>OV816028.1:77691138-78168495 GCA_929113105.1 Agrypnus murinus | reverse complement strand
CGCATATTGGATGAAAACTTGCGAAAACCGAATAACTTGGCCACTGACCGCGGAGGTGAATATTTTAACACTCATTTCAAGAAATTAATGTCAGAACATTCCATCAACCACTATTCAACGTTTTCCACTAAGAAAGCATTTTTTGCGGAAAGGGTGATTAGGACACTTAAATCTAATCTCTACAAGGAGTTCAGTTTCCACGGGAATTATAAATGGTTGGATATACTGCAAGATGTTGTCGATAAGTACAACAGCACCGTGCATAGGTCAATTGGTCTAGCCCCCATCAATGTAACATTTCGCACGCCTTTAAATCGTTCGAATGATGATGATGACGGGGGCCCCCCAAAACCTAAATTTAAAGTAAACGATATGGTTCGTATTTCTAAGTACAGAGGGGTTTTTTCGAAAGGTTATCACCCCCAGTTCAGCACTGAATTATTTCGCATAAGCAGGGTGCAATCAACTAGACCGACAACCTATCTGTTAGAAGATGTGAGAGGTGCCCCAATCAAAGGTTGCTTCTATGAACCGGAATTGATGAAAACTAAACACCCAAAAAGCTTTTTAATTGAACGTGTATTACGAACAAAAAATGATCAATTATATGTGAAATGGTTGGGTTTTGATAACACACACACAACAGCTGGATCAAGAAAAGTGATTTATTATAAAAAATAGTCTGTTTCTGTATATACTTTATTTACATTATAATAATAATAATTAGAAAATATGTACATAAATAATAGTCTACTTATCTATATACTAAGATTTTATTTATAATAAATACTTACAATATAATAATAATAATTAGAAAATATATGTACAAATAATAGTCTACTTATCTAAATGTATAAACTAAGATTTTATTTACAATAAAAAAATTATAAAATATCTTCCTCCTCTCCTTCATTTATTTTAAAATGACCCCATGGATTCCATCTGTAAAAAAAGGAAAAAAACTAATTAAAAGTGAGTTTTTAAAAAACTTTATATACGCACCTGTGATAATAAAGAAATCTCCATGTCCCTGAATATAGAAATAAGGTCGCTGGATCTTGATATAATGAAGTTTGACGTGTTAAAGTACTTGGCCTGTACTGTATCATCTAGCTTCATTTTATAATCGGCACAAAGAACGACATTGGCTTTCATGTTAGGTATTCGCTTTTGGAGGGATGCTTCAATTTTATCCACAAAAATGGGTTGTGCCTCCTCGAGAAACTCCTTTGGATCTAGGATATTGTTATTGATCACTATACCGGTCTTAATACGCCCTTTGAACGCTGATTCCAGCTAAAACATGCAAAATATAAACAATCAAAATGAGAATATTCAATAAAAAACATGAAAAACTTACGTCATAATACGTAACACTGCTTTCGTCACTCCCTCCACTAACGCCTTCGCCTGTTTTAATAAGGGATTGTTTTATCCTCGCATCCAAGTATTTACATCTGTTCAAAATCGTTTCTAGTTTCCGTTTATCAGCTATTCCCCCGCATTTGAGTAATTCCTTATCTGTTGGATTGTTAATTCCGTAGTTTCATCAATCAGGGTTGATAACCTTCGAAAATCAGCAGGTGTTGTTGCACGTGCTAAATCATCTTCCACCAATGTAACCTGATTTTGCAAATTGGTAATATCCATTATTGTTAAGACGGATTAAATACAATTCAGCCTTTCAATTAAAAAATAATAACACGTTAATTTCACAAACTGAATCGAACGGTTTTTTCTAAATGAGTATGTTATCTGCACCAAACACTTGTTTCAAATAAAACAGAGGCACTTTAGAGCGAGCTTTTTATACGAGTGCAAGGTGCAATTAATTTTAATTGTTGACACAAATCGAAAACGCAAAACACCCTCATAAAATAACTTCAAGCAATAACTCATAAAATGGCGCGCTTTCCACCCCTAACAAGGCCAACACTTCGAACAAAATACTTCATATAACACAATTTTTACAAACTAAAATATCCCACTAAAGAAATAAATATTCTAAAGGATGTCCAAAACAACGATTCAATTATAAATGGAATAAAAGACACGTAAATAATCTTTTTATGTGAGATTTTGTACATCCCTGTTGTTTTGTAAATCAAACGGGGAATATCAAGAAACGAATCCCAGATGTGGCAATGACGCACATTTTAAATTTATCGCCTATGTTAGTGTTTGCACTTAAAAAGCATTAATTTATTATGACATGACATAATAAATTACTCCTTAAAGAAAAATATTTTTCAGTACACATTTTAACAGCGTTTCAGTTTTAAAACAAGCGGTAAACTGTGCACATATGTAATGCGGTTTGAACTCGCGTCTTTTAATCAATAAAAATAGCATTAAAAAACAATACAACCGCTTAATATTGTTTGCGATCTTAAAAATTTCATTATAACGTGTAAAATACGGGAAAAACAAGTGCAGGTAAATTGAGATTGTTATTTTATACCGAATGTATTGTTTTTCTAAGTCGAACATCAATTCATGAAAGGAATGTTTTTTCTTGCTAGTGCAATAATTCACTGATGACATCATCCGGCGGAATATATAATATTTTGTTAGAAGGAAAAGATGCATTTTTCTTTTAATATTATTATCGTATTAAAGGAAAAAAAAGGAGTGGCGACGCGGTACCGTTGTTGTTGACGGCCGTATCACACAGCGGAGTTTCAAAGTGAATTTACGTGGATTTAGGGGAAGTAAAGCGGGTAAAAGTGGTTAAGCAGTGAGATAAAGCAAGGTGTTAATAAGAGAAGTGGCCAAATATACCGACAAGACGCGCAAGTAGCCTATCAGTGATATTTATAAAGTGAGTTTTCCGCGACGACCGATAACGTAAAGTTCAAAATTCCAACGGACAACGACGATAAACATAATCAGTGTTCGCGCGCAAGAGATCTAAACGCACACGATTGGTGCATCTAAGTTGAGAAGGTCAAGCGCGGTGAAAGTGTTAACTTAGCGCGAATTCGCACCAGTGGCGTAACATACGCAAGGTAGAGGAATAATTAAAGTGATGGAAGAGGTAATAGGATTACTACAAGACTTACAAAATCTAAGAGGAAATGTAACAGATGAATTAGGAAATACTACAAAGGTGTTAGAAGAGCAGTTAGAAGAAATAAAAGAATTAAAAAGGCGAATACTCAAAAGAACTGAAGAAAGAAATAACTTGACAAGAGAATTAGCCAGCCTAGAAAACAAACTTAAAAATAACCAAAGACCTTATACGCGGAAAAATTTAATTTATTCCCCGGAGATGCTTATAAAGCTCTATACAGTGCAAATACAGGGAAAAGAAATAAAAATAGGGTTAAAGAGAGCAGAAGAACTGGGGATCCGTACAAAGCCAAGGAAAAATAAGACAATAAAACAGAAAAATGAAACAAACAGAGGAACAAAAGTATGGAAAATAGCAACATGGAATGTAAGAGGAATAATGGGGAAAGAGCAGGAGTTGAGGCAAGAATTCGTGGAGGCAGAACTAGATTTACTGGCAGTTTGCGAAACAAAGAAAAAAGGAAGAGGAGAAGTAGAGCTGGAAGGAGGACACTTGATGATCTATAGTGGTGTGGAGCCAGAAAGTAGAGCCAAAAGAGGAGTTGGATGTATAATAAAACAAGACAATTTAATAAATCTACATAAATGGGAATGCATATCGGAAAGAATAATGAAAGTAGAGATGCAAATGGAAGAAAAGAGAACGACAAACATAATAATTGTATATGGCCCAGACGAAGATGAAAAAGCCGCAATTAAAGATGCTTTTTGGGAAGAGCTTACATCTATAATAGAGAACATTAAAGGACAAGTAATAATCGCGGGGGATTTAAACGGTAGAGTGGGGAGGAAAAATGATGAACCAAACGAGGTAATTGGGCAATTTGGAGAAGGAATCAGGAACAATAATGGGAAGAGAATAATAAACTTCTGCGCAGAGAACAACTTTATAGTGGCAAATACATTTTTCCAACATAAAGACATCCACAAATTTACAAGAGAAGTAAAGAGCAGAAACGAGAAGTCCATTATAGATTACATCCTCATGGAAAGAACTTACAGAGAAGAAATACTAGACGTAAGGGTCCGTAGGGGATACGACATATATAGTGATCATTTCCTAGTGGTTGGAAGAATAGAAATGAAGACACAGAAGCAGGAGAGAAACCCCCATAAAACTAGTACGAAATCGAAAGAGGCAATAAAAGCGTACAAGTTATCAGTAGACGAAATAGCTAGTAAGTTTAGAGAAGAAGTAGACCATAAACTCGAGACAGTGGAAAAGGATTGGAAGGACAAGAATATCGAACAGGTATGGCTAGATTTCAAAGAGGTACTGCTAAGAACTGCAAGGGAAGTATGTGGAACAATCATGACAAACAATCAAGTAAAACAAACACGATGGTGGAGCGCAGAGATAAAAGAACAAGTAAAACTAAAGAAGGAGAAATGGAAGATATACCTGGCAAACAAAACAGAGATCAACTACAACAGATACAAGGAACAGAGAATCAAGGTCAAAGAAAGAATCAAGCAGGCAAAGGAAGCGTCCTGGGAAGAATTCGGAAAGAAAATGGAGGAGGACAGTAGGGCGAACCAAAAACTATTCTATAAAGCTATAAAAAGTCTTAAGAAAGAACAAAAATATTTATTGAAAAATATAAAAGATAAAGAAAACAAGATACTTACCAAAGAAGAAGAAATAATGAACAGATGGCGGGAGTATTTCCAAGACTTATTAAATCCGGAAATGGACTATAGGAAACCCGAGGAAAGTGGAAGAAGATATCAAGATAACACAGACACCCAAACAGAAATGATCAAAGAAGAAGAAGTTACCGAAATAATAAAGAAAATCAAAAAAGGAAAGGCTGCAGGTCACGATCAAATCACACCAGGTATGCTAAAGAATCTTGGAGTAAAAGGAATAAAGGCAATAACAAAGATATTTAACATGGCGTGGGAAAAAGGAGAGGTACCTCAAGACTGGAAAGTGGGTGTGATAATACCTATCTTCAAGAAAGGGGACTCTAGTGATTGCGTAAACTACAGAGGTATAACTTTATTAAGTGTTGCAGCAAAAGTGTACGAAAGGCTATTAGATGGTAAGCTTCGAGAAGACATAGAACAACGTTTGGAAGAGTCGCAAAGTGGATTCCGGAAGGGCAGGAGCACTCAGGACCACATATTTACTATAAAACAATTAACTGAGAAAACCATCAAAAGTAGAAAAGTGTATGTGGCATTTATAGACATGGAAAAGGCTTTCGACAGAATACCCAGGGAAGTAGTATGGGATAGTCTGAAGAGAAGAGGAGTAAGGAAACAACTGAGAAAAGGGATAGAAAGCCTATACACGAATAATATCAATTACGTAAGAACGAACAACCGGCAATCGAAAGAATTTCCAGTGGAGGAAGGTCTAAAACAAGGAGGAGTCTTAAGTCCCACGTTATTCATAATTGTCATAGACGACATAATAAAAGCGCTCAAAGGGAAGTTACATACTGTAGATATCGGTTATAGAAAGCTACAAATGGTCAAACTATCAGAATGTGCATTTGCCGATGACATTATGATATGTGCTGAGAGAGAAGAACATCTTAAAGAGAACCTAACACTATGGGCACAAGAGCTATCTAAAAGAAACATGAAAATTAATACGAAGAAAACGAAGGTAATGGTAATCGGAAATGAAAGCCACAGAATTAATATAAGGATGGATGGCGTCCAACTAGATCAGGTAGACAATTTCAAATACTTGGGGGTTATAATTCAAGGGAATGGAAGCATGGAACTAGAAATCAAAGAAAGAATTAACAGTGCAGCAAGAACTTATCATGCGCTCAACAAAACATTTCTAAGCAATAAGGTAATAAGCAGAAAAACAAAAATGTCAATATATAAGACAATATACAGGCCAATACTTACTTACGGCAGTGAAAGTTGGGTATTAAACAACAGCTTGAAAAGCAACATCCAAGCAATGGACATGAAATATCTACGCCGAGTAAAGGGAGTAACTAGAATGGACAGAATACAAAACGATACTATAAGGGAGGAATTAGAGATAGAACCCATATTAACAAGAATTGAGCAACAGCAGCTAGGGTGGTTAGGTCATCTAATTAGAACAAGCGAAGCAAAACAAGTGAGATGCATATGGGAGGCAAAGGAGCATGGGAAGAAAGGTAGAGGTAGACCAAAGAAAACTTGGAATGCGGTAATTACAGACACTTTGAAGAGCAGAAACATTGAATGGAAAGATGCCACAAAACTTGCGAAAGACAGGAGACAATGGAAAAGATTTGTGTACAAAACGAATTAAATAGTGTAATGTAATGTAGTTATTGATATACCTTTACACCTAAGGGTAGATAAGGTCTTTGATTATATATATATATATATATATATATATATATATATATATATATATATATATATATATATATATATATTAAAGGAAAAAACAAATGCAGGTAAGTTGATATTGTTATTTTATTTTAATGTATAAAATGTAATGTTTTTTTAGCTCTCAAAACTATGCAGCAATTAAGTGATGATGAGATCATTCTAGAAAAGGAATGTATGCACATATGTTTTGAATAATTACATCATCCAGCAGAAAGATGCATTCTCCTTTAAAATAATATCATTATTGTATTTTACTGGCTTCTGTTTTGTTCATAAAGGAAAAAACAAATGCAGGTAATTTGGAAACTATATTTTTTAATTTAATGTATAAAATGTAATGTTTTTTTAGCTCTCAAAACTATGCAGCAATTAAGTGATGATGAGATCATTCTAGAAAAGGAATGTATGCACATATGTTTTGAATAATTACATCATCCAGCAGAAAGATGCATTCTCCTTTAAAATAATATCATTATTGTATTTTACTGGCTTCTGTTTTGTTCATAAAGGAAAAAACAAATGCAGGTAAGTTGATATTGTTATTTTATGCCGAATGTAATGTTTTTATTTTTAGCCTAACATCAAACTATGCAACAATTAACTGTTGACATCATCCAGCAGTACTATTCATGAGAGAGAGGAAAACGATGCATTCTCCTTTAAATATTATTATTATTATTGTATTTTATAGGTCACTATTCATTATTTGTATTAAAGAAAAATCTACAGTACGCTTATGTTGTTAATATTGTATTTACATCTCGCTAAACGATGATTGTATATTATTTTTTCAGCCCCCTTTAATAAAATGTTTACCCCACCGCCTTATTATTAATCGGCAGCAGCGAGGCAACCGCCAAATTTTTCAAATTAACCCCTTTCAACGGCCCACTGACTCACCGGCCCACTGGAATACCCGCCCACGCAACGCCGCGACAAATTTTTCTAATTAACCCGCCCCGCCCGGCCGCGTTCACGCGCACGCCGACATCTTTCACACAAGGGGGCCCTGCACCGCTGTCGATCCCAGGGGGGCCCTCCAGAGTGGGGCCCCGAGGAGGGCGAAGCACCCCTAACGATCTCCCCGGGAACGCCAGAGTGGGGGCCCAGAGCGAAGCACCCTAACGATCTCCCTAGGATGCCCCAGAATGGGGGCCCAGGGCGAAGGCCCCCTTTGCGCGCGATCTAAACACACTTTCAAGTCCTGGGGAATTATCTAGTGACTTTTCATTTTTACCAAATATGAGATTTGGCAACCCCGTTTGTTTACATTCAGCTCCAAAGCGACACGTCCTGCAACCTCCTTTAGCGCCAAAACTTCGGACCAATCACGAACAGGCCTGAGATTTGATTTTTCCCGCCAAAACCACGCCCACAGCGACATCTAGCGACACATGCTGCAACCTATTTTACCGGCAATTCAGTCCGACCAATCACGAGCAAGCATCACATTTACATTTTCCCGCCAAAACACTCAACCCCACACTCATGCTGACATCTAGCGGGAAGGACGCCAAGTTTGACACACATAACCTCACAAAATTGTCCTGTCTTAAAAACGAAACTCCCATAAGAATAACATGGGGAGTTGTGGGCTTAAACCGCTATTTACTTACTACTGGTCTGTAGAGTCGTCTTTGTATTGTCAACCAACTATCAGGATGTCTTCATTAACATCCGCGATGTGGTTGACTTGTATAGCTGGGTTTGATAGAAGCTCCTCTAACTCATAAGGTTAACGAATTATAGCTGTTTTAGGCTGATTCTCACGCTGTCCAAATTTTCCTGAAATCATGCATTCAATTAATATAAATTAATGAATTAGTTGTGATAATCTTACCCCAAAACGAATTTAACATAGTTTAGCCAAAGCTCTTAATCCGGGGATTCCTTAATATGTCTGAGAATTCTTTCTCGAAAAATCCCTCGATATATGCATTTTTTTTGCATCGGACAAGCATTCCCTGGGCCAGCCTGATGCCTGTTGCTTCATTTTTATAAACTTGTTCATCATTTCCGTAAATAACCGCCAACCTTCTTCATAGTAGTATACTGTTCTATGTTGTATAGCCAAACTTTGTAAACTTCCAACATGACATACCCCATCTCCAAGGCTTTTTTATACTTCATCTATTACCCAAGTACCCGTCATCGGTCGAATATGTAAAGAAATCAGGGTGGGAGGTTGAAAATAAGGGTGAGATCGGTCAAGAATAAGGGTAAATTAGTGTGATATCAGTCGAATATGTAAACAAATCAAGGCAAGAGACCTAAAATAAGGGAGAGATCAATCGGAGATAAATGTGAATCAGAGTGAGATCGATCATTCTTCAGTTTCGCTTAGTATTACTGCTTAAAAATAGGATTGCTTCGATCTTTACTTGATGAAGATCCATATTAAATGCTATAATACAATAAAAATACTATTAAAATCTTCACTAAAATATTTATTTAAGAATATAGTATTGTGTATTTTGTCTTGTCTTGTGTCTTTACTTTATTGTGTAGTAAATAAGTTATAGGTGACTTTGAAATTCAGGAAAATATAATCACTGATAACCTCACCCCTTATCAAACCCTTACCTTTAAGCAGATCACCCTATCCCGCTAATCCTAGGTAATGGAAGGGATACAGTTAACCGCTATTCATTTCAAATTCTCCTTGCCTTAAAGCAGATCTAGATTATCTCACCCCTTCTAATCATTTCAAATCAATACCTTTTAAGCAGATCACCCTATCAAATCCTTTCCTTTAATCAGGTCATAGGTTACCTTGTCCCTCTGTCAGATCCTTAATCCAGCAGCATATGAAGAGCGTTATCGCTAGGGACAGACAGGCAATCAGTAATTAACTCACCCTAAGCGAAATTACTATTAAATATATTTTGTTCATAGATTACTTCACCTCTTCTAATCATATCAAATCCCTACCTTTTATCAGATCACAGGTATACACTAATCAATTCTTATTTTTAATCATACCCTCAATCAGATCATTAGTATCCACTATTCATATCAATTAAATTAGATCATAGTTACCTCAACTCTTATAATCATATTAAATTCTTTAATTAGATCACATGCTACCTCGCCCTTCTGTGCTAGCTCTTCATCACTTGCATTTACTGATATAATATTAATAGTATACTATTTTCCCCTGATAGTAATTCATAATAAACGTTTTCTATGAAATATTATATCTATTATCTTATTATAGTGATATATATGATGAAAAAAGTTTCAACCTCCGACTACAAACAAAGAAATTAAACATCGATTCAATAAAAAGTTTATTATTTTTTTTAAATATACATAAATATAAAAAAATATTAAAAAGTCATCTACTTCCAGTTCATCCTATTACTGGTGGTTGCTTGTTTAGTCTGCAAATGAATAAAATATGTAATTAGTCTTATAGTTACTTTTTAGATATTTTTAAAATTATTAAAAATTACCTTTTTCTAGTTGTTTCATCTCAAGCACCGGCGTCTTCTGTTGATGTCGGCCATATGTTTTGAATGATGTTATAGTTACTGAAAAATTACCTAATCTATTGATCTCGTCTATATGAGTCTTATCGACTTTTTCGCTATATCTCTTTGGTAGAAATATTTTACAATTATTTAACTCGACTAAAATCGATCTTCCATATCTGGTATCCATTTCCTTCAGACTTAAAATCTTATAAGCCTTATTGATTTCTAACATCTCTGTGGATACAACTGGTTTATCTTCAGCTATACTGTTGAAAAGTTTCACGATATCCATTTTGATTATACTGCTATAATATTAAAGTTTTGTATTAAAAACAAAAGATCTTATTAAATAAAAAATATCTAGTTCACTTACCTTAGCTGCCCTCGTATGCTTCGGAGAAGTATACTGTTCCCAAGTTCGCGTTTAGCATTTATAGAGCTACAGGACCTTTCCCTTCTAACCTTCAAATATATTTTTGTAAAAATAAAACATTCTATAAGATTACCCGTTTTATATAATGAAAGTTAAAAAACAACAAAATCAATCTAGTTGATTATTAGGACTAACAATTTTAATGATTCTTTAATTGAATTTTTAAATTGCTTTTCCTAGATCTATTGTAATTTGATTCTTTAGCAACAAATTCTGATTATTGTGTAATCAAATTTTTTAAATTATTTTTTATGTAGATTAAAGAATCATTAGGGTTTTTCTGAAGAAGGTTTTCCTGAAAAATACTATATAAAGTCAATCATTTTTTCTTTAATATTATCAGTTCTTCAAAACAGTTTGAAAAATGGCTACTGTAAAATATCAAGTCAATTACTACAGTGACAGCGATGATGAAATTGAATGTTTTGCACAAAGTGATATTGCTCTATTAGATAAAATGGAATTAACTCTAAAATTTAAATTAACAGGTGTAGTAGCAGTACTAATTATGAAGTAGGTGCAATTATTTCATATGAGGAAGAGAGAACTCCCTGGGGGTGGTATTCTAATCGATAACCGAAGATCCGTCACATCACCAAGCAGCATCCAACTAAATAATTTCTGTGTAGCATTCGAAAAATGCTATACAGAAATTAAAAATATTAAATATATGCAAGGTGTTTGTATTACATCTATTAATTTTTATGTAAATAAGATTTAGTTTTAATTTGTGTATTTTATGAGATTTTTTGAGTGTTTATTTTATGAGATTTTAACTTAGTTGTACATATATTTTAATAATAATATCAAAAGTTTTTGTAAGTTTGTTATTTCCTATTACATATAAAAATATTATTTTAAAATGTGTTCTGTTTTATTTAAAGAAGTTGTTAATAGAAAAGTTGACGTTAAGCGAGTATGACCTATTCTTAAACAACAGAGCACCGCTTGTTCTTTACGAGTAAGCACAGTCTCCGAAGGTTGCAGTTTAATGCTCGGTTTAATCTCTTTTAGGGCATTATTCCTGGTATCCCACACTGTTTGCTAACGAAGCTCGGATTTATGCTTTATATATATTTTAGCATCCTTTGAACAAACCACATCAGCATCATTCTGAATCTGAGCTGCTGCCAATTTTGCAGCTTGATCGGCTTTTTCGTTTCCAGATATGCCAATGTGGCTTGGTATTCATATGCACACAATACGTTTACCTTCGGTAGCTAGATTAGCTAATAATGCATATATGTCTTGCACTAAAGCTTCCTTACTAAATCTGTTGCGTATTGATATTAGGGATGACATAGAATCTGTACAGATTATTTGAGTAGGTGATGTTGACTCATGGCATATCGATAGTGCTTGGAATATTGCATACATTTCAGATGTAAATACACTAGAACAGTGTGGGAGTGACCAGGAAAATACATTGTTGCCGTTGACTACAGCGCATCCCGTTCCAGACTCTGTCTTGGATCCATCTGTATATAAAACGTTACACGGCCTGTAAGTGTGAAGCATGTTTTGGATATCCGTTTTGATGACATTGCTGGCTGTTTCTGACTTTTTATATTTCTGAAGATCAAGACGAATGTCTATCGCTGGTGTAGTCCATGGGGCAATTTTAGGTAAGGTGTTTAGATAAAAGCCAGACTCGGGTACTGCCCATGACCTGGAGGCGAGAGCGGATCTAACAGTTGCCGGTCTTGTAAGAGTTTGTTTCGCTTCATAGATGTTCAAGAGAGCATTGTTAAGAAGAGTTGTTCGAATGTGGTTGTGTGTACGAAATAATGATGTCGCACGGTAGTTTAATAATAACCTTTGGCGACGTAATCAAAAGGGTTCCAGCCCAGATTCAATATACATACTTTCTGCGGGACTAGTCACAAAAGCACCCGTTATAGACCGGTTTCCAGTGTTATGTACTAAAACGCAAGTAGTAACTTTTATGAGATATTTATTTTTTATATTATATGACTTGTTTATTATTCTTGTTGCCTAGTACCATTCCGTATCTACGCAATGAATGCAAGTTGTGAGCTATTCACAACATTACCCCGCCCGGTCTGAAACGATGGTAATACATGAAAAGGAAAAAATACGGAATAGTATTTTGGAGAAAAAATGGAGTATTTTAAAGGAACTTGAATAAATTTGTAAAATGCTCCAGCTACAGAAACTCCACTAGGTAGTATACAATAAAAAACTTAAGTTAACTAACAATACGGAACTTGCGACGGCAACTCTTGGAACCTGTAAACAGAAAGAAAAAGAACAGAAAAGTGTTCAAATTTTCAAAGTCAACAGGTAAAAGATTTTCAAAAGATGCCTTCGCGTAGCATTTGAAATCAGTTCATTGTTGGCTTAACATTATAAAGTAACTAATCTAAAAAATATGCAGGCTTTAGCCTATCTAAAGAGATAGGGCCAGTGTGATTTTCTAAAGTGGCGTATTTAACTGTCCGTTCTAACACTTTATAGGGGCCTAAGTAACTGTCTTTCATGCCCAGAGTGTGCGTGTCATTACGAACGTATACGTGTGTGCAGTTGGTCAAGTCGCTGTGGACGAAGGACTGACCGGAATACGTTTTTGTAAAAAAATGCTTCTGCTTCCTCATACGACGTTTGAGATTGGCTATGAAATTAGGGAGGTTCATGTCGTTAGCTAGTTGTTCTTCTTCAAAGAAATCTCCAGGTAGTCGTAAAGGGGTAGCATACAGGATTTCTGCAGGAGAAACATTAACTTGCGATTTCAGTGTTGCACGTAAGCTCAAGAGAATCCAAGAGAGATTCGCTAACCAGGAGGAAGTTCCTGTGGTTTGAATGGATTGCTTGAGCGCCCGATTAAAACGTTCGATAACGCCCTGACTAATCGGATGGAAGGCCGTGCATTTGACGTGTCTAATTCCTAACATGGCCATGAAGTTGATCCATGACATCACATGAGAAAGGAATAGTCTTGCATTGTCCGTGATGAGATACTTGGGAATTCCAAAGCGGGACACCCACGTGTCGACAAATGCAGTGATTACTGACTCCACGGAAGAATCCTTCAGAGGAATTGCTTCCGGCCACCGGCTGTAGCGGTCAATAATGGTAAGGAGGAATTTATAACATCCCGAAGAAGGAAGGTGTACTAGGTCGAGATGGACCTTAGTAAAACGTTCATCTGTTTCTACAATAGATTGTAGAGGGGATTTCGTATGACGCCGAACTTTATGTTTCTGACATTCAGCACAAGATATGACCCACTTCTGAATATCATGGTGCATAGATGGCCACAGATATCGCTGAGTAATCAATCTTTTAGTAGCACGGATGGGCGATGTTGTGTAGTTGTTGGAATAAGGGATACCTGAATCTGAGCGGGATATAGGGTCGTGGTTGGTCTATACTAACATCCACCCAGAGGTTTGATTTGTTGGCAGTTTGAAGGGAAATGAATTGAAAATTACTACGAGATCGGAGCTGGTTTAACTCGGGATCTTGTTCTTGAGATAGAGCGACTTCGTCGTAATTAGGATCTGGTCCAGGGACGTTAATAAGATTAACTCTTGTCAGAGCGTCCGCCGGAATATTCTCTTGACCTTTGATATATTGGAGGTCAGTTGTGATTTGAGAAATGTGGAAACCACTAGCTTTCTGTTCCCGGAAGTTAACCACCACAGAGCAAAAGTACAGTATTTTTTCTCGGGAACTTCTTGCAATATACTTTGCTTTAAAGAAGTTTCGTTACTACGTTGAGTGCCAAGACTTTCAAATCTTTACGGATCACAAACCTTTGTGTACGGCGATCAAAAATAATGGTAATCAATATTTACCACGTGAGTTTCGACAACTAGAGTTTATTTCTCAATTCACAACTGACCTCCAATATATCAAAGGTCAAGAGAATATTCCGGCGGACGCTCTGACAAGAGTTAATCTTATTAACGTCCCTGGACCAGATCTTAATTACGACGAAGTCGCTCTATCTCAAGAACAAGATCCCGAGTTAAACCAACTCCGATCTCGTAGTAATTTTCAATTCATTTCCCTTCAAACTGCCAACAAATCAAACCTCTGGGTGGATGTTAGTATAGACCAACCACGACCCTATATCCCGCTCAGATTCAGGTATCCCTTATTCCAACAACTACACAACATCGCCCATCCTGGCATCCGTGCTACTAAAAGATTGATTACTCAGCGATATCTATGGCCATCTATGCACCACGATATTCAGAAGTGGGTCATATCTTGTGCTGAATGTTAGAAACATAAAGTTCGGCGTCATACGAAATCCCCTCTACAATCTATTGTAGAACCAGATGAACGTTTTAATAAGGTCCATCTCGACCTAGTACACCTTCCTTCTTCGGGATGTTATAAATTCCTCCTTACCATTATTGACCGCTACAGCCAGTGGCCGGAAGCAATTCCTCTGAAGGATTCTTCCGTGGAGTCAGTAATCACTGCATTTGTCGACACGTGGGTGTCCCGCTTTGGAATTCCCAAGTATCTCATCACGGACAATGCAAGACTATTCCTTTCTCATGTGATGCCATGGATCAACTTCATGGCCATGTTAGGAATTAGACACGTCAAATGCACGGCCTTCCATCCGATTAGTCAGGGCGTTATCGAACGTTTTAATCGGACGCTTAAGCAATCCATTCAAACCACAGGAACTTCCTCCTGTTTAACGAATCTCCCTTGGATTCTCTTGAGCTTACGTGCAACACTGAAATCGCAAGTTAATGTTTCTCCTGCAGAAATCCTGTATGCTACCCCTTTACGACTACCTGGAGATTTCTTTGAAGAAGAACAACTAGCTAACGACATGAACCTCCCTAATTTCATAGCCAATCTCAAACGTCGTATGAGGAAGCAGAAGCATTTTTTTACAAAAACGTATTCCGGTCAGTCCTTCGTCCACACGACTTGACCAACTGCACACACGTATACGTTCGTAATGACACGCACACTCTGGGCATGAAAGACAGTTACTTAGGCCCCTATAAAGTGTTAGAACGGACAGTTAAATACGCCACTTTAGAAAATCACACTGGCCCTATCTCTTTAGATAGGCTAAAGCCTGCATATTTTTTAGATTAGTTACTTTATAATGTTAAGCCAACAATGAACTGCTTTCAAATGCTACGCGAAGGCATCTTTTAAAAACCTTTTATCTGTTGACTTTGAAAATTTGAACACTTTTCTGTTTTTTTTCTTTCTGTTTACAGGTTCCAAGAGTTGCCGTCGCAAGTTCCGTATTGTTAGTTAACTTAAGTTTTTTATTGTATATTACCTAGTGGAGTTTTTGTAGCTGGAGCATTTTACAACTTTATTCAAGTTCCTTTAAAATACTTCATTTTTCTCCAAAATACTATTCCGTATTTTTTCCTTTTCATGTATTACCATCGTTTCAGACCGGGCGGGTTAATGTTGTGAATAGCTCACAACTTGCATTCATTGCGTAGATACGGAATGGTACTAGGCAACAAGAATAATAAACAAGTCATATAATATAAAAAATAAATATCTCATAAAAGTTACAACTTGCGTTTTAGTACATAACACTGGAAACCGGTTTAAAACGGGTGCTTTTGTGACTAGTCCAGCAGAAAGTATGTATATTGAATCTGGGCTGGAACCCCTTTGGTTACGTCGCAAAAGGTTATTATTAAACTACCGTGCGACATCATTATTTCGTACACACAACCACATTCGAACAACTCTTCTTGACAATGCTCTCTTGAATATCTATGAAGTGAAACAAACTCGTACAAGACCGGCAACTGTTAGATCCGCTCTCGCCTCCAGGTCATGGGAAGTACCCGAGTCTGGCTTTTATCTAAACACCTTACCTAAAATTTCCCCATGGACTACACCAGCGATAGACATTCGTCTTGATCTTCAGAAATATAAAAAGTCAGAAACAGCCAGCAATGTCATCAAAACGAATTTCCAAAACATGCTTCACACTTACAGGCCGTGTAACGTTTTATATACAGATGGATCCAAGACAGAGTCTGGAACGGGATGCGCTGTAGTCAACGGCAACAATGTATTTTCCTGGTCACTCCCACACTGTTCTAGTGTATTTACATCTGAAATGTATGCAATATTCCAAGCACTATCGATATGCCATGAGTCAACATCACCTACTCAAATAATCTGTACAGATTCTATGTCATCCCTAATATCAATGCGCAACAGATTTAGTAAGGAAGCTTTAGTGCAAGACATATATGCATTATTAGCTAATCTAGCTACCGAAGGTAAACGTATTGTGTGCATATGGATACCAAGCCACATTGGCATATCTGGAAACGAGAAAGCCGATCAAGCTGCAAAATTGGCAGCAGCTCAGATTCAGAATGATGCTGATGTGGTTTGTCCAAAGGATGCTAAAATATATATAAAGCATAAATCCGAGCTTCGTTGGCAAACAGTGTGGGATACCAGGAATAATGCCCTAAAAGAGATTAAACCGAGCATCAAACTGCAACCTTCGGAGACTGTGCTTACTCGTAAAGAACAAGCGGTGCTCTGTCGTTTAAGAATAGGTCATACTCGCTTAACGTCAACTTTTCTATTAACAGCTGGGGACAGACCTAACTGTCCTACGTGTATGACTCCTATCACCGTTGAACATATTCTAATGGAATGTAGAGAATATACTAACCATAGAAGAGCTTGTAAATTATCCGAGACACTAAAAGAAGTACTGAGCAATTCCAAAGAAAATATCTTAAAACTGCTACAATTTTTACGTAGTACGAATTTGATCTCTAAATTATGAGAATCTGATCTGTGATAAACAACAAACAAAAAATTAGCTGTGATATTTTATAATACTATATATTTATTTTAAAGTTATTTACACATTTTATTATTATTTTATTTATTTATGTCTGTTTTATATTTTGTTTTATTTATTTTCCTTCTTTATATATGCCCGATTTACCTATTCACATATGTACGTATGAGCTATATATTTTAAATATTTCAAACTCTTTCTTACTTAATTTAAGTACTTGTGATAAATATACTATATATTTTTCTAGATTCATGAAATCATTTAATTTCAAGTTCATATCTATGTACTGTGCATTACTGACCCTTTACATCAGTAATGCAGATTCGATAATGTCTACATGGCAGATGCGACAAATGACCCTGGTAGTCGAGAAGCTTAAGGTCCAAGTGTACCCAAAAACGTGTGTTATTTGTTTCATAAATAATATAATAATGTGATAACTTTGGTTTTAAGTTAATAGTCTAGGAATGTTAAAAACTTGCTTACCTAACTTGTTTTGGAAAAAAAAATTTTTTATTTAAGTTATTTCACAAGTTATACGTGAAAAATTAATTTTAGAAAAACTGTACATTCAAAATTAACCAAAATAATACCACTTATATTTCATAGTATTTGAACTATTTTCCCAGAATTTTAAGAAAATCGTATGTCTAGCGACTAAATTATTGCCAAAAAACCTGCTTTTTGCCAAAAAAAACTGCTTTTTTTGGCAAACAGGAGGTAATAGTTTAGTCCCTAAACATACGATTTTCTTAAGATTTTGGGAAAATAGTTCAAATACTATGAAACTTAAGTGGTATTATTTTGATTAATTTTGAATGTACAGTTTCTCCAAAATTAATTTTTCACGTATAACATGTGAAATAATTTAATTAAAAAATTTTTTTTTCCAAAACAAGTTAGGTAAGTAAGTTTTTAACATTCCTCGACTATTAACTTAAAACCAAAGTTATCACATTATTATATTACTTATTAAACAAACAACACACGTTTTTTGGGTACACTTGGACCTTAAATCCAATTAAAAAAAAATAGCAATTAAATTGCAAGATATCGTAGCCTTTGTTCCAATTTAATTGCTCTATGGAAGCTTCAGCAAAACCGATTTTAAGCTGGATAAACCCTTTATTTTAAAAATTGAAATTTTTCTATTACTATATTAGCAATTATTTTTCGAATGTAGTAATTAATTAGCAATTAAATCGCAACATATGGTAGCCTCTGTTCCAATTTAATTGCTCTATTAAAACTCCAGCAAAACTGATTTTAAGCTGGATAAACCCTTTATTTTGAAAATAAAGTTTTTTTCTATTACCATATTAGCAATTAATTCTCGAATGTGGTAATTAATTAGCAATTAAATCGCAAGTTATGGTAGCCTCTGTTATAATTTAATTGCTCTATTGACACTCCAGCAAAACCCATTTTAAGCTGAATAAACCCTTTATTTGGAAAATTAAAATTTTTCTATTACTATATCAGCAATTAATTCTTGAATGTGGTAATTAATTAGCAATTAAATTGCAAGATATGGTAGCCTTCATTCCAATTTAATTGTTCTATTGAAACTCCAGCAAAACCGATTTTAAGCTGGACAAACCCTTTACTTTGAAAATATAAATTTTTCTATTACTATATCAGCAATTAATTTTCGAATGTGGTAATTAATTAGCAATTAAATCGCAAGATATGGTAGCCTCCGTTGCAATTTAATTGCTCTATTGACACTCCAGAAAAACCGATTTTAAGCTGGACGAACCCTTTATTTTGAAAATTAGAATTTTTCCGTTACTATATTAGCAATTAATTTTCGAATGTGGTAATTAATCAGCAATTAAATCGAGAGATATGGTAGCCTTTTTCCTATTTAATTGCTCTATTGAATCTCCACAAACACGATTTTAAGCTGGATAAACCCTTTATTTTGAAAATTAAAATTTTTCTATTACTATATTAGCAATTAATTTTCGAATGTGGTGATTAATTAGCAATTAAATCGCAAGATATGGTAGCCTTATTCCAATTTAATTGCTCAATTGAAACTCCTGCAAAACCGATTGTAAGCTGGACAAGCCCTTTATTTTAAAAATTAAAATTTTTCTATTACTATATTAGCAATTGATTTTCGAATGTGGTGATTAATTAGCAATTAAATCGCAAGATATGGTAGCTTTTGTTCCAAGTTAATTGCTCAATTGAAACTCCAGCAAAACCGATTGTAAGCTGGACAAACCCTTTCCTTTGAAAATTAAAGTTTTTCTATTACTATATTAGCAATTAATTTTCTAATGTGGTAATTAATTAGGGATTAAATTGCAAGATATGGTACCCTTTGTCCCAATTTAATTGCTCTATTAAAACTTCAGCAAAACCGACTTTAAGCTGGACGAACCCTTTATTTTGAAAATTAAAATTTTTCCGTTACTATATTAGCAATTAATTTTCGAATGTGGTAATTAATTAGCAATTAAATCACAAGATATGGTAGCTTTCTTCCAATTTAATTGCTCTATTGAAACTCCAGCAAAACCGATTTTAAGACGTCTTGGCGTAGAAGATGAGGATTTCCATGTTCCAGTCACTAGATTTACAGGTTTATTGTGATTTCTAGTATAGTATTACCTAGGGTTCCTAAATATGAACTGAGCTGTGTGTTATTTAGAGTTAAATCACACATGTCAAATTTTCCTAGTGACATTTCATGTTTTGAAACTATTAGAAGGTTCGTAATCATGTAAAATTGGTTTAATAAATTAAACTGTCAGTATGACGATTATATAAATCTGAAATTTGATACAATTAATACTTTATTAAAAACTGTCGTAAAATTGATATATATGTATAGTACATTTAAAAATTCTCTACAAACAATAAGTAAATGATAATGTGCACATTAAAGAATTTTACATGCATAAAAATAAACATGACAGCATAACCTAAAATTTATAACTGACAACTGCTGAATGTTGTCACTAAAGTAAAAAGAGAGAAAAAAGTATCTCTGTTTCAGACACCCTAGTTTTGGCCTAGAAAGGGATAGAATTTGACACCCGTGTCCTAACTCTAAAAGAACACAGTTGAAGTTTTCATTTAGGAACTCTAGTATTACCCAGTGTCATAATAAATAATTTTTTTTGTTTTATTGTTTAGAAAGCTGTTTCTTTTAATATCTGCTGGTGGTTCAAATTAGGGAACTCTTGGTTCAATTTAGGAGCTGGTTCCTTAAATTGAACTGGTTGCACATTTTTTAAATTTCTTATTTTAAGAGAGAATTTATGTATATTAGTTATATATTTTTCAATTCAATATGTAATAAACATTATAAAGCAGTGGCGTGCGGTGAGAATTTAGGCTAGGGAAGCAACCACGGTTTTAATTTTAATATACCTATACTCAGGCCGGTCAACACAGATAGTAATAAAAACGTCCACAAAAGAACGGGCGATTTACAAGCTACTTTGCTATTGGGCGAATTGAAACAGCACGCGAAACTGTGGAGTCCGTTTCACAAGGCAAAGTGAAAGATAGCGTCACTTTGATGCAAATCAGCATCATCAAATAAGTATTTGATTAGTTCTTGAACATTTCATGTACTTGTTTATTGTTTCCAGCCTTATTTTGTGGAACTCCATAATCATGAAATAAATAAAGATTATTAAAAGTTTCACAGTTTTATTAAAATATACCTGACAATATTGTTTCGACAGCTATGCTGTCATTATCAAAGGTAATATAATTATAAACAAACACGTCGCTAAGGTAGATACAAAATAGGTAACTAGATAAAATAATAATAATAATAAAAATTAATAATAAAAATCATAATTAAACATCTAATACTTCCAGTAACGGAGAATTACTGAGCTCAAGTTGTTCATTCATTAAAGGTACCCTGAGTTTGTGTTTGTATATCTCAAAGGCTTCTAAAATGTCTAATTTGCGTTTGTTATTACAAAAATGTAGGAATTTAATATTATTTTGAGGAGTCATTGTGTGATTTTGTTCTAAAAGGTGTTTGGCGTAATTCGATTTTTCAGGATGTTTATTTTTGTAATGACGTACGTGTTCTTTATATCTTATGTCAAAATTTCGAAGTGTTTGTCCAATATATACCGAACTACAAAAAGAACAATTTAAACGGTAAATGCCCGATTTCATGATATCATGTGTTCTGTCTTTAGCATTAAATAAAAATGAAAAAGTGTTAGTGTTGGTTTTAAATGTTATTTTATAATTGTTGGTTTTTCTTAGTATATGTGCAATTTTTTCTGATATTTTATCATTAGTACACAGAGCTTTAACTATTCCACTAACAAAATCAGATTTTAGCAAAGAGATATCAACCATTAAACAACTAGCACATGCAAATCATTATAATCCGAACATGATTGACACTTTAATTAAACAAAAAGATTATAGGTTAGCTATCAAAAGAATATATCCCATTGACAATCAAACAGAAGACACAAATTACATATCTATACCATATTTTGGCAAAATATCAGAAAAAATTGCACATATACTAAGAAAAACCAACAATTATAAAATAACATTTAAAACCAACACTAACACTTTTTCATTTTTATTTAATGCTAAAGACAGAACACATGATATCATGAAATCGGGCATTTACCGTTTAAATTGTTCTTTTTGTAGTTCGGTATATATTGGACAAACACTTCGAAATTTTGACATAAGATATAAAGAACACGTACGTCATTACAAAAATAAACATCCTGAAAAATCGAATTACGCCAAACACCTTTTAGAACAAAATCACACAATGACTCCTCAAAATAATATTAAATTCCTACATTTTTGTAATAACAAACGCAAATTAGACATTTTAGAAGCCTTTGAGATATACAAACACAAACTCAGGGTACCTTTAATGAATGAACAACTTGAGCTCAGTAATTCTCCGTTACTGGAAGTATTAGATGTTTAATTATGATTTTTATTATTAATTTTTATTATTATTATTATTTTATCTAGTTACCTATTTTGTATCTACCTTAGCGACGTGTTTGTTTATAATTATATTACCTTTGATAATGACAGCATAGCTGTCGAAACAATATTGTCAGGTATATTTTAATAAAACTGTGAAACTTTTAATAATCTTTATTTATTTCATTTCATGTACTATTAAATATTTTAAAATTGATAATACATAGTAATTTAATTGAAATAATATCAAAAATATTCATTAGAAGTAGTTTATTATTAAAGTCTTTTGAGGTTGTTCATGTAGAATACAAAAATGTTTCAGTGTCAGTTGGGTTTTTAGCAGTAGCCAATCTGATGAAGTGGCTACGCCCCCTTACTTTTATTACTATCTCTGTTGAGCGGTCAGAGTATAGGTACAATAAAAAACAGTGTTATAACTATATTATTAAGCTTAAAAGTTTTTTAAAGAAGAACTTTTACGCTTTAGTAGTATGCTTTTGCTCTATAGTGATTAATCGGATTGGTAATTTTTTAGCAAATCTCGTTGTTTTGAATACTAATTAACCCCCACCTAGTAAGATATTTTTAGCATAATTGGTAATCTCCTTGCCCCTTTGAATCATAAAAATTCTGATTGACATGATTGAATCATAAAAAGTGCTGTGACCAAACTTGTAACTATTGCCAACGTTCTTTTGTGACAAAGCATTTTCAAATTTTTATGATTGTTTAGATTTAATCACAATGTGCAAAAGAATACGTCTTTTATACGTATGGAATTTGTTGGCTATTATTCTTTATTTTAAAAAAGTACTACTATTTATTTAAAATGCAACTCGATTTTCCGGTCTTTTTTAGCAAAATACCTGGTGCAGGTTTTAATATTTGTTGCTAAATTTAAAAGTTCTCGTTTTGGTCTGCCTTTCTCAACAATTTGTAATTCCCTCCGAAACTGTATGAAGAAAATTCTTTATCTAATAATAATAATACTTTACAAATTGAACAACAAAATCGTCGCGATTCGGATGTATCGGAAGGACTCGAACCTTCCACCGAAGCAGCGGAATTTGCAGTCATGACGATAAAGCAAGTTTAAATGTTGCCTAGAGAACAAACTAAATAGAATTATTTGTCTTTAAAAAAATCCCAACTTATATAAATTGAATTAATAAAATGTTCCAAAATACAGTCTCATTCGCAGATTTACATTACTTAAGTAATATTTAACAAACAAGAAAAATCGAACAAATAACCAAATTATAATAAACATCTGATCACAGAGTACGCTAGTAAAAATAACTCGACCTTATACGATCTTAACTGTAGTCCACAAAGCGCCCGCGGCTCGACCGCTACCGAAAGAAAGAAGTGCAGTAAGCAACGAAATCAGTGCTTATATGCAGTGTATGTAACACATTTGAATCCGTATTACCTTTCTGCGCAAGTTATCAGCCTAATTTAAAATAGTACTCTAATTATACCTTTTGCTGTACGGAATTGATATTGAGCTTTAAGTTGATTATAAATATTACAAATTTAAATAAACGATAACCATAATTTTATAAAACTATTTTTGTTAGCATTGTTTTTTAATTTTAATAAATTCTTAAGGGAAGCATTGCTCCCATTGCTTCCATGGACCGCACGCCACTGTTATAAAGTATGCCTTAATGTGAATTTTAATTTAAATAACCGACAATGATCTGAAATATCAATGTTTTTAAACGTTCAATTTTGGCGACTCTTCCCTATTAGTAATTAATTTTCGATTGAAGTAATTAATTAGCTATTAAATTGCAAGATATGGTAGCCTTTCTTTCAATTTAATTGCTCTATTAGAATTCCAGAAAAACCGATTTTAAGCTGGCAAAACCCTTTATTTTTAAAGTAAAAATATTTTTTTTACTAAATAAATTGTTTATGTTTATTTCTTTATTTTAACATGCTAAATTTATTAGCAATTAATTTTTCTATTATGTTTGAGCTATTTTTAACGTTAATTACGTGTTTTTCTATTTAGATTTGCCAGCTTGATATCAAGCTGGCAAAACCCTCATATTTTGGTAACTAAAAAATCAATTAATTTTTAAATGTGGTAATTAAATAGCAATTAAATAGTAATTAAATATAAGCCTAGTTTCGATTGGTTTTGCTATTATCGTTTTGCCAGCTTGACGGATCTTCACGCACAGAATAATATAGAAAAATCCTGCCGCCTCCGGTAGGACTTCAACCCAGGACTCCTGGAACACGGATAACGAGGTTACACCACTCGTCTACTGCCGGCCCTGTCTAGGATAGATGGTTTTGTTTTTATTCAAAGTTTAGGTAGTAATCTAATGGTTTTCCATAAAAATTTCTTTTCATTGCAATTTGCAATTAAAAAGTTAGATGTTCATGTTTCAGTTCATTCAGTTTGTGTTTAGCTTAAAATTGTAGAATCAATGCTGAAATGTATGTAATTTTATATTTTGGTATTTTTATTTTAATAAAATATTTTTGTAATTTGAAAAGGCTTTGTTGTTGGGTATTTTCATATTTCTATTTGCACGAATTGCACAGTTTGGATGATTTTTAACAACATATTTGCATACAATTTCAGCAAATGATTGCAAACAATTTTAATTTGCTTTAATTGCAATGCTTGTTTAAATGTACTGTCCTTGTACATAATAACACCAAATACATTCATAGTAAGTAAAATTCTTAAATACAAAATTCTTGTTAAATGGCTCGCGTGCGCAACGAAGCCTAGAGAGTAGTTGGAAGAAAAAATTCCCCGTGACTCCCGTTCACTCGATCTGGTACATAGCCTTATATGTATTGGAAAGTGGAAATTATAAATTAGCGAAATTGGGAATAACATTTCAATTAACTATTCAATAATATCTTTTACTTATTTTTCTTTTACCTAACGCTCCTTGATGTCTGTTTTAATTGTGGTAATACCAACATCTTAGTTGTTACACCAATCTAGTTGGGATTGTAGATGTAAATACACCGTGATTCAGTACTCAATGATCGGACTTTGAGGATAAGCTTCTCTGGTTATTAGAAACATAAAACCTTAGTAACTTTTTTTGATTAAATGAACTTGAAAATTTCGAAAATTTTGACCGACGTTTTCAGAAAAGTACGTATAATTGATGCAGGTCAGTGTAGTTAAGTCGAATAGAAATAAATGCAAGATCTTTAGAAATTGACACCATCAGTTAAAACGTGACATCTGTTTAAACAAGCACAAGGATGCAAACGACGCACATTCCATTTTTTAGATGTTAAAACAAAACAATCTATTAATCCGGGGGATTCCCCTTTATTCTAATAGTAAACGCAGACAGAAATGACATCATTTTAATACTGACCCATTATTAAAACCTTATTATTCTTTTTGACGGTTTAATTCAACGACCCTGAATGATTGATGGATTTGTTTACATAGTCAAGTACAAGTACTGTTACGTTTTATTACTAAAAGCTGCAGTGTAAGGGGTTTGCAATTTGTTATCATTTGAGAAACCAAATAGTATCGGGTATCTCCTCGATCTTGACCTCAAAAGATGTGTTTATTCACAAACCTGCAGTATTGTATTACACATAGGGGTTAATGTGCCTATTAAAAGAATTTGAAATTGTCTTTTTTAGTAATCAGAAACAACACAAAACAAAAATACCATTTTTGAAACAATATCCATCGAGAGGTCGTTCTCAACATGCTTTGTTTATTTAATTCTGTTTATCTGTTGTTATTCTACGAAACACTTGGCCAAAATAAAGACGTTTTTATTACTTTATTACGCTATCCTTGCACATTCTAGTAGTATTGAATATCTGCTTGGACTTTTAAAATATGTGTCATGTGCATTCATACTATTAAATTTGAAAACATTAGGCTGAACTTCGATGCCGTTTTTCTCCAAAAGTATAGAAATACGAGAAAAATGGTATATAGGAATTTTCTTTCTTTAATGGTTATCTAACCACTGGCAAAGTCCGAATACTCCGTAATGACTCACCGTGTATAATTGGTTCTAGCCAAGTTAGTGTTGATAGATATAAAAAAACATATGAAATGCAATAATAATAACAGAAATTAAATTTGTAATTTATTTTTATTGATAGAAAGCTCCCAAATCCCTTGGATCAATACACAAAGCTTTATTGGCTATCTTATTAATAGTACAGTCATAGACAATTAAATAAGAACAATCTTGAATTGTGAATCATCAAAGAACATATTTTTAATACAAATAAATATTCCTTCAATAAATTACTATAGGAACATCAAAAGATTAGTCTAGATTATTTATTATAAATAAATAGTGCGTAATACTGAAATTGGTACAATTAACTACAAAGATAAGAACTACGCAATAATCATTGATTAATTATTGCTTTGATTTACGAATTTTTATAACACTTTCAGTTACATAAGGCACTATAATCACACTTGGTACAGCAAACGAAAACATACTTTCACTTAAAGAATACTGTTTATGTGCTTTATTCACAATATTTATATTGTAATTGTTGCTACTATTTCTTTTGGTACGTTCCATGGGAATTTCTTCTTCTTTTAACTTTTCACTATGACTACACTTTTTCTTCTGGTCTTCTTTGGTTTCTTTTGCTTTATTCTGTTTAGCTTTCAAAACTTTTCCATCATTTCCGATGTACAATACATTTTTCTCATTCACTTCTGCGCCAAGTCTTACACGTCCTTCATTTCCATTATATATGATATCACCATCTCCACAGGATACTTGAACATGACAAGAATTCCCAACGATCTTTAAAGTTCCATTATTCACATCAATTTTAATTCGGCAATCGTTTCCCGTCACAGAAACTGTATTATTATTTTCAGGTAAATGTATGTTTAATCCGTTTCCTACATACTTCTTAGATTTTGTCGAAGACATTTTTGTATTTTCTACACGTACAACCATCTCACCGGAGGTAATCTACCGATTTTCACTTATACACACTCTTAAGAATCTTAAACGCAATTAACCGGTTTCAGCTCCAGATCGCGAATTTATAGCACGGTTAATAGCACAATAAAAATTTTGAGTGGTTGTCTATTTTATTATAAAAGCTGAACTATACAGTAAGTGGTGGGGATAACATATCGCATCATATCCGTAGTAGTGGCCCGCAGTTGCTTTAGGCCATGTGACGAAAAAAAAGCGAGAACGGAACAAAGGTCATCACGGGGAACCACTGTTCTTTACTAGAAAACCGATTAAGTCGATGTTTATTTAGATAGTTTCATATCTATAACAATTTACAGAGGCGTAATAAAATAAACACAGTAATTTAGGATTTTGTAAAAAAGAGCCCCTTGACATACTTAATTAAATTTAATAGGTTTATTTACTTATAGAAGTTTCTAATTAATTTAATAGA
This sequence comes from Agrypnus murinus, assembly GCA_929113105.1. Taxonomy (NCBI): domain Eukaryota; kingdom Metazoa; phylum Arthropoda; class Insecta; order Coleoptera; family Elateridae; genus Agrypnus; species Agrypnus murinus. The sequence goes on along the minus strand of OV816028.1, from coordinate 78,140,999 downwards.
GCATCGATTAATTTTTAATTTTTGAGTTTTTTAATAAATATTATCTTAGAAGACTTTGCTTATAATTAGGCAATAAAAATAAAGATTTAATTATTTAATTGAGATTCCAGTTTTCAAACATTGTAAATTGATATTAATTAAACATGTCTTTTTATTATATCTATCAAAGCCGATCCTGTTCACTGATTACTTCCTGTCGCTCAAATACAATTATATCTCTTATCGACAGCAATTAGTAAAGATAATGATTTATCTTGTATCAGGCAGCTAGTAAACGATTAATTTTTATATAATAAACTATGCAGAAATTTCAAATACAAAATCTTACAAGTGGTTTAATGCTGTCATCCCCAGGTTTAACGTTTATAAAAAATTTTGTACAAGACATGGTGGGCGTTAATTTTGGCAATAAAACCAACTTGTGTTTATTACATCATCATTTTTTATTATAAGCAAATGTACTACCTATATAAAAAGTTATTTACGTTTTAGTCATTTTTGGTAGTTTTAAATTACTTCATTAACAAGGTGAAAGTTCAAAAAATTTTATCGCGGTTAAATATTGGCGGATATCTGCCGATATGGCCAACACTCAAAATTTGTTTTTTATTTTTAACCGTGTTAGTCCAGTTACTTTAGACATAAATATAGCTTCTGTCCCAAAAAAATCGGAACTATTTTTTTTTGTTTTAAACACATATATTAAAAATCGAGGGTGAGATCGCGCCGGCGTTAGAAGATATTAAAGGTCAAGAAAATCCGTTGAAAATGATCAATTGAAAATCAATTGAGGCTATAATAAAATTGAAAGATAATTAAATTTCCGACAAAAAAATGTTATATTCATGTTTTACGTGCAGCGAACCGTTTGCGAGATATACAGAAAAGAAGGTGTATAATGTACTTCCGCGCCACCTTCGAGGTACAATACAAGACGCAAGACGCGTTTTTTACATGGTTTTACCAGTTGGGCTAGTCCGTGTTTAGTGATGGACTCGAGATCGAGCCAAGCTCGACTCGACTCGAAACTCGACTCAATTTCAAGCCGAGTTTCGAGTCGAGTTCGACAATTCTTTATTCGAGTCGAGTCGAGCTTCACGTATGTCGAATTTTTGAAGTCGAGTTTTTCGAGCTTTTCGAGCCGGCTCGAGAAAATTGTACAGTTTACAGTATTTCCCCTATTTTGTACTTTAACGGATTATAACTAAGAATTTGCGCAATTACTTTTCTTTAAATGGCTTCATTACACTATAACACTTAAAACATAATGAAATTTTTAATTATTATATAATTATTCTATCCCGTTATTAGGGTGTAATAAATTCATCAATGACAAACAAAATGTTAAAAAAAAACTCCTGCACGCCACTTTATCAGTTTTTAACAGCTGAAGTAACAAGAGTTGCTGCTTTACATCTGATCTTATCTTTTATGTTTAAAACGTGTTGATAACGTCGTGGATTTATTAACTTATATTAGAAAAATTAGTAATTTTAGTTTGTTTTGTTTTTTATTAAGATTAATGATGACTTTTAATTTATTAATATAATCAAACACTTCACTTACAGTGGACCTTTAATTTTCAAAATATTGTTGCAATATAAGGATTGCATTGTTTGCTTCATTATTTGATGGTGGGATTCTGACTTCATCTTCTAATTCATCTTCAGACAATGTGTTTTTGTTAGTTGTTGTAACTTCTGAAACGATATCATTTTCGTCAAGTGTACCGCAAATAACAGCGTTATTGTCTATTTCTATGTATTCATTGAAGGAAATCTCAGAGTTTATTGTATTCCACTTTGCAAGCACCTCACCAGAAAAACATTCTTCCAAATGATTTTCCTTAGATTCTGTGTAAAAACCCGATTTCTTAAAACAATTCTTAATTGTTTCTGGTTTAATCTGACTCCATGACAAACGTATCAAACGCACAGCATCGAGAACATTTATTGCTTTAAGCTGTTGGTTGTTGTCCATTTGCTCTATCATTTGCAGTAACAATTTGTTTATAGTAAAATTGTTTAAAATTGTGAATGACACCTTGGTGTATGTACATGGACAAGATCAAAGAAACAAACCGGATTCCAGAATTTTCTTCAACAACAAATCGATTAAACACTTTATCTAAACAGGTTTACCTACTTATTTCTGGATTTTCTAAAAATTTGTTTAACATTTGGTTTTAAACCAGATGGGTAATAAAAAGGAATGAATCATCCCTTAATCCTTTGTTCGAAACCTGTTTACTATTTACTATCACCGGCTACTTACTGACACATTTATTGTTTATTTAGGCACCTTAAATACATAATCAAAGAAAACTAAGTACCTCGAATTTGCTAAGAATTCACATTTTTGGTTTAAAGTGTAATAAAAAGAACAGGCAAAAGTTTAAAAAGATATGTAGTAAATATCTAGAGCCAGTCTACAGGTTTCTTTCAAGTTGTTAACAACGATTTGTTTTAACGTATAGACTTAGTGGTGAATCAGTGCAAACATTAATCTTTTTCTTGTTTACTGAGATTTTGATTTTTATGTTCAATATGGCAGACTTTGACAGTCACGACAGTTAGTCGCCGCAAGCGGCTCGTTTTCTGACTAAGGGGAGCAAACAGTTTTCGCGACTGCTATATGAATTTGGAAAATAACTGATTCCAAAACGAGCCGGCTTGACTCGACTCGAAACTCGACTCGATTTCGAGCCGAGTTTCGAGTCGAGTTGAAACAGATTATTTCGAGTCGAGTTTCGAGTCAAGCTTGAATTTTTTTTTCGAGTCGAGTCGAGCTTTCTAGGAAAACTCGGCTCGACTCAATCACTATCCGTGTTTAGTGTTAAAAAATTACATCTCGTCTTCATCTTTGTCAATTTCATGTACCTGTATTTCGTCGTTATCTTCTTTGAGTTCTTCATCTTCGCCATATTTATATTTCTTTATATGCAGCACAAAATCCAAAATTTGTTATCAACAGATATGTTACTTATATACGAAGACATGTCGGAGCTAACGTAATTGTTGTGTTCGATGACTATGACGACAACAGTAAAAACATGAAGGCAATGGAGCAGTTATGTAGAGCTGCTACAGTTTCTGGATTTCTCGAAGTTCTTTTCGGCGAAAGTATAGAAGTGCCAATCTATCAAGATAAGTGCCTGTCAAACCGCGTTAATAAAAAACATAATTTCAATGTCCATGGAAACATTTCAAAACGTCAACATCGCATCAAAACTAGCTCGCGATGATGAAGATGTTTTAATTATTTATGGACGAATCAGTCGTTAACACCACTGTCGTAGTTGGCAAAGACATTGATCTTTTGGTCCTTCTTACGGGACGTAGTCATTCATAGCAACAATTATTTTTCAGAAATGTAATTCATTGTATATTTTATTTCTACACGCTATAACCGGAAGAGCTATATCCTTATTTAATAAAGGAAAAGTTAATGATATGGAAATATTTGAAAATCGTTCTGATTTACATCTATCTGCAATAGTTTTCAAACAAGAAAAACTTTTGTTAAGTCGATTAGATTTAATACAGCTGTAAAATTACCATCTCTTCAATCAGCTCAACAACATATGTAACGTGTATATTACGAGGTTCAAATCTGGCTGGGAAAAGATATAAATCTACAGCAGTGGGGGTAAATCTTAAATAACCATTTCTTGGAGCCCGTCACGACAGTATTACCACCTGCGCCGGACAGTATTCTTAATACATTTTTTTGTAATTGTATAAAAGGTTGTGGTGGAAACTGCGGATGTTCTGGATCTTCTTCTTCGGAAACTGGCCGGGTTCAAAAATACGCTTGGCCTAAAAAACTTCTTAGTAAATTATTTATTACCAACACATTATTACATATGTGCATTATTGCATTTTTAAGCACGAGCGACGAACGAGCGAGTTATTCATTTGCATGAATGCGCATCGAGTTTTGCACAAAATCTTTAGGAACTTTAACAATAAAAAAACATAATTAACCAAAATCTGTAATACTGTTTCGAACTCAAAATAAACATAAAATCAAATAGGCAATAAAATTCTCTTGTTGCCAATAGATGGCGCTCGCACATTTGTCAGTGGGATTTTTAGCGATTTATTGTCTTTTTTATTACCCAAAAGGGAAAAATGGCATTTTCTAAATTAAATTTTAGGTATAGTTTCAAAGAATTCCTCCAACAAACATTTTTTGACCAAATTAGTGTCATTTTAACAACATTTGTACGCTGATTCTGAATATGTAACTCATTTTTGATGGTCAACGCCAAGCCCCCAAATTTGGGAATCAAAAGTAAAAAAAGATTAATCTCCCTGGCAATGATTAATACAGTTATTTGTGTATATAGTGCGCGAGATGCTACTTTGATGATCAAGAATAAAAGTCGCCGTGTCAAAAACTCATTCGAGACCACCTAAGTCATTTCGAGCACGAATTGCACACAACGTTTTTTCTACAGCGTTATTGAAATAATCGAAGAAGTAGAAAAAATTGTAAAAAACACAAGGAAATTTTTATTTTAAGTGGACAAGTGGTTTCGTTGTTGCTACGAAACGAAATTGGTCAAATATGCATAAATCGCATAATAATTTTTCGCTTTAGAGCGAAAAATATTTCGTGCACGTTGTCCAGTAAACAAAGCCAATGTTACATTTTGCATACGGATATTAATGAAAAAAAGTCATCATTTCTTTGACAGCTGTAGAAAAATTATATTAAGAATCTATGATAGCCAAATTGTGTAATTTACAATTACACAATTTAGTTAGGTTAGGTTTAGGTTAGGTTAAGTTAGGTTAGGTTAGGTTGAAAAATTCGAATTTGCTTTTGCATAGTTTTGGTTAGGTAGTGGCGTGTTTGTGGAGATTAGGTTGGTAGCAACCAATTTTGGAGGCCTAGGGACGATTGCCCAAAAAGAAATACAATTATATCTCTTATCGCAGCAATTAGTAAAGATAATGATTTATCTTGTATCAGGCAGCTAGTAAACGATTAATTTTTATATAATAAACTATGCAGAAATTTCAAATACAAAATCTTACAAGTGGTTTAATGCTGTCATCCCCAGGTTTAACGTTTATAAAAAATTTTGTACAAGACATGGTGGGCGTTAATTTTGGCAATAAAACCAACTTGTGTTTATTACATCATCATTTTTTATTATAAGCAAATGTACTACCTATACATATAAAAAGTTATTTACGTTTTAGTCATTTTTGGTAGTTTTAAATTACTTCATTAACAAGGTGAAAGTTCAAAAAATCTTATCGCGGTTAAATATTGGCGGATATCTGCCGATATGGCCAACACTCAAAATTTGTTTTTTATTTTTAACCGTGTTAGTCCAGTTACTTTAGACATAAATATAGCTTCTGTCCCAAAAAAATCGGAACTATTTTGTTTTTGGTTTAAACACTTGAGTTTGTCGTTTTAAACAATATATTAAAAATCGAGGGTGAGATCGCGCCGGCGTTAGAAGATATTAAAGGTCAAGAAAATCCGTTGTTTTGCGACTATCTCACTTCCTACGGTTTGGAGGTCAATTGAGGCTATAATAAAATTGAAAGATAATTAAATTTCCGACAAAAAAATGTTATATTCATGTTTTACGTGCAGCGAACCGTTTGCGAGATATACAGAAAAGAAGGTGTATAATGTACTTCCGCGCCACCTTCGAGGTACAATACAAGACACAAGACGCGTTTTTTACATGGTTTTACCAGTTGGGCTAGTCCGTGTTTAGTGATGGACTCGAGCCCGAGCCAAGCTCGACTCGACTCGAAACTCGACTCGATTTCAAGCCGAGTTTCGAGTCGAGTTCGACAATTCTTTATTCGAGTCGAGTCGAATTTTTGAAGTCGAGTTTTTCGAGCTTTTCGAGCCGGCTCGAGAAAAGTGTACAGTTTACAGTATTTCCCCTATTTTGTACTTTAACGGATTATAACTAAGAATTTGCGCAATTACTTTTCTTTAAATGGCTTCATTACACTATAACACTTAAAACATAATGAAATTTTTAATTATTATATAATTATTCTATCCCGTTATTAGGGTGTAATGTATTCATCAATGACAAACAAAATGTTAAAAAAAAACTTCTGCACGCCACTTTATCAGTTTTTAACAGCTGAAGTAACAAGAGTTGCTGCTTGACATCTGATCTTATCTTTTATGTTTAAAACGTGTTCATAACGTCGTGGATTTATTAACTTATATTAAAAAAAATTAGTAATTTTAGTTTGTTTTGTTTTTTATTAAGATTAATGATGACTTTTAATTTATTAATATAATCAAACACTTCACTTACAGTGGACCTTTAATTTTCAAAATATTGTTGCAATATAAGGATTCCATTGTTTGCTTCATTATTTGATGGTGGGATTCTGACTTCATCTTTTAATTCATCTTCAGACAATGAGTTTTTGTTAGTTGTTGTAACTTCTGAAACGATATCATTTTCGTCAAGTGTACCGCAAATAACAGCGTTATTGTCTATTTCTATGTATTCATTTAAGGAAATCTCAGTTTATTGTATTCCACTTTGCAAGTACCTCACCAGAAAAACATTCTTCCAAATGATTTTCCTTAGATTCTGTGTAAAAACCCGATTTCTTAAAACAATTCTTAATTGTTTCTGGTTTAATCTGACTCCATGACAAACGTATCAAACGCACAGCATCGAGAACATTTATTGCTTTAAGCTGTTGGTTGTTGTCCATTTGTTCTATCATTTGCAGTAACAATTTGTTTATAGTAAAATTGTTTAAAATTGTGAATGACACCTTGGTACATTGTACATGGACAAGATCAAAGAAACAAACCGGATTCCAGAATTTTCTTCAACAACAAATCGATTAAACACTTTATCTAAACAGGTTTACCTACTTATTTCTGGATTTTCTAAAAATTTGTTTAACATTTGGTTTTAAACCAGATGGGTAATAAAAAGGAATGAATCATCCCTTAATCCTTTGTTCGAAACCTGTTTACTATTTACTATCACCGGCTACTTACTGACACATTTATTGTTTATTTAGGCACCTTAAATACATAATCAAAGAAAACTAGGTACCTCGAATTTGCTAAGAATTCACATTTTTGGTTTAAAGTGTAATAAAAAGAATAGGCAAAAGTTTAAAAAGATATGTAGTAAATATCTAGAGCCAGTCTACAGGTTTCTTTAAAGTTGTTAACAACGATTTGTTTTAACGTATAGACTTAGTGGTGAATCAGTGCAAACATTAATCTTTTTCTTGTTTACTGAGATTTTGATTTTTATGTTCAATATGGCAGACTTTGACTAAGAGGAGCAAAAAGTTTTCGCGACTGCTATATGAATTTGGAAAATAACTGATTCCAAAACGAGCCGGCTTGACTCGACTCGAAACTCGACTCGATTTCGAGCCGAGTTTCGAGTCGAGTTGAAACAGATTATTTCGAGTCGACCTTGAATATTTTTTTCGAGTCGAGTCGAGCTTTCTAGGAAAACTCGGCTCGAGTCCATCACTATCCGTGTTTAGTGTTAAAAAATTACATCTCGTCTTCATCTTTGTCAATTTCATGTACCTGTATTTCGTCGTTATCTTCTTTGAGTTCTTCATCTTCGCCATATTTATATTTCTTTATATGCAGCACAAAATCCAAAATTTGTTATCAACAGATATGTTACTTATATACGAAGACATGTCGGAGCTAACGTAATTGTTGTGTTCGATGACTATGACGACAACAGTAAAAACATGAAGGCAATGGAGCAGTTATGTAGAGCTGCTACAGTTTCTGGATTTCTCGAAGTTCTTTTCGGCGAAAGTATAGAAGTGCCAATCTATCAAGATAAGTGCCTGTCAAACCGCGTTAATAAAAAACATAATTTCAATGTCCATGGAAACATTTCAAAACGTCAACATCGCATCAAAACTAGCCGAGTTTCGAGTCGAGTTCGACAATTCTTTATTCGAGTCGAGTCGAGCTTCACGTATGTCGAGCCCGAGTCGAGTCGAATTTTTGAAGTCGAGTTTTTCGAGCTTTTCGAGCCGGCTCGAGAAAATTGTACAGTTTACAGTATTTCCCCTATTTTGTACTTTAACGGATTATAACTAAGAATTTGCGCAATTACTTTTCTTTAAATGGCTTCATTACACTATAACACTTAAAACATAATGAAATTTTTAATTATTATATAATTATTCTATCCCGTTATTAGGGTGTAATGTATTCATCAATGACAAACAAAATGTTAAAAAAAACTCCTGCACGCCACTTTATCAGTTTTTACAGCTGAAGTAACAAGAGTTGCTGCTTGACATCTGATCTTATCTTTTATGTTTAAAACGTGTTGATAATATCGTGAATTTATTAACTTATATTAAAAAAATTAGTAATTTTAGTTTGTTTTGTTTTTTATTAAGATTAATGATGACTTTTAATTTATTAATATAATCAAACACTTCACTTACAGTGGACCTTTAATTTTCAAAATATTGTTGCAATATAAGGATTGCATTGTTTGCTTCATTATTTGATGGTGGGATTCTGACTTCATCTTCTCATTCATCTTCAGACAATGAGTTTTTGTTAGTTCTTGTAACTTCTGAAACGATATCATTTTCGTCAAGTGTACCGCAAATAACAGCGTGATTGTCTATTTCTATGTATTCATTGAAGGAAATCTCAGAGTTTATTGTATTCCACTTTGCAAGCACCTCACCAGAAAAACATTCTTCCAAATGATTTTCCTTAAATTCTGTGTAAAAACCCGATTTCTTAAAACAATTCTTAATTGTTTCTGGTTTAATCTGACTCCATGACAAACGTATCAAACGCACAGCATCGAGAACATTTATTGCTTTAAGCTGTTGGTTGTTGTCCATTTGCTCTATCATTTGCAGTAACAATTTGTTTACAGTAAAATTGTTTAAAATTGTGAATGACACCCTGGTGTATGTACATGGACAAGATCAAAGAAACAAACCGGATTCCAGAATCGTCTTCAACAACAAATCGATTAAACACTTTATCTAAACAGGTTTACCTACTTATTTCTGGATTTTCTAAAAATTTGTTTAACATTTGGTTTTAAACCGGATGGGTAATAAAAAGGAGCCGCAATGAATCATCCCTTAATAGTTTGTTCGAAACCTGTTTACTATTTACTATCACCGGCTACTTACTGACACATTTATTGTTTATTTAGGCACCTTAAATACATAATCACAAGAAAACTAGGTACCTAAAATTTGCTAAGAATTCACATTTAAAGTGTTTTAAGTGTTTAAGTTAGTTTAAAGTGTAATAAAAAGAACCGGCAAAAGTTTAAAAAGATATGTAGTAAATATCTAGAGCCAGTCTACAGATTTCTTTCAAGTTGTTAACAACGATTTGTTTTAACATATAGACTTAGTGGTGAATCAGTGCAAACATTAATCGTTTTCTTGTTTACTGAGATTTTGATTTTTATGTTCAATATGGCAGACTTTGACAGTCACGACAGTTAGTCGCCGCAAGCGGCTCGTTTTCTGACTAAGAGGAGAAAAAAGTTTTCGCGACTATTATATGAATTTGGAAAATAACTGATTCCAAAACGAGCCGGCTTGACTCGACTCGAAACTCGAGCCGAGTTTCGAGTCGAGTTGAAACAGATTATTTCGAGTCGACCTTGAATATTTTTTTTCGAGTCGAGTCGAGCTTTCTAGGAAAACTCGGCTCGAGTCCATCACTATCCGTGTTTAGTGTTAAAAAATTACATTTCGTCTTCATCTTTGTCAATTTCATGTACCTGTATTTCGTCGTTATCTTCTTTGAGTTCTTCATCTTCGCCATATTTATATTGCTTTATATGCAGCACAAAATCCAAAATTTGTTATCAACAGATATGTTACTTATATACGAAGACATGTCGGAGCTAACGTAATTGTTGTGTTCGATGACTATGACGACAACAGTAAAAACATGAAGGCAATGGAGCAGTCATGTAGAGCTGCCACAGTTTCTGGATCTCTCGAAGTTCTTTTCGGCGAAAGTATAGAAGTGCCAATCTATCAAGATAAGTGCCTGTCAAACCGCGTTAATAAAAAACATAATTTCAATGTCCATGGAAACATTTCAAAACGTCAACATCGCATCAAAACTAGCTCGCGATGATGCAGATGTTTTAATTATTTAAACTGCAATGGACGAATCAGTCGTTAACACCACTGTCGTAGTTGGCAAAGACATTGATCTTTTGGTCCTTCTTACGGGACGTAGTCCTTCATAGCAACAATTATTTTTCAGAAATATAATTCATTGTATGCAACATATTTTATTTCTACACGCTATAACCGGATGAGCTATATCCTTATTTAATAAAGGAAAAGTTAATGATATGAAAATATTTGAAAATCGTTCTGATTTACATCTATCTGCAAAAGTTTTCAAACAAGAAAAACTTTTGTGAAGTCGATTAGATTTAATACAGCTGTAAAATTACCATCTCTTCCATCAGCTCAACAACATATGTAACGTGTATATTACGAGGTTCAAATCTGGCTGGGAAAAGATATAAATCTACAGCAGTGGGGGTAAATCTTAAATAACCATTTCTTGGAGCCCGTCACGACAGTATTACCACCTACGCCGGACAGTATTCTTAATACAATTTTTTGTAATTGTATAAAAGGTTGTGGTAGAAACTGCGGATGTTCTGGATCTTCTTCTTCGGAAACTGGCCGGGTTCAAAAATACGCTTGGCCTAAAAAACTTCTTAGTAAATTATTTATTACCAACACATTATTACATATGTGCATTATTGCATTTTTAAGCACGAGCGACGAACGTGCGAGTTATTCATTTGCATCAATGCGCATCGAGTTTTGCACAAAATTTTTAGGAACTTTAACAATAAAAAAACATAATTAACCAAAATCTGTAATACTGTTTCGAATTCAAAATAAACATAAAATCAAATAGGCAATAAAATTCTCTTGTTGCCAATAGATGGCGCTCGCACATTTGTCAGTGGAATTTTTAGCGATTTATTGTCTTTTTTATCACCCAAAAGGGAAAAATGGCATTTTCTAAATTAAATTTTAGGTATAGTTTCAAAGAATTCCTCCAACAAAAATTTTTTGACCAAATTAGTGTGATTTTAACAACATTTGTACACTGATTCTGAATATGTAACTCATTTTTGATGGTCAACGCTAAGCCCCCAAATTTGGGAATCAAAAGTAAAAAAAGATTAATCTCCCTGGCAATGATTAATACAGTTATTTGTGTATATAGTGCGCGAAATGCTACTTTGATGATCAAGAATAAAAGTCGCCGAGTCAAAAACTCATTCGAGACCACCTAAGTCATTACGAGCACGAATTGCACACAACGTTTTTTCTACAGCGTTATTGAAATAATCGAAGAAGTAGAAAAAATTGTAAAAAAACACAAGGAAATTTTAAGTGGACAAGTGGTTTCGTTGTTGCTACGAAACGAAATTGATCAAATATGCATAAATCGCATAATAATTTTTCGCTTTAGAGCGAAAAATATTTCGTGCACGTTGTCCAGTAAACAAAGCCAATGTTACATTTTGCATACGGATATTAATGAAAAAAAGTCATCATATCTTTGACAGCTGTAGAAAAATTATATTAAGGTTCTATGATAGCCAAATTGTGTAATTTACAATTATACAATTTAGTTAGGTTAGGTTTAGGTTAGGTTAGGTTAGGTTAGGTTAGGTTAGGTTTAGATTAGGTTAGGTTAAGTTAGGTTAGGTTAGGTTGAAAAATTCGAATTTGCTTTTGCATAGTTTTGGTTAGGTAGTGGCGTGTTTGTGGAGATTAGGTTGGTAGCAACCAATTTTGGAGGCCTAGGGACGGTTGCCCAAAAAATCACCATAATATTTCCGTTAAAACGACACCAATTTGGTCAAAAAATGTTTGGTGGGGTATTCTTTTTATTGTTCCAAATTTTATTATCAAGACAAATTATTTTTGGAGAACCTAAAAGGGCCGGTGCTTTCTGCATCTTTTTGAAACACGAGTGTGCGTATACTACGTTTGCGTTATTTACATTCGCAAAATGTTATTTTGAAAGTGGTGAGTTTGATAAATTATTTGTCTGGCCTTTTTCGTTGCAGAATTTTTAATTACGTCATCAAAATTTACGTAGGTTGAATGGTGGGAGTCTGCTTTACCAGTCTTTTATTGACACGGAAACATCGACGTGACTACAGCAGCAGAGAAAGTTCGCGTATTTGTAAGTTGTAACGTTGCGCCTTATAAAGCGTGGGGCCGTCAAAAGCGCGAGGCAGGGTTTCAGAGAACGCGCTAAGCCCGCCTCACGCCGGCCCTGCTTCTGTCATTGGTTCTTCCGATAATTATACCACTGAACCTGATGAGGCCAGTCCCATTGATCTGTTGGTAGCAAATATTAGTGAAGATGATAAATATGGTGAAGATGAAGAACTCAGAGAGGATAACGGCTAAATACAGATACATGAAATTGACGGAGACGAAGACAAGACAAGACAATTTTTTAACACTAAACATAAATTAGGGCTACTGGGAAAACCATGTAAAAAAACGGGCATTGTATTCTACACATCGAAGGTGGTGCGAAAGTACATTACACACCTTCCTTGCTATATATCTCGCAAACTATTCACTGTGCGTAAAAAATGAAGATGGCCTTTTTGTCGGGAATTTAACTATATTTCATGTTTGTAATAACCTCAATTTATGTCCGAGCCATAGGAAGTGAGATATTCGCAAAACACGGGTTTTTTGACCTTTGACCGTTAATATCTTCTAACACGGCCGCGATCTCACCGTCGATTTTTAAGATATTGTTTAGAAGGACAAACTCGAGTGATTAATACAAAAAAAGTTAGTTCCGACTTTTTCAGAACAATCATCTTATGTATACTTACTGGACTATGTAGGATACTTACCTGCATTCGTTTTTTATTGCATAGAATCATTAACAATAAGAATGTTAAAAAGATATTGTACATGTACTGTAGTATAAGACTACAATGTGTCTGCGGATGGAGCTAACAAGAGGAAAAAAAAATTATTATTGATTTTACGACAAAAAGTCATTCTTTATAAAAAGTTCTGCTTGTTGAATAAATAAGTTTACCATCAGAAAATCTAAGATTAAATGTACAGAAAGTCCATAAATTAAGATAACATGAAAAGAGAAGTACCATTTATTGCATTTTTTTAGTTTAAATACAAAATTTCAATCAATTAAGAAATTCAACAAAAATTATTCTACAAAGCCACCTCCAACTTCCACACATATCTCCATCCTTTTAATAAATTCACCATAGACTTTACGTATGGTGTGTGGTCCATTTAAATTAATTTCATTCACTGCATCCTGTATTCGTGCTTTTAGTATTTCTCGATCAAGTCATCTACGTAAACTTTTTGTTTTAAAGTACCCCACAAAAAAATCAAGAAGTGTAAGGTCAGGCGATCTAGCAGGAAAATTTATTGGTCCAAATCTTCCCATTCATCTTTCACTGCCAAAAAATGTCACGTCGCATTTCTAGCGGTAAATTATCTAGAAACGGTAATAGATAAGTTTCCAAAAGACGCACATAAATATGTTGATTCAAATTCTCGTCAATAAAATATGGACCAACGATTCTATCGTAAAAAATTCCGCACCAAACATTCACTTTTAGTTTTTTATAACGTTGACTTCGTTTTTCAATGACGTAGTTTCGATTTTGAAAAGCCCAATAGCTACTGTTTTGTGATGAAACGTGACCATTAGTGCAGAAGGTTGATTCATCAGTAAAAAAGATCATTCTGTGAAAATTTGTACCTAAGAGGTAATTCTCACTAAGTCACAAACAAAAATCCAATCGCTTCTCTTCATCTCCATTTTCAAGTGGATGTCGGAGCTTTAACGCCCACTTTTTAAGGAACTTTTTCTATTAACAGTAAATTCTAAAATGCAGTAAATGGTACTTCTCTCTTGAACCATTTTCATGTTATCTTAATTTACGGATATTCTGTACATTTAATCTTAAATTTTCTGATGGTAAACTTATTTATTCAACAAGCAGAACTTTTTATAAAGAATGACTTTTTGTCGTAAAATCAATAATAAAATTTTTTTCCTCTTGTCAACTCCATCCGGGGACACTATATAGGTATAAGCAATGCTACAGGCTGGTACTGTTATAGACATTTAATGCAAAAATTAAACTTAAATCTTACATACAAGAATATCATAAAGGTAACTGCAACCTACAGTATAATTATACAGGGTGTTTCACTGAAGATTTGTATCCTCTGGACAGTAATAGTACACATAAATTGCAACAAAAAAGCTTATCATCATTAGTGACTTATTTTTCATAATAACCGAGGAAAAAATTGTTTTTGAAAAGTGGGTTGGTGGTCACTGGTTTAAGAATAGCAGTTGGAGCTGGATGTACCTAAATGCATTTTCAACGTGATATCTGATACATTGATGCTAGGCGATGTCACAGTTTATTTTGACTATTATTTCTAGCAGTTCTCAGAAGTTGACCTTTGTAGCAAATGCTTTTCGATCTGCGTAAAATCAAAAATGGCATAAGGTTTTTTTGTACCTATTGATGTGTACTGTTGACTGAGTACTGTCCAGATAATACGAATTTTCAGCGAAATACCCTGTATAAAATACTCATTAAACCAACCGTCCTCTGGTAATTCTCATATCTAGAACAAAAAGAACTACTTTCGAATTTTGCCAAAATTGTAAATATTACTCGGCAGACTTTTAAATTCCTATTTGGATCGGTAAACAAACGACAAAATTATATAAAAACGAGTAAAACTTCTACATAAATCTTCTTTAGGTCTTTGTCTGCATATTTTTAGAAATATCTGCATTACTCTGTAGTAGAATAGTTTCAGGATCTCATGGTACTCGAGAGAAAATGCACAGTAAATCAAAACTGGTCAAAGACTTCCAGGTAGATTGCTACTAAGTAAAAGATATCGTCATTTCTATTAGCACTGTTGATCGTTCACGTTTGCCTGCTACTGTTACTTACTCGTGTTTTTCTGTTTTATGCATCGGTTAACGTTAAATATCTAAGAAGGTGTACCTTCAAGTTATTAGGAATACAATATGTTATGCAGCTAGATTCAGTCGCTCTTTAGTGTAACTTTCAGTTTGGGAAGCCTTTGGGAACAGAAGTAGAAAAATTGTTAAACATGGTAGTTATACACTTCTTACGCAAAACATGCATCTGACAGTTCAGACCAGAGTATTGAATCAGGTATTTAGTATATATCTGTGCAGATACCTGCAAATTCTATCTATTAAGACAAGTACAAGTATGATGTTGAACCTATATCTGCAGATACAGGTAGCTGTACAGAGAGTCCCGCCAAAAGCGACACATTTTAACACCGAAAACTTACTTAACTTGGAAGCTTTCATAAGTCCTGATGAATATCGCGCGTGCAAAATTTTTTATAACAGGGAAGCGAGAAACATTTACTTTTTCTAATTATCTCGAAAACAATCAAGTTTTTAGAAAAATGGTTCTCATAAAAATTGTTGCTCATAAAATGTACTACAAAAAAGGTCTTATGATTCGTCTTCGTATAACTAACATTTTTGGAGAAAAATAAGTGATAATTTCGAGTTATTGTACTTGTACATCTCCAAAAAAATGCACTCATCCTTTCCATATCACCGCTGAGGTAGGCGGGTTCTTTTTAATATGATATCTCTAGTAGGCCTAACACGCATATTATTTCGAATGTACTCGTATAAGAAATTATACTAGTTCCTTTTCAAGTTGTAGATCATTTCCGACTTCCTCGTAATTTTCCTTTGTGTCCGTTGACACTTTTGATTTACACCTTAGGTACTATCATTACCATAGTTTCGAGAATTTTGGCTGAGAGCCATTTCCCATAAGAATTCTGCGGGGTGTAAAAACTGTCAACTTCAAACGGCTGTAATTCGAAACCTATAATTTTTTGGATTTTGTGCTCCATCCAATGTCAATTTTTGATCTACGCATTAAGGACTACCATTTACCAAAATTTCAATAATTTTGACCGAAACCCATTTCCTATAAGTATCCTGCGGGTCCTTGGTATCAGTATTTTCGTACTTTTATATCACTGAAAAGGTTACATATACGAAGAAAAGTCATAGGACCTTTTTTTGTACTTTCGAGCCGTGACATCTTTTATACAGGGTGTCCATTCAAAAGATTCAATTGAGGGAATGTTAATGAGATTAAACATCTAAAATCTAGTGGCATATATACACATAAACAGGGTGTCTCAAAAGTGTGGATCATATAAGCGAATTTTTTAAATGGAACAACCTATATTTTTTCGTCTCAAATGAAACCTCTTTAGGCTCTGTCTTTAACCCTATGTAGTTTTTGCCCTTATCAACTCTTTATTTAAACTTTAATATCTACGCTATCCTTTGTTGATTTTTTGTAAAACTTTGGATGAGTTCTTAGCTAGGATCAATCTATCCCAAACAAAAATTAATTTTCTATACAGGGCGATCAAAATAATTAAGTATGGATATTTTCAAATTATCATTTTTTGCAATTGTTTTAATGGAACACAGGGTGATATATGATTTATGATACGTGTCAATATATCAAAATCTAATACATATAAAAAATCATAGCCAACTTCTATGCTTCTAAAGAGTAAAAAGTGCCTCGTTTTTACTTGAATCGCAACTATTACAAACAAAGGTAGCCTTATAGGTATCAAAATAAAGGAAAATAAGTACTCTATTGACACATATAATAAAATACAGGGTGTTCCATTAAAATTGCAACAAATATCCAGTTTTAAAAAATTATTTGTATCACCCCGTATAAAAGATATGATCCTAGCGAAGACATTACACAAAGTTTTACAAAAAGTCAACAAAGGATGGCGTAGATATATTAGACTGTCTGATCCACGATCACTCCTAATTTTTTTAAGCATATCAAATAAGATTACTTAGTGATTCACTATCACTATATCACTTGTATGTTTTCTATTGGCCTAAATTGTATTAAATTGGTTTTAATTCATTAGAATTAAAGAATAAATAAATAAAATGTTTGTTAAATTGTTAGAAATAGTTATTGATCATAAAATATTTTAAAAACTATCTATAGAATGTCTAACACCATTGTGAGCATACGTATCTATTTTTACTAGCTTTAATTATAGAAAAAATATATAACTTTCTAGAACATTCAGGACGTCATTTCTAGAACGTTTCTTTTTTTTTAATATCTTGATGCGCTGGGGTCAATCCATACGACGTGGTACAGGACTAGTTAGTAGCTTGAACATTTTTAAAATATATTATATTTTGTATATGTCATCTATATTAGGACAATTCAGAAATAGCCTTATTTAATTTTTAAAAATTCTCATTTTGTTTCACACGTACAGCTGTTCCTGGCTAAACAGATTGGTTTTTGTTTGAATATCCTGGGAAAAATAGAATCTGAGATAATCGAGTTTATTTATGTAAACCTCTGAAATTGCAAAAAATGTCTATACAAGTAAAACAAAAATGGCTACCATGGCTGAATTTTTTTTAAATAAATAAGGCTATTTCTGTATTGTCCTAATGTAGAGAATCATTTATACAAAATATGGTGTATTTTAAAAATGGTCAAGGAACCAGTTATTTTTTTGAGCCACTTCATATAGATTGACCCGCTTTCAATGTTCTTCTATTTAAGTAAATGTTCAATATTTTTTTAATTAATTCTATTTATCTACCTTGTTTATTACAACAGGACCAGAACATAAAATCCCTAAACATCCCGTACTTTTAAAATATAATATTAAAACTATATATAGAATGTCCTAGAATTTAGAAATAATGTATTCTCAGTTACAAAATCTATATTTTCAGGAGATTTGTAGAATATTCTCGTTAATTTTTAAATATTTCTTAACTATATTTTATCGTTGCCGCTTGACGTTCAACGAGTAAATAGGATGCTCCGTTCCCGGTGAAGTACAAGTGCGCGATAAGAGGCAGACAGGCCAAGTGATTAAGTGGAGATAGTGCGACCACTAGGCCAAGTATATCCTATATACAGATAAACTATTATAGCGACTATAAACAATTATAATAACACAGGTATTCACAAGGCAACTAGCCTAACAAAACAAAATGAGTTTTTCTAACAACTCAAGTTTGACATTTATTAATCAATACTGATATTAAAAAAAAAGGAAAAACGTCATCCAGGTATCAAATGTCAACTATATGGGAACACCAAATCATACTGCACGAAACCTTATCAGTGTGTGAAATGTAGAGCGAACCACAAATCGACTCGAATAACAAAAACCTAAAGATACAACTTTCAAATGTGCCAAAATCACAATAACCTCCAACCGCAATGTTACCAAAACAACACCCAAATAACACTCAACAAGGGATTAGGGACAACTCATCCTGTGCAGGAGCTGCAAGGACAACCACCGTGGAAAACTTAAGAGTGCAACTAAATGCTTCCCTCAATGAATTCAAAACTAAGTATGTTTCAGCAACTTATTAATCAAAATAGCATAATATTAAACATGCTCTCTACGGTGATAAATAAAATAGCACAACAATGGATTTCGCGTCATTACGGATAGCTTCATGGAATACAAATGGTTTGGCAAACCATAAAACCGAATTATTCAATTTGCTACAAAGCAACAAAATTTAGATGTGCTACTCAGGGACGAACCTAAAGAGTTTTTTTTGGAGGGGGATTACCTTAAAATTGCCAACTTATTACGATGAAAATACCAACTACTATACCTAAACCAAAAAATGAAGGATCTAAACCGAGTGAATCTAGCAGGCGCAGATTAGCAGTCGGAGTTGATTGTGAGCGAGACTTGTTCCCAAATTGTCAAATTTAGACAGTTTGAAATTAAAAATTGTCATTGCAATCTGTCAAAGTTTTGAAAGGTTTTTCACAACTCCAATTGTTACTTATTAAACTACTATTAATAAATAACATTCTGATAGCAAAAGTGTGTACGACATTAGTTGCTGCTTAAAAGATTTTTCACAACTCCAATTAATATTTATTAATAGTAGTTTAATAAGTAACAATTGGAGTTGTGAAAAACCTTTCAAAACTTTGACAGATTGCAATGACAATTTTTAATTTCAAACTGTCTAAATTTGACAATTTGGGAACAAGGCTCGCTCACAATCAACTCCGACTGCTAATCTGCGCCTGCTAGATTCACTCGGTTTAGATCCTTCATTTTTTGGTTATAGTATAGTAAGAAATTTTTTTTACTTGTACCTAACATTATATGAAGCAAAATTCGTATTTTACTCTCCAACGTGTATGCATGGCAATTAGATTAAATTTAAAAAAATAAATTGGTTTGGACACATTTTCTTATCTTCTCATTTTTCTCAAATTGTGAAATTGCCAACTCTCGCTCAAAATTATCAACTTTGAGGGGGGAGGTTCCCCTCCCATCCCCCCCATGGGTTCGCCCCTGGTGCTACTAATCTTGGAAAATTCAAATACCTGATTATATCGTAAGCCATACAATACACCCTGAAGGTGTTGTAATTATTCGTAATACCGTATCCCACCGGTCAGCGCCGCCCTTTGGATTTTGGGGCCCCGGGCACAAATATGGAGTGGGGCCCCCACTAAATAAAATATATATGATAATAATAATTATAGTGTTAGCAAATTTCCGGAAATTTATTTTTTGAAACTTTCCGTGGAAATATTTAGGTTTAGCTTTATGTATAAGAACTTGCATCAAATGTCGCTTTGTCGGTCTATTTTAATAATGCTAAGATTCATATTGTGTTGTTGATTAAAATAAGGTAGCTCGGTGCGGGGCCCCATTAGACCGCGGAGCCTCGGACATATGCCCGGCTGACCGACCTTAGGGACGCTTCTGCCACCGGAACACCAAACTAATAAAATACAACCTACCTACCATATTAATGCGAAACCTTTCTCTTTTAACTTTTCCCACTTTCTGTGATATGTCTGCAGCCTTGTTTCGGCGTTTTGACGAACCTTCTGCAATATGTCCACAGATCCTTTTCAGCGGTTTGTCCGATCAGCGATATATCATAGACTCCAATAAATAACCTCGAATATTCGCGCTTTTATGAGTGAAAGTGAGTGAGCGGAAAATTAAAATAATAATTTTTAATTTGTTTTTGTTATTTTTCTGCGAGATTTACAATCTGCTCCAAAGTATAAGTAACTAAGAGAAAACAAATAAACAAGAATTAAACTCAATTTAATAATAATTTTATAATATTTAATTAAAATAATTTCATATATTTTACACTTTTATCCGTTTCTAGGGGGGTCGACGCCCCCTGTCCAAGGATAGAGGGAGATCCGCCCCCTCTGACCCTTACTTGCGATGCCCCTGATCGTAAAACTCGTTAATCTTCATTTTATTGAAAATACATAAGTACTGTAGCGTTCTTTCTTAAATAATAATACAAGTGCTGTTTAAATCGTCTATTCACAAACAAATATTTATTTCTATACACTAATGAATACACTATAAATTAACTCTATGATTATAAACCATTAAAAACTATTATTTACAGACTATGAATTTCTAATACAACATTTATATTCACTATTTATTTTGTAATACACAGTTAATGACTTGCTGTTGACTGCTCCTTTTCTCCGCGACGTCGACTTTATACCATCCTACAAACGTTCCAGAAGTCGCCCGAACATACCATGTATTTCTAGAATACACCAGAATAAACCGCGTCTGGTTCACATGCCCGCGCGATGCGTCATTCTCTCGAATGCGATAGAACACACCATTTGTTGCTCGAAAAGAGGTTCTTTCTTTTTCTCTCTTGTTACACTGCCCCCCTCTTCAAGTCTGTTCTGTCCCAGAACAGGTTTTATGCTCTGGTTCCTGTAGAACGGGTCATGACGATATCGACAGTCTTCACCTCGACTACACGTTCCATTACGGTAGAAATAACAGTCTACACTCTTCGTTGGCCTTAATGCGGGTTGTGGGTCAAAATTGCAGACGAAGATCTTGACGTCCGTACCTCTAAAGACAACTTCCAGCATGTTTCTAACAATTCTCCAATCCAGCTGGTCCCGCCCACAGCCGAGTTTGGGAACTGCCAATTTGTTAATTCCCCTGGTAAGCAACTCGATCCTCAAATTCCATAGTGCCCTCCACAAGTCGGCGTAACTCGGTTTCTGGTAGTAAAACTGCTTGGTTACCAAGTAGTAAATGGATCGGTCATGATCAGGCAAGCGTAAGGATTTACCAACAGAGGGATTTTGTTCTCGAAGTTCATTCAGCCGTCCAAATTTATTTCTAAACACTACTGCGATCCCCCTGGACATACGGAGATCCGCGGAGACACAGTGGGCAATGGAATAATTACCAGGGACCCGGAAGAGATCTTGTTGCATCTCAGTCGTGACTCCGAATCGCGCTTTTCTAGTTCCAGAGAACGCAGCCATAAATTCTCTAAAGGTTGGTTGATCATCTTCAGGCCTTACGGTATTAATAGTCACCTCAGCCTCATCTTTCCGATCCGGGACTGCGTCATTATTTCCCTCATAGTGCGCCAGACGATTGGAGTGTACCACCTTTGGTTTCTCCCTTGGCAATTTCTGGATGCGATAAATCAAGTCATTTATTCGTTTCTTCACCTGGTATGGACCCTCCCAATTTCGCTGTAACTTTGGAGAATAGCCACGACGCCTTTGCGGGTTGTATAACCAGACAAGCTCTCCAGGTTGAAACCCTCCTTCTTGGGCTCTCACATCGTACGTAGCCTTCATCCGGTCACTCGCGATTCGACTATTATTTCGGGTTCGGTCGTGAATATCCTCCAACTTCTTCTTTAAGTTGATGACATAATCATTCCCGGCTACCTCCTGCTCTATAGGTGGAGACCCAAATTCCAGATCACACGGTAACCGTAACTCGCGTCCAAACATTACAGACGCTGGTGACTGACCGGTTGTTTCGTGGACCGATGCACGATAAGCCATCAGGAACAGATGCAGGTATTGGTCCCAGTCTCGTTGATGATCGGAGACGACCTTGGCCAAATATTTGCCCATTGTTCGATTCATGCGTTCTACCATTCCATCGGACTGCGGATGTAACGGTGTGGTCCGAGTCTTGCAAATGCCCAACAATCGACAGACTTCTCCAAAGAGTACAGACTCGAAATTGCGGCCTTGATCCGAATGCAGCTCCATGGGCACTCCGAAGCGACTGAAAAACTCTTTGACTAGTACGTCAGCAACAGTCGCAGCTTCCTGGTTTGGTAGGGCATATGCTTCTGGCCATTTGGTAAAATAGTCCATTGCCACTAATATGTATTTATTCCCATCGTCGGTTTCGGGAAATGGTCCGGCAATATCTATGGCTATTCTTTCCAGAGGACTACCCACATTGTACTGCCTCATAGGTGCTCTTCGTTTCCCCAAGGGTCCGTTACCAGTGGCACATAGTTCACATTTCCGGCACCACTCCTTCACGTCTTCTTTACAGTTGACCCAATAAAAACGCTCCCTAACTTTCTCCAAAGTCTTTTTCACACCGAAGTGTCCTCCTGAGGCACCGTCATGGAGATGTCGCAATACTGTAGCCACTCGGCTTCTTGGAACCACGAACTGAGACCTAATCGTGGTGCCATCTTCACTCTCCAGTACTCGCTTCAGGAGATCGTCTTCCACCTTCAAGGACTCCCATTGGGCCCAATATGCTTTGAGCGTTCTGTTGAAAGGGCTGACGGCCTCCCAGGCAGGCCTTTCTCCCACGCGCTTCCATTCCAGTACCATTTTTAGTTCGGGATCAGCCTCCTGCTGTCGTTGCAATTCCTCCGGCAACCAATTGTCGTTGACGATGGTAGTCCTTAATACTTGGCAAACCCTCTCTTCCAAACGAGAGCAATGACGGCAATCCGTTGGACAGGGTCTTCTTGAAAGAGCATCGGCATTTCGATGACTAGTGCCCGCTCGATGTTCGGTGTCAAAGTAGTATCCTTGTAATCGTTCGATCCACCTTGCGACCTGGCCTTCAGGATTACGGAATTGTAGAAGCCATTTCAACGCTGCATGGTCCGTGCTCAATAAAAACTTCCGTCCGTACAAGTATTTGTAAAAGTGCTCAACGGACTTCACGACGGCCAATAGTTCTTTTCTGGTCACACAATAATTCCTTTCGGCTTTAGACAAAACCTTACTAAAATAGCCGATGACCTTTTCTTGTCCATCCTGTATCTGAGAAAGTACACCCCCAATGGCCAGATTACTTGCATCTGTGTCAAGTATGAATTTCCCTTCTGTCCGTGGATAGCTCAATATTGGTGCGGTTGTCAGGGCACGCTTCAGCTGTTGGAAAGCTGTTGCACACTCTCCGCTCCAAACATACTCACGTCCATCTTCAGTTAGCCTTGTCAGAGGCTTCGCTATATTGGCAAACCCAGGAACGAAACGCCTATAGTAGGTACACAACCCAAGAAAACTACGAACTTGGTGTTTATCTTTCGGTGTTGGCCACTCTTGAACTGCACGAATCTTATCGGGGTCGGCTGCCACTCCATTTTGTGATACGACGTGCCCGAGATATTTCACTTCCCTTCTGAATATGTGGCACTTTTCGGACTCAGTTTCAGATTGGCTCCACGTAGTCTTCGGAACACTTCCTCTAGGTTTTTCAAATGTTCGTTGAATGATTTTCCGACTACAATCACATCATCTAGGTATACCAGGCAGGTCTTCCACGACAGCCCTCTCAGGATGGTCTCCATTAGACGCTCAAAGGTGGCCGGAGCGTTACATAGACCAAAAGGCATAACCGTAAACTGCCATAGTCCGGAACCAATAGTGAACGCGGTCTTCTCCCGGTCTTCAGGTTCCATTTCAACTTGCCAATAACCACTCTTCAAGTCCAAAGTCGAAAACCATCGTGAACCAGACAGGGTATCTAACGTGTCGTCGATGCGTGGTAAGGGATAGCTGTCTTTCTTGGTCACGTCATTAAGCTGCCGATAGTCCACACAAAATCTCGTTGACCCGTCCTTCTTACTGACCAGTACCACCGGTGATGCCCATGGACTGCTGGATGGCTCGATGACCCCTTGTTCTTCCATATCGGTAATAATCTTTTCGGCTTCTGCTCGCCTTGCTAGAGGTAGACGCCTCGGCTGCTGACGGACAGGCATAGAGTTGCCTGTATTGATTTTATGTTTTACTATATTTGTTCGTCCCTTCTGGCCATCGTCAAGAGCGAAGATATCTTGGTATCTGTGAACCAAACCCTGTACCTCTTTCACTTCCGTTCTGTTAAGGTCTTCGCACGAACTAGTAACCATACCCACTAATTTTCTACCATGGTCTTTGGGCACTGGTTTTGGAACATCAGCCATACACCTGGTTACTCGGAATACTGGCACACACTGTCCCACAAGGGTACTCTTCTTCAATGTCACCGGATCCACATTAACGTTCATAAGCCTCACCGGTACAGTCTTTCCAACCTTGATCAGCGCCTTTCCCACCAATATGCCACTATGGATCTTCTTATCACAAACAGGCTCCATCATTTTCACACATCCTACCCGAAGATCTCCATCCAAACCTGCCTCGACAACCATCTCGCTTTGACCAGGCAATATCACATCTTCTGTCAGCAAAACCCTTACGACAGGATCTTCTCGTGGGTGCAACGGAAGTTCTTCGTTACCAACCTTCAAAACACCCTCCTTCAAGTCCAATGTAAAACCAAATTTTCTCAGGAGGTCCATTCCCAAGATGAATTCGTCAATGATGTCGGCTACCAGCACCTCATGATCACGTTCTTCACTTCCAATGCCAATCTTCATCTTCACCACTCCGCGTGTTGGTATCACTTCACCTGTTGCTGTACGGAGTTGAGTAGTTGTGGGTAACAACTTAATACTTGATCGTAGAACATCAGGGCGTACGATGGATTTTGTCGCCCCCGTATCAATAAGTAATGGAACAGTTCGGTTAGCAATCTTCCCATCTACGAACAAACTGCTGGTACTGTTCTTCGATGTTACGGCATGGATGGTGATCTCCGGGGCATCTCCACTCAAGGTCAACGTTCGCCCCCTCTCGTCGACCCCCTTTAGTTTTCCGACGGCTGAACTTGTTTGGGTTTAGGGCAGCGGCGTCGTATGTGCCCTTGTTCACCGCAGTTCCAGCAACGGGGTACTCGAGCTTCTTGAGGATTCTTTTTACGGTTCTCTTCCTTCTGAAGAACTCTCATTAATAATTCTTCTAGGCGATCTTTAGAACCTTCATCTTCTTCCAAAACGGTCCGAACACGTCCGTGACCTCGGGACGCTTGTTTTGCAGCTTCAAATTCTAAGGCGTGAGCAAGCGCATCATCAGTTGTTCTTGGTCGTGCCAGCCTCAATGATTGTTGTGTTTCTCCGTCTCTTAACCCATCAATGAAGGTCTGCACAGCCAGTTGTCCCAGAAATGAATCGGGTGCCGTAGGGTACGCCAATCGGACAAGCCGCGCAACATCGGCTTCAAACTCCTGCAGGCTTTCTCCATTCTTCTGGATAAGATTCTTCACTTGCGCGTGATACACTTGTTGAAGATGCGCGTCTCCATATCTCATTTCCAATCTAGACACTAACAATTGGTAATCATTTTCCTGTCCTGCTGGGATTGTTTGCAGAACGTTCAACGCGTCTCCACGCAAAGCCACAGTTAAAGAAACGGCCTTTTCCTTGCCTGTCCATCCATTGGCCACAGAAGCCGCCTCAAACTGTTTGTAGTAAGTGGACCAAGGTATCTTTCCATCGAACGTGGGTGGTTTTACTTTTATCCCTACGACAGGACCCTTTTCTTCTTTAAACTGTTTCTTTACTTCATTAAACGGCCTCTCAGAAGTTGAGGGAAACCGTAGTTGCCTCATTCTATCTTCCAGCATTTCGGCCATATCGTCTTTCTTAGTTGTTGGTGGTAATTGCATTTGGGCTATTTTCTCTTCTACCATCTTTATTACCCTATCTTGTTCCGCCAATCTACCTTCCAATAGTCCTAACGCACTGGCATTCTCCAAAAATTCTTCGAAAACTTTATCTTCCAACGCTTTGACATTTTCCAACAATTCTCCTTTAAGCCTTCTAGAACTTTCCAGTAAATCTTCTTTAAGCATTTTAACATTTTCTTCCAGTACTTTAGTATTTTCAAGTAATTCTTGTTTAAGCATTCTAACATTTTCTTCGGACTTTCTAGAATTCTCTTCGGACTTTTCCAGTAATTCCTCTTTTAACATTCTAGAATTCTCTTCGGACTTTTGCAGTAATTCTTCTTTTAAAATTCTAGAATTCTCTTCGGACTTTTGCAGTAATTCTTCTTTTAAACTTCTAGAATTCTCTTCGGACTTTCTAGAACTCTCTTCGTGCTTTTCCAATAGTTCTTCTTTTAGCATTCTAACATTATCTTCGGACTTTCTAGAACTTTCCAGTAACTCTTCTTTCATTTTACTTAATAACAAATTAGTATCAATTGCGGGTCCAGGTATTTCGAAGCGGTAATTTTCAGGATCTTCCTTCTGTTCTAAAAGCCATTCTCTTAGCCGATTTATCAAAACTTCTTTCTTTCCATTACTATCCAAGTCCCTCTCGTCCAATTCCCGTTTTAAATCTATTACTAAGAGATCTTTCAATAGTTTCATCACCATTTTAATCGTTTGTTGAAATTAATTTTAACACTAAAAATTTATTCTCACAGCACTTTATTTAATTATTACGCGATTTTATTTATTTTAGAACCCCACACCTGACACCACTGTAGCGTTCTTTCTTAAATAATAATACAAGTGCTGTTTAAATCGTCTATTCACAAACAAATATTTATTTCTATACACTAATGAATACACTATAAATTAACTCTATGATTATAAACCATTAAAAACTATTATTTACAGACTATGAATTTCTAATACAACATTTATATTCACTATTTATTTTGTAATACACAGTTAATGACTTGCTGTTGACTGCTCCTTTTCTCCGCGACGTCGACTTTATACCATCCTATAAACGTTCCAGAAGTCGCCCGAACATACCATGTATTTCTAGAATACACCAGAATAAACCGCGTCTGGTTCACATGCCCGCGCGATGCGTCATTCTCTCGAATGCGATAGAACACACCATTTGTTGCTCGAAAAGAGGTTCTTTCTTTTTCTCTCTTGTTACAGTACTATATACAGTGGGAGTGTAAAGTCTGGAACTATCGCAATAAATCGTTTATTAAACGTTTTTGAAAAAAATCCACAAACACGTCAATTTTTATCTTAAATGCGACATATTTTACTGTAATCGTCACTTAAAGATCATCTTTTGTTTTTGAGTTATGACGTAAGCGATAATTTTTTTTAATGGAAACCCTAATTTTTTATGATGAATTTGGAAAGAGAGTGAAATTCTAAGACCAAATATGCTAAAAAAGTATGATACTGTATTTTGAAATTTTCGAGATAATTGCCGTTAAAGTTTTAAAACAAAAATCTAATAACAATCAAGAATTCCAAGTTTTAATAAAAAAATCAAGTAGCCATGTAACAATTGACAGCGTTAAAATTATGACAGTTCTTTATCAGTTTGTTTATCTGTTTTTATTGTGGGCTTTTTTACGTAATTCAGTAAATAATGGTGCGATATTTGACTGAAAAAGAGCGAATTGAAATTTTAATATTGAGGGGATGTGGCGACCGTACTAAAAACACAACAAGAGGTTTGTGAGATATTTAATAACAAGTATCCTGATAAAGAACCTATCACAAGAGCGACAGTTTCCAAAATAGGAAGAAAATTTTCTGAACTCGGACATGTGAGAGATCGCCATAGGGGTGATCGTCCAACAACCTTAGAAGGTAACGAATTAGATATTCTGTTGTCTCTACAAGAAAATCCCCATGGAACTACAAGAGAACTAGCCGCAAATAATGACATTTCTCAAAGGTCAGTTATAAATATTTTAAAGAAACATAAATGGCATCCCTACAAAGTTCAATTAGTGCAAGAGCTTAACGGAGATGATCCTGATTGCAGAACAGAGTTCTGTGAGGTAATGATGGAGCGGTGCAATATCGATGGCGACTTTTCAAATCGCATCATTTTTTCTGATGAAGCAACATTTCACCTTAATGGAACAGTGAATCGTCATAACTATCGATATTGGGCACCTGAAAATCCGCGCTGGATGAACGAGACGCAGTTTCCTCAAAAACTCAACGTTTGGGCAGGAATTGTAGGGGATAGAATTCCAGGACCATTTTTTATCGGGGGTTCATTGACAAGTGAAAAGTATTTGGATTTCTTAAGAAACGATTTAATTCCTGCTCTTGCGGTGCTTTATCCGAACAATGAAGATCCGGATCTACCAAGCGATACATTATGGTTTCAGCAAGATGGTGCTCCGGCACATTTTGCTATTGCTGTTAGGAATTATTTAAACGAAATTTTTCCTGGTAGATGGATAGGCAGAAGGGGAACTGTTGAGTGGCCTCCGAGATCACCCGACCTAACTTCGATGGATTTTTTTATGGAGCTCTCTAAAGAGTAAGGTTTACATAAACCGCCCACAGACAGTAGAAGAGCTACAGCAAAGAATTCGCACAGAAATAAGATTAATTCCACCCGAGACTTTGCGTACACTGAAAAAAATATTCAGGTTAAATTAACCAAAAATGAGTTGCAGCAACCCGAAAATATGGTACAAAAAGTGACAACAATACTTATGGGTAACACGAACTATACGATTTTAGTAAAATGTGTTTGGTTAAATTTACCCAATAAGGTTAAATCAATCACACTCCCATATGGTAGAAGCAACCGGTAAATAGTTAAATTTACCATACCGTGTTAGGTTGTTTCAGCCTTGCATATAGTTAAAATAGTCTTAATAGTATAGTTAGATATACGAAATGAAACAGTTAGAAATGAAGCTCATATAGTTAAATCAACCTAGTAGACTAGTAAAAGTAACTCACGATGTAGTTGCATTAGCTTGGCTTTTCTGGCTGATGTAATAATATTGGATAGTAAAAATACCTATATGTCAAGTTAATTCAGCATCTTTCTAAGGTGGAATCAGCTACATATAATAGCAGTCATGACCATTGCATATAACTAAAATACCATTCTGCTTAGTTGATTTTACCCATCGATTCAAGTTCACATTACTATATTTTCTGGTTGTTTCTACCAGATGACATTGGTGATTTAAACTCACTATTTTTGGTAGTTTGCCTAATTTTCTCTTCATAATCTCCAAATTTCCCCCACTCCCTAATTTTAAGTCTTATTTTAAGCTAATTCTAGGAGAAACCCTGTAATGATATGGGAGGAAAATGCACATTGAAAATATGAATGTTTTCAATTTTTATGCCTCATTTCAATGTGTATTACCTTCATCTGCTATATAAGGTTTTCTCACAGAGATAGCTGAAAATATTTTCAGAAACTGATGGAAATCTAGTAATTCTGAAGAGCAAATATGACCAACTAGCAATAATAGTGAGTTCAAATCACCAATATCATACTTACACAAAAAAAGTCGAAAAGAAACAAATTCAATAAAAAAAACTGTTATTGTTCAAAAATGAAGGCAAGACAAATAAAATAAAACGATATTTACTTAAAAAACTTACATTAGAATTAATTATATTGTATTCATTATAGTCAACATCCGGAAATAATTATCCAAATAATTATAATTATGATAACATGTGACAATTATAAGTACAAATTAAAAATTCCAATAAAAATGTAAATCTAAAGACGCGACTTTTTTCCTTGGTTCCTCGCTTAGCTCTCGTCAACTATAAGGTGGCATAACCATAATCTTTCTGGCTGTCTGATCTAGGATACCTTTCTCGAAGTAGAGATCTAATAAGGTTCTGCCCTGTGGGGCTAGTTGGAGTGTTACAGCATACACTTCCTGCAATGAAAAGAGAACATTATTTAAATTTCAGAAATGATAAGTATGTCAAAAATATTGAAGTAAAAAATAATAGTCAAATCACTATAGTACAGTCTTACAAAAAATAGCGGAAAGTCGAGTTAAGTCCGTGGATTTTTGCATAGGGCTTCCTTGTGGATTGTTAAATCACCCCCTCAAAGTCAATACCTGTAGGTGGTGAGCTCGAAGAGATAATGAGGGTAAACCAGGTCCCCTAACGGTTTTTGTCGTTTTTCTCAAAACTATTAGGTTTATTGAGATGGAGATTAGGTAACATAATGGTTATTTAAATCCCTACCAAAAATGCTTTTTCGTACCTCGCCTTTGTTTTTTGTATTCAAAGAAAGAAGGTATGTCATACATGGATCAGCAATTTGCACCAGTAAATTTGCTCAAGGAACATTCGGGCGTAACTTTTTTGGTCTAATATTCGTCATGAAGTAGCTAAGAAAAATTTGTTGAGATCCGGACGCGATCGTGGTCCAGTCATCTTTTACCTTAGCATCTCTTCGTCAAAACCCATCAGGCGAGGTTATCGATATTCTTGGTGTCAGTCGGCTGAAAAATTCGTATTAGCAAGTTAATTCTTAGGAGAGTACACTGTACCAGTTAATTTTTGTATCCAACCCAATACGTACAGGGTGTTTCGCCTATTTTGAAATCCGAATTTTCTTTATTTATAAGACCTTGGTATCGAGCAAATTTTTCTCTTGAATGATTTTTGATGTGAAATTGAAATACACGATTTAATTCCTGATTTGCTCGTATTGTACGGGCGCCACAGTAAGGTAACAGTTTCGTTTTAAATTGTATATTTCAGTTTTACAGCAAAAATCATTCTAGAAAACTTTACTGATCTTATAAATAAAGGAGATTAGGATTTCAAAACAAACGAAACACCTTTACATAATAGGTTGAATAAAAAAATTGACTAGTACAGTGTACTCTCCTAAGAATTAACTTGCCAAAACGAATTTTTCAGCCAACTGGCACCAAGAATATCGATAATCTCGCCTGATGGGTTTTGGCAAAGGGATTTAAATAAGCTTTATTTTACCTAATCTTCTTCATCTCGATAAACCTAATAGTTTTCGAGAAAAACGACAAAAACCGTTAGGGGCATGGTTTAGCTTTATCTCTTCGAGCTCACCACCTACAGGTGTCTCTTACAATCTCGAGGTCAGGAATATTTTGAAAAGTGCCCCGAGTCACAGATGAAGAATAATTTTCTTTAAACATTCCTGATCGAGACAGTATTTCTGGTTACTAATTCAAGCGCGTGTGAGATTCGGTACGAAGATTTCACACCAAACTTCAAATTCAAAAAAATCAAATATGAAAATAAATTGTCAAGAACTTTCCAGTGTAATTACCTACTGTCAATCAAAATAAGACTATCCTAGTGGTCAAAAAATACTGGTATGGAATTTTCTAAGATATGTATTTCTGTTTAAAGAGGTTTAGATCGTTATACAGTGATCATGAAACAGTTGAACCAACTGGAGGCAGCGGTGAAACACTTTACCCTAAGCAATGTGTTAAATTACTGAAATATCACAACTATTCACACTCACACTTTCATTATTCCCTTCGACCTGGGAGATGGTGTAGGAATGCTGTATGTATCTGTGGCAGGATCCAAAGAAATACTATCCTGGCTGAAGGATGGATTAGAACTATAGGCGGCCTCAGATTGACTTTGAGTAGTGCTGGTGAACTGACCAACTGGTGATGGCAAGTCTCCAATATCTACGTTCTGAAGATCAGTCGTAGCAGCTGACTGAAAAGAACAATGTAATTCTGTTACTGTAATAAATAGTAATTATTAGTTCTTGAAGTTCAGTCTATAATACTACATTTCTTATGGCAACATTTCGAGAGCCCTCCCTTGCAGAGACCAGGTCCAGAAATGTTTATTTAAAAGGTTATTGCCCAAAAATTATTAGAAATCACGTTTTTACGTTGTAGATAATTAAATTTTAAAGTACTAACTATACTTTAAAGCGTACTAACCTTATTGACTAGAGTCCCTTGTAATGTAGATTTCCACTGCTATAGGTTAAACATAAAAACAGAGCGGTCCCCTGCAACCGGTATCAAATCTCGGGAGATAACTGCTGTCAGGCATTTCTCTAGTAACAATAAACGGCATAATTAATTTTCAATAACAATGAACTACTATCCATTTTTTTTCTAGAGTCCTCTGACTTTGAAAGCATATTGCTCGGGAACTAATGAACCAAATTAAATATTTTAAAAACGAGCACGTAGTAAATTCATTTCTACATACAACAGTAGAATATTATATTTCTAACTGGTATACTTTTGTTTTATCGGACGATACGCAATAAAAGGTACCCATTTTTAGGGACAATTTCATTGAAGTAAGTTCACTAATTTTTTTCTCAGAAAGTATATGTCATATATCTATGAGATTTTTGCAGGGGTTAGAAAGAAACCTTGCGGTTCTTATACTATTGTTTTTCAGACAAAAAAGCGTTTTATTTAAGATTTATGTGAAAAAAAAAGCGAACAATGCGTTCTTGTTTATTAATAGAGATAGCGTCAAAATTTTTTCGCTAAATCAACACTTTTTATGCGTAGACATTATTGTTTTTAAAAAAATGTTCCTAATTTTAATAATAAAAATGCGGAAACAAAAACACGATTTTTGATGATAAGCGATTTCGACAAAAAACGGGTTTTTTGTTATTGCACTTTCATTGTTAAAATTCGGAACATTTCTTTAAAGAAAATAATGTCTACATATGAAAAGTGTTAATTTAGCGGAAAAAATTTGACGCTATCTCCATTAATAAACAAGAACGCATAGTTCGCTATTTTTTCATATATATCTTAAATAAAACAATTTTTTGTCCGAAAATTAATAGAATAACAACCGCAAGGTTGCTTTCTAACCCCTACAAAAATCTCATAGATATATGAGATATACTTTCTGAGAAAAAAAAAATTAACTCACTCTCAATGAAATTTTCCCTAAAAATGGGTACCTTTTATTATGTATCGTCCAATAAAAATAAAAGTATATCAGTTAGAAATATGATATTTTACTGTTACATGTAGAAATAAATTTAATATTCGCTCGTTTTTCAAATATTCAATTTGCTTCAGTAGTTTTCGAGCAATACGGTATCAAAGTCAGAGGACTCTAGAAAAGAAATGGATAGTAGTGAGAAGTTCAACTTATAAAGAATGAAATACGTTAAAATTATGCTTAAAAACAAATACTAGATAATTCAGAAGAATCAATCTTTAAACCTAGAAATTCGATGGGTTTGCTCTTTAAAAATTTATGAATTCGCTGAGACTTGAAAACCGGAAAAGTAACAAATTTTACGCGTTAATGACTGTGGAACAAGTTTATTAAAGTACATAAATACATAATTAAATTATGCTTAAAGACCCGACTCATTGTCAGATATCGAATTTTAAAATTTTTTTTCTTGTCATTGTAAGACAGTTAAATATTATTGGTATCATGAACAAATAAAGTGACTTACCTTTGAAGGTGTCTATGTACTCCTAAAACCCCTCTGCCAATAAACTTTATATTCACTTGTAACAGCACTCGATCAAATGAACTCGCGTTTGAAAGACACAATATAAAATGTCTTTTAATTTTCGCAGGCTAAAAAGCTGATATAGCATTTTTAATAGGAATGGTATAAAAGCAACTTCACAAATACACCCAACATAAGCTGTATAGTATTTATAACTCGTAAATAAAATTTAATTCCACAGACGTTTTATCAAAACATAAATGCATATTGTACGTGACTGATAAATGTTATGGATATCAAATAACAAAGCTACTTTTGTTTTTATGTACGTATGTATGACATCATTATTCTAAATTCAACTTTATTACAAAGTGAAAACTACTATTTCGAATGGTAACCGTAAGGTTTGGTTTATTTTACCTGTTTATATAGTCGATTAAATCAATTTTTTAAGCTATTTTAGCCTGAGTTATAGACTGAAATAGCCCTGCTAACGTAAAATCCTTGTTAAGCTGACTTTACCCATACTAATGGTTGATTTTACTAGAAGCCCAGTAAGATCTGCCAAAGACCGATTGACAAATAGTTCACTTTACAAATCGTTTGTTTATTTTGACCTAGATTTTTAGTTAACGCTGCTAAAATTAAGTTAGAACAAAAAATCGGTTTACTATAATATAGTTAGTGATATTTTTCTCAGTGTAAAGTTAGTGACGAATTTCAGTACAGACTCGGGTACTGCCTTGCACAAAATGGTGGTCAGTTCGAACATTTAATTTAATTGTTTTCCTTTACTTTGTTATTTCTTGTTTCTTTTGTATTTCATAATAATTTCAATACATTATACGCAATGAAACAGTAAATAAGCTATCAAATCAATGACCTATTTGACGTGTTTTCGATTTTTCATTACTATTATGTACAATATCTTCCAAATAGAAAAATACAATATCACACTTTTTTATCATATTTGGTCTAAGAATTTCATGCCTTTTCCAAATTCACCATAAAAAATTAGGGTTTGCATTTAAAAAAATTATCGCTTCGTCATAACTCAAAAACAAAAGACGATCTTTAAGTGACGATTACAGTAAAATATGTCTCATTTAAGATAAAAATTGACGTGTTCGAGGATTTTTTCAAAAACGTTTAATAAACGATTTATTGCGATAGTTCCAGACTTTACACTCGCACTGTATAAGTACATACAGCATCACTATATTATAACGGTTGTTTGATAAGATGTCACATACTAATCATTATGAGATTAAAGCAAAACTACATTTAGATAGTAACTTGCTTAATAAATTATTACAGATGTAACGACCGCCGCTGTAACCAATGTAGCGACCGCTCCACCAATGTAGCGACCACCGCTATACCAATGTAGTGACCACCTTTGTTGAGCGACCACCCTGCCACCAAATGTAGTGACCGCTGCCGTTAACGTAGCGACCCCGGCTTTACGCTTAACGACTACTTCGATCCCTTGATCCTTGCTCTGGTCCACCCGTACGGATATAACCATGGCCGACTCGTCCTGCAGTTGGGTCCTGTAACAGAGCGTTAGAAGGGATTCACATACCTCTCAAATAATAAAAGTCCACAAAAACATTTACTAGTATTTATTAACCTAAACCTTATGATAATTTGATAAAGAAATATTCCCCACAAAAATTGAATATTTCTGGATTTATAATCAGCGAGACCAAGTCGTCCTGAACAGTATAATTATAACCATATAACAATATTAAAATAAAATACAAACAAACAAAATAAATATAACAATTTAAAATAAAAGGATTTACATTACCTTTAATCAATTACTCCTTAACACTGTAATCCGTATTTGAGGTAAGTAACAAGTCACTTCGTGCAACTTAACTTCGCGGTAATTTCGAAAAATAGGCCGGTCGAGACTAGTACTCGAAAGTCTCCAGAGGAGGCTCTATTCGCGACTGTCTTAGTTGTTTTCTAAATTTTTGAATTGCGCGTTCAGTAGAATAACGGTTTGATATTTCTTAAAATTTTAATTTTCCATATATTAGTATAAGTAGATTTAATATTTATTTCCACTGAACTTTGAAGTTGCAGAATAATCTAAATTTATTTTATTTTACTGATTCGACATTTAGGTGTTTTTGAATACGTTAGATTAATACCGGAAATTGAGCAGCCAGGACGTTACTATTTCTATTTATTGAATTAAATAAAAAGAATAAGAAAATAACTTTAGTGCATTTACCTCAGAGTTCAATGAAATGTTTTTATAAGTTTTGTGCAATGTCATAATTTTATACGCTAAGCAATATCTCTTTATTATACTGTGTGTTCAACTAAAAGAATTCCAAAAATATTAAATCAACTCTGTAATTTGGAAACGCCGGTTGTTACACAGATAAGCAGGAGTATTAATCTATTTCCGGATGTATAATACAAATTATAATTAGCGTTAAAATATAATAAAAATTAAAAGATTAATTAAAGTTTCACAAGTTTTTAATAAATTCTTAAACCTTACAGTTGTTTCGACAAGAGGTAAAGGATAAGACTGATAAACAAACACGTTGCTAAGGATAAATTTGTTTATTAATCTTATCTATCTTTGATAATGACATTTATTGTCAAAACAATTGTAAGGTTAAGAATTTATTAAAAACTTGTGAAACTTTAATTAATCATTTAATTTTTATTATATTTTATGTTATGGAGTTCAACAAAGTAAGGCTGGAGACAGTAAACTATATAATTACCGTTATTTAAACGGCGATTATAAATATTTTATTAATAATGTAAATATTCTTGAGGAAATTCTTTGTGCCATTCTTCTTACATAAGTATTAAGGCAGTTTATTTCTATAATAATAATACATAATTAATTTCACCTTCAGCTTCGGCTGGAAGTATACATTGTTTTGTTAAATATTATTCTTATTAATATTTTATTGTTGGCTCACTTTGAATAATAAATACTAATTTATGACGTGATTGACACTTTTACGATTTATCATACTCTGTGTGCATTTTGAAGATATCGTTATCTGTATTTAAATAAATATGATGGAAATCTGTAACCACAATCTGTATAGCCTATAATACAATGTATTCCAGAAATGAAGATGATTAAACAAACCATCCAATATTCAATATGCATTCAGATTAATTTATTATAAAGTTAATATAATTATGAAATAAATAAAGATTATTAAAAGTTTCACTGTTTTATTAAAATACAACCTGACAATATTGTTTCGACAGCTATGCTGTCATTATCAAAGGTAATATAATTATAAACAAACACGTCGCTAAGGTAGATACAAAATAGGTAACTAGATAAAATAATAATAATAATCATAATTAAATATCTAATACTTCCAGTAACGGAGAATTACTGAGCTCAAGTTGTTCTTTCATTAAAGGTACCCTGAGTTTGTGTTTGTATATCTCAAAGGCTTCTAAAATGTCTAATTTGCGTTTGTTATTACAAAAATGTAGGAATTTAATATTATTTTGAGGAGTCATTGTGTGATTTTGTTCCAAAAATTAAATTAGACATTTTAGAAGCCTTTGAGATATACAAACACAAACTCAGGGTACCTTTAATGAAAGAACAACTTGAGCTCAGTAATTCTCCGTTACTGGAACTATTAGATATTTAATTATGATTATTATTATTATTTTATCTAGTTACCTATTTTGTATCTACCTTAGCGACGTGTTTGTTTATAATTATATTACCTTTGATAATGACAGCATAGCTGTCGAAACAATATTGTCAGGTTGTATTTTAATAAAACTGTGAAACTTTTAATAATCTTTATTTATTTCATGATTATGGAGTTCCACAAAATAAGGCTGGAAACAATAAACAAGATTAATATAATTACTATGCAAAGTTTATTTATGTCTAATCTTAGAATTAGTTTAAAGTTTTTAAATACTGGGAAGTCTCGGGAATGTACCATACTTGATTTGGATTATAGTTTTATTCATACATATGTAAATGAATCATTGAATAAAAGTGATGTAAGTATGTGTTAATTGTACTGATAAGTGATAACTATTAATTTCATTAAATACTATACGAAAGTTTAAAACTTCCTTACTTTATGAAGAAGAAAGTTTGATTATTTAAAGTAGTACACTATATTCAAGTAACCCAAATTTTGGGAAAATCCTTAATAACATATCAATACCTATGAATCTGTTTCTAAAAAAATTTCTTCACATAAAATTTTCAGAATTTATAATAAAATTGTTGATACTATTTATATATCGACTATAATTAGAAAACGTTATAAAAATAACCATCAACTGATGTAACTAATATTTAGTATAGGAATGAAGATGCGTTTGTTTTGATTAGTATGTGCTACTTTAATAATAATATTTAATTATTATTTATGTAAACCGCACGAAAAATCTAAGTGGAATGTACATTCTAAACTTATGAAAATTTTCAACATCTTAGCATTACAGGTTGTACTGTTGATATATCATATGAAAAATCACTACGTTCTGAATTACCCTAAAATAATAATAAAGAAAATTGTAAATAGAAATACCTATATATTTTATAGCGTAAATTAACAAGAATTGATAGATCATTTATAGTGGGTTTATTTCTTTATATTATATATATTTGCATAAAAATTTCCTAACTATGAAAAACCATCAATTTTTATTCCAATGAGATTTTGGTACATGTAACTAACATTTTGTTTAATAAGGTCAATCAGTTCATATGAGGGATATTTCTAATGATCCTCATCTCTTCTGATATTGATTTACGTCAATGGTAGTCACAGTAACATACATACATATTGTACATGTTGGTGTTTTTATCATTTGACATGTGACTATTCTAAATTAAAATTGACAATAATAATAATAAAGCCAGCCTCGGTGGATTAGTGGTTTGCATGTTTACTTTATAATCCGGTCGCAGGTTCGATCCCCGACCGAGGTGGTAATTTTTCATAGCGGAGAAAAATTAAAAACATGCCTTCTTCTTGGATAGGAAGTAAAACTGTAGGTCCCGTGTCAATGCGATGTTTGACACGTTAAAAATCCCTACTGGGGGTGGAATTCCCCCAGATTCGGTTAAATTCTAGTAGGGTCGGCCAAATGATCATAGCAATCGGTGCCATGAGGTACGAAGGATGCTCCGCCATCCTGATTCCTCGCCCAAAATAAATAAAAAAAATAAAAATAATAAACAATATCTATTATTGTTATTGCCCTTGTAACCACCAACACTAGATCCAGGGGTAGTGAATGCATGAGTGTAAGGAGTTGCACTCCAAAGAAAATTCGTATGGGGGTATACGAGTCTGTATATTAATTAGTCTACTTTTATTTTTGTTAAAAGTCGCCCCGCAATCTTTACTTCGAAATTCTCTTCTGGTATAGAAACACCAGGCCAGTTATAGGCACACCAGGCCTATAACTAGGAGATCGGGGTGACAAAACCATTTGAAAACCAAGTCTCGCTAGATATGAGGTTGGATTCGTTCGGGCAGTGGCCCCAACCTAGGCTGGGTGAAGGAACTTATATGAAGGCATGAAAGAGGGCTGGGAGGTTCTGATGTACCTAACCTAGGTTGAGGGGAATAGTTCTAATGCTGGACGAGGAACTTAGCCCCGTATAAAAGAGGATGGGAGGGTTCCGGCAGGTGAGCACGTATTAAGTTAATCGCTCCGGTACTAACCTGGTGAGCTAATAGAGGGTGGATAGGCAACCTCGCTCCGACCAGTAAGTAACTGCTAGCAATTGCTATGCAATTGCGCGCTGATTGAGCGTATCTCAATTACTTCCTCTTGGAAGGAACGTGGGGATAAAGTTGTTACAGGTGCCCCACGTAAAACATTCATACATTATCTATGGAATAGAAAGTGACTCTTTTTTATTTCCAGAAGTGAAGTACTGCATCTGCATCTACACCAT
This sequence comes from Agrypnus murinus, assembly GCA_929113105.1. NCBI lineage: Eukaryota > Metazoa > Arthropoda > Insecta > Coleoptera > Elateridae > Agrypnus > Agrypnus murinus. Next base: position 78,101,527 of record OV816028.1, on the reverse strand, counting down.
GCGACGTTTCATAAAATTATATTAAGGGGTTTCCTAACACTGTTTCCTGCAAGGTTTTTGGGTACTTTTTCCAAGCTTGAGACAGTGTAAGGAAACTTCCCTACAGAATTTCATGAAACTTGGCATAGAGTAGGTGCAGGAGTAATACTTCACATTAGCAAAAAGAAAAAACTACTTCGTAGATCAGAAGATTTACCCCGTCTCAGGGCAAAAATTTCGTTCATTGTTAAAAACATGAAAAATAAATTTTTGCACTCACTACATGTAAAACATCAAATCTAGTATGTGCATACATGCATGGAAAAATTGAAATTGCGCACTCGTGCTTGCAAAAACTCACAAAAAACACTGCGTTAATGAGGACTCTCACTACAAATCCAGTTTTATTGGGGTAAAGTTCAGTTAATGAGATAGTACTTTACCTAATTATTCAAGCAAAATTCGTTTGAAAACACTAAAAAACCTTTAATTCAAATTGGCAAATGACATTTAAAAGAAAGAGCATTTGATCTACGACGGAGAGAAAGTTACCTACTAGTCACTGCCCACTGGTCATCGGTGCCTACCGTTATACATGCAATGTGCCTACTCGCGTACTGTTGAATGATAATAATATGTATAATTATTCATAATACTAATTACTGTTTTATTAATAAAGTGAATAAAGTCCAAAAAATTTATAGAAGCACTTTATTACTAATGATGAAAGGTAATCTATCTAAAATCTGAATGAAAACATACAAACATAACCTATTATGTCAATTTTTTTTAGCTGACTCACAATAATTATTGTTATTAACTATGTTAATATTTACACTGCAGTTGTCAAGTCTTCCAAATGATACCCCAGGAACCGCAAACTGAGCAGCATTAGAAACACATGAACTAGATGAAGACTGCATTGTTACCGTAGATGTGGGGGCAGATGGTAACCCAGACTGTGTCAGAGTCAGAGTCTGGGCCACATTAATTTTATTTTGGACACAATCCTCAATATAACCCTCCGCCACAGCCGAAGAACGCCAACCTCCATGGCGTTTGATCATTAATAAGTCGCCCCCTTTGTTGGCCAATAAAGTTGCACTGCTGCGTCTGAAGCAGTGTCCAGTATATTTTTCAGGCTCCTCTAGTTTTAAAAATTTTGCAATATGATAAGGTATTTTACCAAAGGTATTAATTCCAACTGGTGAGTTGATGCATTTACCATTACGGTAAGTATAAAATACTCTTTGATTTTGAGTTGTGACATGGCTTCGCACAGTGATGTATTTTTGAACAATATTTACCCATTCTGGCTTAGAAATAGCAAATGAACGACATTTGTATGTTTTAGTTTCCGGAACATCAACCACCATAATATCATCTTTTAAGGTGACATGGCTCATCAACATTTTAGACAACTCATCTCTTCTGAGTGCTCCAGAAATTCCCATCACTAGTGCTGCCTAAATCAGAAGAAATTTAAAATTTGACTTACAAAAAGTAGACAAGTTATACCTTCATCAATAGATATTCACCATCTGGTGCCTCATTAAGAAATTTATTTATCTCTTGTTCTTGTAAAACTTTGGATTTTTTAGGATCGTGATGTTCAGTCTTTCTCTTAATGTACGCAATCAATTTGGGGAACTTTGATATATCTATATTGTGTTTAACATTTAAGCATGATTTTAACATGCTGTACAAAGACCATAATGATTTTTTTTCGCCAAGTTCTTGGAAATAGGCTAACAGGCAATTTTCAGAGTATTTTGTTACCTGTTTACTTTCACACCATGTTATAAATTTTTTGTATTGTCCTTCATACCGATCTCTTGATTTTGTAGGAAGTAAATTATTCACCACCGTATTCGCAACTTCTCGAATCTCGGGGGGAGTCAAAGAAATTCCTTCATTATCGCACATCGTTTTTATAAGAACAATGAAAAGAAATTGATAAAAGTTACGTAAGTAGTAAATTTAAAATACATTTCAAAAATTCGTGCAAAAAATAGAATACATGATTCGTGCGTTAACATAATTTACAAATTCGTGCCGATTGCTTTCCCCTCGTGTGCTACGCACACTCGGGTAGCAAAAATCGGCACTCATTTGTAAAATGTCTGTTACCGCACTTAACATGTAAATTACTATGTCCATATAAATGCTAAAGTCATACAATAAAATAATAAGGTCTACATATCACAGCTTATTTGTTACCCCAGCTCCACACATGCGTTATTCGTTGACGAATGTTTGTTATTCGTACACAAATACGTGAAGTGTGGATACAAAATTCGTATTCGTATACGAATATTTGCTATTCGTCCACGAACACGAGCACGATCCGTCTTGTAGCGGTAAATTAGCGCGAGTCAAAGGGATCAAACATTCGTCTTAACCCCAACTTGGTGGCCTCTACACATTGTACGAGAATATTCGGTTACAGTATGCGAAGTGTGTAGGGAATTCTTCGATTACATTCGTAAACGAACATTCAGCCACGAATATTCGTGTTTGCACACGAATATTCGTATACGCATGTGTGGAGCCGGGGTTACACTAACATAGTTACGCGTTTAGCTGCGTTGTTGGAGCGCGAGAGTCGTAGTCGCCCGCATAGCAGATATTAAAATCCCAATAATTTCGTCTGTATTACAGATAGCGGTATCATTTCTTCACCAAAAACTTCTTTGGACTAAATATAGACTCAATTATATAGGCGTCTATCTCTTGTAATAAAAAAGTTTTTCACATGGTGAAAATTTTAGTGCACAAATATGACATAGTATAACAAAATGGCAATTTTCTCAGATATTTTTCTCAAAACTAAATTTTAAGTAGTACATTGCAATCTACAACTCTGGATGAATTTTTTGAAACAACAGTTAACTTTCTAGCTCTAGACTTCTAGACTTTTTAAGGTTCAAGGTCATTCCAAATCGACGGATGCCCTCCGGATTCGGATTCAGCAAGACAATCTACATAAAAAACTGCTTTTGAAATATGTATTGTTAAAATTGGAGACAAAATGAATAAAAATTTTGACATTTACAATAAATTAATTTGACATTTATAAGATTCTAGTATATCATAGATAGGTAAGTATTCCTATTCATAGAAACCAACCTGTACGAAAATAGTTATTTATTTAACAAGAACGAAAAGTGAATCTTTAAAGTATGAATAAGTTGTTTTCGGCCGAGGCGTTTAGCCGAGGCTGAAATTACTTGTGAATACTTTAAAGACACTTTTCGTTCGAAGTAAATACAAAACTTTATTTCATACTGGACTGTTACCGTATTGAATTAGTACGAATCAAAAATTTGAGATTTCTAAGTAATCTGTAATAATTAAAGTGCGCGTTGAGTAATTTCTATATAATAAATTAAATTCGTTACCATAGAAACAATTGACGTAAAATTTTAACGTACTAGGACTTTAATATTTTACTTTAAAGTACTAGTACTTTAAAGTAAAATAGGACTTTAATATTTTACTTTAAAGTACTAGGACTTTAATATTTTACTTTAAAGTCCTAGTACTTTAAAGATGCATTTTTCGTACTATAAATGATCCGAAAAACGTCAAATTATGAACGGGTATGAAATAAAGACATTTTTGTTGTAGAATAAAAAAGGCTCTTTCGTTCCAGTTAACCAAAGTGTCATTTTGACACTGAGGCAACAGAATGAAAATGTCAACATTTTATGAAAGTCTTCAAAAAAAGTTATTTTGCACCGTTACTCTCATGTCAGTAATTACAACAAAAGTAAATTATTTATAATTATAAACATTGATTCGGCTATTGAACGGATAAATGTCCCTGAATCTGAACGCATTGTCGACATTGCCAGCACTGTGATGTATCATTATTTTAATGTTAATTTTTTATTTATTTTTATTTTATTTATTTTTTATGCGAGGATTCAGGATGGCGGAGCACCCTTCGTACCTCATGGCACCGATTCCTATAATCATTTGGCCGACCCTACTAGAATTTAGCCGAATCTGGGGGAATTCCACCCCCAGTAGGGATTTTTAACGTGCCAAACATCGCATTGACACGGGACCTACAGTTTTACTTCCTATCCGAGAAGAAGGGATGTTTTTTAATTTTTCTCCACTATGAGAAATTACCAGCTCGGTCGGGGATCGAACCTGCAATCCTTGGATTATGAAGCAAACATACAAACCACTAATCCACCGAGGCTGGCTTTTAATGTTAATTATTCTCTGATCTGATCTGAGTAGTGATTTCAAGCAAAAAACATTTGCCAAAAAGAACTAGTTGAGAATACGCAAGCTACATTGACAGAACGAACTTAAAAGCTGGACACTATTTTTGTACAGTATATACTACCATTTTATGGGTGCTCCTTAAGAGATAGGAAGTTGGTGTCTATAAATTCTTGATGCTCTATCCGAATCTGAAATCAAAATTTTGAAATTACAAAAAACACACGAGCTTATGGATTTACTATAGTAACGCACCTTTAAGTTCGTTTAAAATGAATCATCATAATTCATTGCTTGAATATATTCATCTTGTATTTATAGTTTAAATAATATCCCATAAAAAAATAAGTGCAATTAGAATGTGACCTTTTTAGTTACCTAGTGAGATTGAAATCGCGGTTGGCTCCTTGTGAAACATTGTATATAATGGTTTTAAGAAAAACTGTTGTATTTAAATTTTTCCATAAATTATGTAGATTGCTCTCTACACGTGTTTCGGTTTGTTAGACCCTTTTCAAGAGATACTCGTAAGTTTCTCATAAGATTTGCACGATTATTTATATACCCAGGGCCTATTTTTAACTTAGTTGGGCCCTAGGCTCAGCTAGCAAATTTCGGGCCCCGTAGTCGAGTGAAAGGAGTACCAAACAGGTGTAACAAACGAAATAAAATAAAAAGTCGTTAAATTCGTCGAGTAAAAATAAGCATTTTTTACTCTTATCATTTTTTCTATTTGACGCCATTTTCGATGAAAAAAATGATAGACTTTAAAAAATGGCAAATTGTTGTTCTGAATCTTGCTCGAAAAATAAATTAAAAAAATATATTTTTTTCTAATTTCTTCAACTTTAAAATTTTTTTTGAAACTGGATACGTGTTTTAGAGGTCAAATATAAATTTTTTCATGAGATATGTGACATTTGATAGTAGAGGTTTCAAGCTTTAAAATAAGCCCCTGCTGGCCTTTCTAAGTTGCGCCAATTCTTGGATCTAGCCGGTGGTTGAGTTCAGAAAGAATGACCCAAATACATTTTTTTATTAACATATAACCGTCGACATCAGCGTTACCCGATGTGCACCACGAGGATGTTGTCGGTCGGATTTTGCACATCGTGTGTGTGTCTGTTTCCTCCTCTTTGCTGGCGCACCTCTTGCAACCTCGCTGGCATGTTCAGAACTGCGTGCAGTAGCGTAACTACCGCCCCCGCAGACCCTTGGCCAAGGGGGGGGAACCATCCGAAGGGCGCCGGCTGCTTTCGTAAAACTAGTTCGTTGGAAATAGAAATTTTAAGATAAGCATTGGAGGTAAAAGACATTCTATGAACTATTCTACGGTAATGAACTATTATTAATTATTGTATATTTTATTTTAACAAAAGTTACCTACGTATAATTGTATACAGGGTGACTGATTTTTCATTGTCCAGGTTAAATCTGCTGATATATTAAAGGCAGAGGAAAGAGTTAAATGAGAGACTTGTTTAGCATAAGCTTATCTATAAAATACCACAAATGGATTTTTTCTTATTTTCCCGAAAATCTTTTTAATTGAACGTCCTGTATATTCTTGCGGAATTAAGTTTTATAGTATTTTGTGTTTCAAGGGCAGAAAAATACCATTTGCAGCCCGCAGTTGTTTGATGATCGAGCGAAGCGAGGGCAGCAGCGAACCTAGTCGCCCGATGGGTATTATCATCTAGTAACGCTCGTGGTGCATATAAAATTTTATTTTTCGCGAGAATATGTATAAGTAGAAAATTACTTTTAACTTATAATTGTTGGCGTTGCCAAGAGCGTTGTTTGTAGATTTATGAAACTAGGAATTTTTATGTTTGTCGGATGGTAACAACTTTTACTAAATTTACAAAAGTCAAACGGATAAATGACAATTTAGATTCAAATGTTTTTTGTTGTTACTAACAAAAAAACAAAAAATATCCTAACAGCACTAATGACATTTAAAAATATAGTATATTGTACAACTAGTGATACAATGACGATGTTTGTAATACGAGTATAAGTTTGCTTAACGAGCCGCGAAGCGGCGAGTTAAGCTATATACGAGTATTACAAAAAGGAATTGTAACACGTGTTTTACATACTACTTTGTCTATTTCGCCTTAATTTACAATTTACTTTAAAGAAATGGGAAAATGTACACGCGGGTATTTTTGATGTGGTAATGTTGGTAATAACTGATAACGCATACAATGACATCCACTGTCATTTTGAAAAAATCACGTAGGCAGGGAAAAATTCAAGTTTAAAAAAAGGTGACAGCTTAGTTGTTTCTTCTGATATAAGATAAAAATGTATTTTTATTATAAATAATTATTTTGATAAGACAATCATGTACTCAATCAAGGTTTTATTGTTTCTATTACAATAAACATTTTAATACATCAAAACTGCTTAACATACAACAATAGAAAATAACTAACCTAACCTCTAAATCTAAACAATGAAATTGAAATTTGAGTAGGGACGGACACGGGATTCACGACCATCAACTTGATCCGGAAAACCAACAAGCTTTTCAGCGCATTTTCGTAGGAAATCCGCTATTAAGCGCGCTTTGTTTTAATTCAAAGCTTCTTAAAATGAAATATGTTTCATTATTCTCGCTGTTATTTCTGAGCATCATAACATTCAAATTTTCAAAACGGCGCCAGTTAATGAATACTTATTAGTACCTATCACGGGAAAGTGCTTTTCTTTTGGATAATGTGCCCCCAAAATACTTCCGCGGGTTGGTTGTCGAGCATTATTCCTTTCCTTTTTATATTCTTCCTAACACCTTGGTTATGTTCCCATTAGTAGGTAAAAACTGAAAAAAATATTTGATGAAATGGAGGTGTACATCATTCAACTCAATTAAACTTACCTCAATATCGACAAGCGATATACGTTTTGGCTTTTTAATCTAATTTTGATCTTGAAATCAGTATATAGCTGTGTTATTGCTTATTACGCATTTACATCTGACACTGGACTTCGTTGACAGAATGACATGACAGAGTAGGCTGGCAGCAAAATTTACTTACCTACTGCCAGCCTTACAAATAAAAAAATCACTACTTTCAGTTGCACAAAGTAGCACTTTGTGTAACTGTTTTTCGCAAAAACAATGTCACAAAGTAATCTTTGTATACGCGAAATAGACAAAGTTAATTTTCGCTACGAAATTTTTGTCAGCAGTTAAGTCGGCACAAAAGAATTCGTGAATCATGCGCCCAGAAACTTACGTGCAAATACTCGTTATTTGTTGTGTTGTAACATACTCGTACGCAAACATATAGTTTCTAACCTACGTAATTCTCGCACCGAAGAATTACGTTGATGTACCGAACCGCTATTAATCCAGGAGCTGCTGCAATCACCAGATGGATGTAACCATCATAGCTGACGCCTCCCCAAACCATGACAGATCCGTCGTTGAAGTTCCGCCATTCCTCGACGACGCCATATGCGAACTCGTGCATCAGAATGGAAGAGGCAAAAGCGGCTTTCGTCGGTGACAAGCCTTTCGCCATTACCTCGTAGTACAATATCCGTAGTGAATACTGCATTCTCTCCTGACAATGTCGGTCCGTCAAGTGAGGAACATTAGTTCTAAGACGACAACGAAGTTCACCTTCATGTAGACGACTTTGTATCGTCCTATTGGATACTCGTCGAATCAAGTCCACGCCCGCTGCAATGAGCGCCTTGCCGTGAGCGCTTCTCACAGGATCCAAAGAGCAACAATTTGTGCACGTTAAATGTCCGTTAAATACGGCATGGAAACGCTTCGAATAATTTGTGATACTGATTAATTTCAATACATTAGTAAAATAAAAATCAAAACATTAATTCAGGCACTTGCACATCGAGTAACAGTAGTGTCGGCGATTACATGATGCACTGACATCACTCGTCCACCGCCGGCACAAAAAAAATGTTTTTATTAATTAAAAACATTTTTTGACATTTTTAAAAATTTCTTGAATTTGGAAAAGGTTCAAACTCAAGCGCTAATAATGTCCAGGCAGAAGAGGAAAAACACCCGATAAATGCAGGGTGAATTTCAAAAATTCATAAATTCGCGCCAAATCATCATAGGCACTCGAAGTTTTGAAAAATCTACAGAAAAAGGACTGAACTTTATTGTCCTGGTAGTCGATTGAGTCCACGGTTTTTTTGGTACACCGTACAAGATGTTAAAGTTTGACATTTCTTGAATCAAAATTTCTTTCTTCAGTGTGGTGGGAGGCGGAAAGGCTTAAACGTAACATTCGTTCGCATGATCTTAAACTAGGCACTTCAAACTTTTTAGCACGCAAAGGTTCATCCATTTTCCTCTAAAATCCGTTTAAAATTTTGATATTTTTGGAGCGGTGTCGTAAAAAGTAAACAAACACATACATAAACGTCAACGAAATCTCAACAAAAGTGCAGTGGAAACACTAAAATGAAATTTCAGATTTCGGCCAATGGAAACGTAGTATTACTAGAAGTTTTACTTCTGTAATGTGCATTGTATTGCACGCGTGATTTTTTTGTGCATTTTTATGATATTATTAATTTTATGTTTTCCAATTCGGGCCCCTCTTGCCGTTGGGCCCTAGGCACGCGCCTAGTGCGCCTAATGGTAAAATAGGCCCTGTATATACCCCCGTTTTATAAAAAAAACTGGATATATTTTTTATAAAATTCGACTAATCTTCAGGTTTTTGCAATATTTAGCTTTATTTACTAATTAAAAATTCAATTCAAGGTTTTTATCAATGTATTTTAGTCTATTAAATAGCATATTGCAGCGACAATATTTATGTCAGCAGACCCCTTTTCTGACATAGGAGATCTTGTAGCGACAATATGTATGTCCCATAGACGTCAAATAAATGTGAAACAAATCATAAATTTTATTTTTTATTTTTGTTTCGTTGAATATTCTACCTTTTATTACTCTCAAAAAAATAATCTTAGCAGTAACTCGCATTCAGGATGACACATATTGTCAGCAAAGCTGAGGGTACTTCTATTATATTTGACAAATATAATTGTAATAACAAATTACACATATTATGCACAATGTCTATCGGATCCGACTTCAACACACATACAGCGAGAAACAAATAGTACTTATGTGTCAAATTTGACAATTTAAAAATAGTTATTTATTATACAAGCGTTTAAAATAAAGGTTTAATGAGAGTATAGTTTAATAAAGAATTAATATACACGAATTAAACCTTTATTTTAAACGTAAGCGAATTACGTATTTAATAAAGAAAACCAACTTTTTAAAAATACAAATATTTATTTTAACACATTAATGGGCACCACTCACGGTGTCTCCCCGACGACGTCGGCGAAAACGTCGTCGACGACGTCGGGGACAAGGTCGAAATAATGAGGTAATGTTTACATTTACTGTAATTTAATGCATGACTGTGTATAATAAAATTATGGATATCGTATTTCTTTTAAGACATCAAAATGAAAGAAAGTAGTTTTGAGCATAATAAAATGCGTACTGAATTTCTTTAAAGTATTTCGAAATAGCTTATGCAATTAACAAAACTTTTCATAAGCGGAATAATATTGATATCCATCGATAGAATTACAAGTAACCCTTTATTATAAAACGAAAACTCTTTGTTTTTTTTATTAATCTCATTCTTAATTTAGTTTAAAAATGGATATAATTAACGCAGGATTTAGGATTCTGAGTTCTGGCGCGCAAATAAGGATTTCCTATAAAGGACTTTTGATAAAATTTGGTAGTGATAATCGTCGGAAAAATATCATGTTTAAAAATGTAATGGTTTCACCGTCGCTTCCTTTTCCGTGTAGTTTTAAAATTTTATGCTGATGGTACATAACCTTATACTATATCTATCTTTTTCGGGTTTACTTGAATTATTTCATTTTTATTACATTTGTTTACAAACAACTGTTTACAACTGTGAAAATAAAACCCTTGTCAACTGTAAATTATTATTAGGCAAAATAAACATATACATCTGGGATTACTAAAAAATATATGCTTTCTTTATTATACTTTTTAAGAAAACATTATGAATTCAATATGCTGTGACACTTTCAAGTGATAAGATGGATTTTTATAAATTATCTTTGAGAAAAAAAATTGCAGTTGGTGTGGCAGTTGCCTTGTGCTTCGAAGAAGAAGAAACTGAAACACCACGAAAAAAAAGAAAATAGGCAAAGAATTGGTTTTTAGATCGCAAACAATATTCACACATGTCCTTGTTAAAAGAATTGCGACAAAATGAGCCGAAGGATTTTTATTATAAGGTTATGTACCATCAGCATAAAATTTTAAAACTACACGGAAAAGGAAGCGACGGTGAAACCATTACATTTTTAAACATGATATTTTTCCGACGATTATCACTACCAAATTTTATCAAAAGTCCTTTATAGGAAATCCTTATTTGCGCGCCAGAACTCAGAATCCTAAATCCTGCGTTAATTATATCCATTTTTAAACTAAATTAAGAATGAGATTAATAAAAAAAACAAAGAGTTTTCGTTTTATAATAAAGGGTTACTTGTAATTCTATCGATGGATATCAATATTATTCCGCTTATGAAAAGTTTTGTTAATTGCATAAGCTATTTCGAAATACTTTAAAGAAATTCAGTACGCATTTTATTATGCTCAAAACTACTTTCTTTCATTTTGATGTCTTAAAAGAAATACGATATCCATAATTTTATTATACACAGTCATGCATTAAATTACAGTAAATGTAAACATTACCTCATTATTTCGACCTTGTCCCCGACGTCGTCGACGACGTTTTCGCCGACGTCGTCGGGGAGTCACCGTGTATGTGCTATTTAATGTTCAGATATAAAGATGGAGTTTACACACAATTTAAAATAGAGCGACAACTAACGACCGTAATACAGACAAGAACTGAAGCTGAAAAAGATATTACTTATATTTATAATCTTGGTTAGATGTTTATATTATATTTTGGAACTTTCCGTTGGTTGGTTAGTTCTTAAAATCCATTAGGTAAAAAGGTTACTGAATCGTTTTAAGTAACATAAACACTCTTGAACTAATAGTTTTGTAAACATTCTGTCCTTAAGAAAAGATCATTAGAATAATATAAACAAAGTTGCAGACCTGGACCAAAAAGGTTTGAAGTGATTAGTTTACATTACATATAAGTACCTAAACGTATATACCAGATAACTAGCGTAATACAACTGTTTATTCCATTTTGATTTTATAAATACTTCTGTTTTGGGCCTACCATTAATAATTAAATTACAAAGAGAAGTTCGAGATCTTACGCCTTTTTTTGGACAATCACAATTATCGCATCGTCATGATTGTGTTGTAATCATAGTAACGAGATAATGTTTATGAATAATGGGAAAATTTAAAAAATATTTAATAAACGTTTTCCATCGTTTTCTCATTCAAAAAGAAATAAACGAGGCTTTCAGCCTAGCCACAAGGAGAAATAGCTGAAACAGAGATTTTAGAAGAGAGAAATGTCTGGTATAAATGGTTTAAAAGAAGCAATGGTAAAAGGTGAGGAGATTACGGAAGCTTTACTTCTTCAAAAAAAAGTACTAAATAAAATGTTTAAATGTTTAAACCGCTAGAGGAATAAAATTTTTATTTTGCTGTTTATTAAACAACAGCTTTAATGGTCTGTATAAGTAAAGTAAATAATCATGACTTTATAAAGCAAAACTGAATAGTAGTTCTTTATCTACGATCATATAAAAAGTGACTACTTTTTACACTGATTTTCGTAAAAAAACTAAATACAGTAGAAACTGCCTAAAGTGACCACCTTTGGGACTGACCCAAAATGGTCAATTTAAGCAGGTGGTTACTTTGTAAAAGTGTGAATTTTTTATACACTTTTATTTTCATGCGATATTCATTACATAGGTAGGTATTTTGAGTTTTTGTGCTTATAGTAAATGCTGAAAAAATGTATATGTACAATATATATTTATTCAACAGAGCACTTACCCTACTTATTACATGCGATAGATATGTGTTATGTACATACTACTTATAGGTACATATTTATTTAAAAATCATGTAACGTAGATTGTCTCAAGATCATATGTTTAGCACAGCTTAGTTCATTAATATTATTTTTAGCATGGTACAGTTCTGTTAGGATTCCAGGGCAGTTCTGAATAGTAAAATGTTCCGCTGTTTTCTTTCACTGTGGTTTTCTAAAAACTAACACCTTTTGTTTTTCTTTCAAATTTAATTCTTTGTAAACTTTTTTGAAGTCATCTTGATCGTACTAATTAACACAAGGGTTTCAATCAATAGATGAAACAAGACTTATTTTATAAAATAATTTTAAAAAGATTCAAGGGTTACTAATGTGAAAGTTTGCAGGTAATGAATTTCTCAGAAGCAGAAATAAAGTTTTAAAACTTGGAAATACCTGAACCCAACTGGTCACTATTAAGGGATTAGATGCATTCTTAGAAATTATTTGAATGCAGTTTACATTGTACGTGCCTATTTAAACTTTTAGAAGATTAGTTATAACTGTAAGTAAAGTTAATCCCTTGGCTAATGGTCACATTACACAAACATTTTTAAACAAATATTTGAGGTAAATGTGGTCAATGGTCACAAAAGACAAGTGGTCAGTGTATACAGTATTTATACTGTATACACTGACCACTATGTAACTCACTCATGTAATAATACACTCACTATGTAATTTATTACATTAAAGTAATGGGATTTTTGCAGGGACTGAGAAAAAGTGGTCAATATGACCAGAGGGTCAGTTTAAACAGGTGGTCAGATTTACAGGTTTCACTGTACCTTGAATACTTTAGTAAAGCGTTATGATCGTAGATAAAACGTTGTAACACACATGTGTCACACACTTCAGGCCTGAAGGGCTGGAACATCGTCGCCCTCCTGGGATTATCACCATCATAACGCCTTTGGTACATAAACAACTATTATGTCTTACTACATAGTGCATTATTGTTTATTTTTATACCTTGGGTACGAGGTGCGATATTACGATAAGTAGTTCTTAATACCCTAGGGACATTATAAGTCACTAGGGTAATATTGTATACTTTGTTTACAAAAATATGGCATATTCCCTAGATACTGCATTCATAAGCTACTTCCTAAATTTTGTTAAAAATGTTTATATATGTATAGTATGTCCATTTAAACTGTCCAATCTAGAATATTGCCTTCAAGAAATATGTAATATGTACTTCCAACCAAGACCCAACTATAGACGTATACTACTTGACATAAGTAATTAGATATAGTCATTCTAAAAATCGTTTTTTCTCTAAAAAATATTTTCCTTGCAGAAAGTTAAAGATCACTTAATTAAGGAAAAAGTAAGAAGTAGACATTGTTACATTAAGTAACATTATGGTTCAACACCAGTCTACTGATTCTAGAACTATATTTTCTACATATGTATCTTAAAACTGAAATATATTTTTTACAAACGTGCGAAACGACTGTACCTTATGATAAAATCTTTATTTTAGGATATTGATGGTTTACCATCACTATTTAATGAAGAATGACGTTGTTTCTGGTGAAACTGTGAATGATACCAAATATTCAATGTCTTAGAATTTGTTAATGTTAATCCCCTGGGGTCTATCAGGGTTAGGTAATCCCACAATGTTTATCAAGGATTTGAGATAGGGGATTAAGTTTTTTCAATATTTCTGCAATTGAAGTTTAATTTCTTAAAGCAATTTTGAAATTAGGGGTTAGGGGATTAGATTTTTTAAAATATTTTTTGGGATTAGGGATTGAAAATTGGGTCTTTTAAAAATATTTCTTGAACTTAGAGATTGGAAAATGGATTTTTTAGGGATTGAATTCTTAAAAATATTTATTGGGATTCGAGATAAAGGATTAGATGCTTCAAGATAGTTTATGGGATTATAGAGATTGAATTTTTAAAAATATTATTTGGGATTACAAATAAAAGATTAGGTTTTTTCTTAAAATATTTTTTGGGATTAGAAATAGAATTTTTTTAAAATTTTGATTAGAGATTGAATTATTAAAAATATTCTTTGCTATTGAGAAAGAATAGAGTTTTTCAAAATATTATCTGGAATTAGAGATGGATTTTGTTGAGGATTAGAGACCCAGGATTAGATTCTTTCAAAATATTTTTAGGGGATATGGAATTGGTAGTTAAATTTTTGATTACTGGTTAGGGATTGATTAATTCCGTAATCCTAATCACGGATTAGTGTTTACTAATCCAGATTCCAGAGATTACTCAGCCGACCAGCCCTGCCTGGTATCGGTATGTTGTATACCTACGTTAAATAGGACATACACGGTCTTCCCCGACGACGTCGGCGAAAACGTCGTCGACGACGTCGGGGACAAGGTCGAAATAATGAGGTAATGTTTACATTTACTGTAATTTAATGCATAAACAACTTGTAACTTCCAGCTGGACTGTTATAATAAAATTATGAATATCGTATTTCTTTAAAACATCAAAATGAAAAAAAGCATTATTGATAATAATCATTCATAATAAAATGTGTACTGAATCGCTTTCTTTATTTAGACGTATTTCGAAATAGCTTATGCAATTAACAAAAGTCTTCATAAACGTAATAACCTTGACGTCACCTTTTGGTGGAATTACAAATCAATCTTTTATTATGAAACGAAAACTTTAGTTTTTTTTATTTCATTGTTAATTTAGTTCAAAAATGGATATAATTAATTAACGCAGGATTTAGGATTCCGAGTTCCAGTGTGCAAACGATGTACAATTTTCCGAAACCAAAAGGAAGATTATCACTTACCAAAGAACAATGGTAAAAATCTGCTGATTTTTATCATATCTGTCATCTTTTATTAATAGTAGTAACAGCATTTCCTACATTTTATAAGTTGACTAAATAATACCTACTGTAGTTTCAACATTTATAAAATATTGTACATAAATAAAATTAATCTTTCAAAAAGTGTAAAATTCTCAGTATGTACTTATTTCCTATTATACAAGAAAATAGATGGCATCAAGTGTTCAGGTGACAATTATTAGTAGTACAGATTGTAATTATCTTCCAAGGTTATCAGGTTATGACCCATATTGTAAACATGATTTGTAAAATTAAGAATCAGTGAACAACGAAAAAAATGATTTTTGATACCTATATAATAATTTGTCCATTGACCTCTCCTATACCAAAATCAGCAGATTTTTACCAGTGTTCTTTTACGGAAAGTCGTTTATAGGAAATTATTGTACATCGTTTGCGCACCAGAACTCAGAATCCTAAATCCTGCGTTAATTTTTAAACTAAATTAAGAATGAAATAAATAAAAAACAAAAGAGTTGATTTGTAATTCTACCGATGGATATCAATATTATTCCGCTTATGAAAAGTTTTGTTAATTGCATAAGCTATTTCGAAATACTTAAAAGAAAGAGATTCAGTACGCATTTTATTATGCTCAAAAATGCTTTCTTTCAGTTTGATGCATTAAAGAAATACGATATTCATAATTTTATTATAGCAGTCCAGCTTGGAAGTAGAAGTTGTTTATGCATTAAATTACAGTAAATGTAAACATTACCTCATTATTTCGACCTTGTCCCCGACGTTTTCGACGACGTTTTCGCCGACGTCGGCGTCGTCGGGGAAGACCGTGTATGTCCAACATTAGGGATTCGTGTGCTTGACACATTTTATACTTTATTGTGGAGTGTGTTTGCATATATCTTTTTACCACTAGGCTAGAATATCGGTCCAGATCTCCAGATGATGGGTTTTTTAGCTACGTCAATAATTTTACAAGAAAAACTAATACTTCCGAATATCTCTTAAACAGCATGTTGTACTGGTAGGTTGTAAAATGTATTTGTAGAAATAATGGAATTTAAAAATACGTTACGTTATCAACTTTTTCAGACCGTCCAAAGAAAAATACGTAAATATTAACAAACCCATGTCAGTAACTCCATAGCGATTGGATAACTGTATAAACAAACATTTGCATAATAATTATTTTACTATTAACAAACACTTTGATAAATCATTCCATCATAAAGTATCCGATTATATTTACTACGCTATTGCCTGTGCAATAAAACCATTAAAGACTGGTTATTATAGTAGATCAATGAAGTCCTTGAACTTTGTGTTTTTAATCTATACAAATTAGATAAGTATTGTAAAGTCAATTAAAATATATTCACTCAAACAGTTTTACACGCTACAATATTTAAAAGTCTCTATAGGTCTTTAGCAGACTCATAAATCAAATTTAGTCTAGCATAAAACAAGCAAGTGTTAAATAGCAACACAAACAAGAATAATATGACGCATTTTTAAATAATAATAATAATAATAATACAGGTAGCAATATAAATAAAAACAAATTTGGATGGAAGATTCTAGTAAAGGTCATCGAATGATGACAAAATAGTTGATGATACAGGGTTATCATGTTAGGGACTTTTTGGAAAGATTACCTCTGGCGATGTAGAAACTCGTTTACGTATGGCACGTATTTTTATTGTATTTAAAATTTTTTAACATGTCTTTCATATTGACACTATAGTTTTTTCTATTCACTGTATTAGATGTTAATACAAGGTTATACTGCTTACTGCAGGAAATTAGGAAAATGCATTAATAAATATTCAAATGTTTTCCTGTTGCTTCTGACGCAAACAAATACAATGAATGAGTGCCTACACTATGATATTCGTAGAAACTGTACGTGTAAGTATCTGCATATTTATCTTCTTGCATATATATAGTAAAGTGTAGACTATATAGGGTGTCTCATAGCCCCTGCACCAGACTTTACCAGCGCATTTCTGATGGCATTCGGAACAAAAAATCTTAATAAAGTTTTTTGATTAGAAAAAGTTCAAATTTTGAATAATTTTTAAAGACGTTTTCAGAAAAGTACGTATAACTGATGTAGGTATAATATATAATGAAGTCAAATAGGATTAAATGCAAGCTCTTTAGAAATTGACACCATCAGTAAAAACGTGACATCTGTTGAATTAGCACAAGGATGCAGACGGTGCAAAGTCCATTTTGGATGGTGTTGAAAGAACTTAAAAGGTTCTATTAATCCGGGGGATTCCGCTGTATTCTAATAGGAAACGCATTAATGATATCATTAAATTTGATTTGTTATTCGTTAATAAACAAAATTAAGTAAAGACGATAATTTAATCTATCCATCAATAGGTATTGTTATTTTTTATTTATTATTTATTTTTATGAAATAAATAAAGATTATTAAAAGTTTCACAGTTTTATTAAAATATACCTAACAATATTGTTTCGACAGCTATGCTGTCATTATCAAAGGTAATATAATTATAAACAAACACGTCGCTAAGGTAGATACAAAATAGGTAACTAGATAAAATAATAATAATAATAATAAAAATTAATAATAAAAATCATAATTAAACATCTAATACTTCCAGTAACGGAGAATTACTGAGCTCAAGTTGTTCATTCATTAAAGGTACCCTGAGTTTGTGTTTGTATATCTCAAAGGCTTCTAAAATGTCTAATTTGCGTTTGTTATTACAAATTATTATTAGACATTTTAGAAGCCTTTGAGATATACAAACACAAACTCAGGGTACCTTTAATGAATGAACAACTTGAGCTCAGTAATTCTCCGTTACTGGAAGTATTAGATGTTTAATTATGATTTTTATTATTAATTTTTATTATTATTATTATTATTTTATCTAGTTACCTATTTTGTATCTACCTTAGCGACGTGTTTGTTTATAATTATATTACCTTTGATAATGACAGCATAGCTGTCTAAACAATATTGTCAGCTATATTTTAATAAAACTGTGAAACTTTTAATAATCTTTATTTATTTCATGATTATGGAGTTCCACAAAATAAGGCTGGAAACAATAAACAATATTATTTATTTTATTGGAAGTCTAAAATCTAAATACAGTACTACACAGTTCTATTAGTAAAACCTTTATTTTTTATGTTTTGATAGAATGACCTTAATGGATGGTAATTTGTTTACATAGTATAAAAACAATGCCTAAAAAATAAGCAAATACTGTTATAGTATTTTACTAAAAACTGCAGTGTAAGGGATTTGGAAATTGTTAGGCCCCTACCTTGGCCGAGTGTTTACAAACATAATATGTACTCAAAATAAAAGTAGTCGGCGGGGTTGTTTTCATTTTTTTCATATTTTAATACCAATGAAGCTGTGGCCAATTATTAGTCACAATTCTTATGAATATTTACGGTATCTACAGTGATGATTTTATTGCTTTTCACTAGAAATCGGTACCCTTTATTTACTACATAGTATGTACTTTGTACTACATACTATGTAAGGAAATAAGTAGTATGGAAATAAATATTATTTTAAATAAAAAATAGTTGGAAATAATACAGTACAGGACGCCCAAAAAATAACACAACCGGCACGCGGTTATCAGAAACAAAAATCTAATAATCAAAATACATAATACTACTAATAGAATACTAAATTACCTTACAGCGAATTTTCGAAAATATCTTACTTAATTTACTGTAAACAAAATTAATACGAAAATATCTTTTTATTCACAGACCTGTTTGTATTACACATAATAGGGGTTAACGTACCTATTAAAAGAATAGGAAATTGTCTTACAAAGCAGTAATCACAAAACAAAGATACCGTTTTTGAAACATAATAATCAAACACGAGTACGTTTCTTATTTATTTATCTGTTCTTATTCCACGAAACACTTGGCCAAAATAAAGACGGGTTATTACTTTATTATGATAGCTTGCACATTCTCGAGAACAAGTAAGTAGTATTGTTCATCACCTTGAACTTTAAAAATATGTGCCATGTGCATTCATACTATTAAATTTGAAAACTTCAGGCTGAACTTCGATTCCGTTTTTCTCCAAACGTATAGAAGTACGAGAAAAATGGTATATAAGAATTTTCTTTCTTTAATGGTTATCTAACCACTGGCAAAGTCTGACTACGTCTTAATGGGACACCCTATATACGGTATATCATTAGAAAGTCGAACGTAGAGATTAACCCGTTCTTTTAAAAAATCGATTGTAGAATCTCTTCAAGAGACCTTAAGTAAATAAAATACTTAACTACTTCTATTGTCTATATTTGGCACAAAGGTAGAATTGACATCTGGACTGTTCATATGTAAGGTTTGAAAGACCGGCTTTGTTGGTTGTATGAGTAATTTGCTTTAACTGGAATGTAAGTTTAGTTTATCATACCTCTCGTAAAAGAGTACTTCGAGTTCATGTAGTCTATAGTTCCAAAAGTAAGATAAACTAAAGGTCTTTATAGTCTCATCTTTAATTTATTCTGATTGACCATATACCATACGCGAACAATGCCAAGTACCTTGGCATGACGCTAAACGGTAAGCTCCGATGGAAAGAGCATGTAAAGAAGAAAAGAACCGAACTTGGTCTAAAATATAAACAATATTATTGGCTCCTTGGAAAAAATTCTAAGTTGCACTAAATAACAAAATCCTAATCTATAACCAGATCTTGAAGCCGATATGGTTATATGGTATACAGTTTTGGGATTGTACCAAAGCTAGTAACATTAACCCCATTCAGACCTTCCAAAACAAGGTTCTGCGTAACATGGTAAAGACTCCATGGTACGTCCGCAATAGTGACCTTCATCGGGACCTTGGCATTCCAACTGTTCAAGACGAGATTAAAAGGTTTGCTAGCAGGCATGAAGCTAGGCTACATAATCATATCAATGCAGAAGCTCTTCAGGTGCTGGACAATCAAGATCTCGTCCGAAGATTGAAGAAGACAAAACTATTTGAGCTTGTGTAGTGTTTTGGGCAAGAGCAGAGGATTGTGCGCGAGTGAGAATATTTAGTATAGTTTCAACCAGAACAAACTACAGGACATTAATGGATGAACTCTAGCTTATAAGTATTTAGTTTAAGATTTATTAGATAAAAATTAATGGTTGATCAACTTTGATCAGTTTTAATGCAAAGCACCACACAGCTGTCTAATTAGGACAAAAAAATTCTGATTGACAGTGATGGACTCGAGCCCGAGCCAAGCTCAACTCGACTTGACGCTCGAGCCGAGTTTCGAGTCTAGTTCAACAATTCTTTATTCGAGTTGAGTCGAGCTCTTTAGCAAAGCTCAGCTCGAGTTCATCACTACTGATTGACTGTACAGGGTTGCCCACGTAAGATGATCCTGTACATTGGAAACTGTAATAGTTACGAAAAAGGCTAAATATCAAAATTGGTTGGTGTAAAACAAATTTTTATTTTATAATTGTTTTATATATACAGGGTGAGTCATATTACTATAGCTACTATCAACTTTTTTATTTTCAATGGAACATACTGTATATTTTTACTGCTTCCGTTTCTAGACTTTATTTTAAGTATTGTTTTCCTTGTTGTTGTTAAGTTTTCCTTATGTATATACCGAAATTCTGCACAGTTTCTGAGAAAATTCAGTTTCTCTGTTGTTTTTTGAAAAATCCAAGTTAAAAGAAATAACTTTACATAGTGCAAGTTACATTTAAACGACTTAATAACACACGACGCTTATATATAGGGTGGCTGCAGATACGACGGTTTAATTTTGAGGGGTTATACATCAAAAGGAACAGAAAAGTCTTGTACAACTTTGTTCTAGAACGTACCACGTTTTCATATAAAAATAATAAAGTTGGAAACTTTAACATCATTTTGCCGCGTTAATAATAATACTTTAATTATGGAGTTTTGTCGGCAGATGCATCTTATCTATCACAACAACAAACCTTAATAACACTTTATCGCATCGTATGTAGTTTCCGCGTAAAATTTAATTCTTTTTACAATTAAAAAATCATTTTACTCAAGAAACGCGACAACCCTGTAAAGTTTGTAATAAAATCTGCCCGACAAAAATGCTGTTGTAGGATGTAGTTCGTTAAACTTGGAATAAAGCAAGTTTTGTTTACAATATTGCAATTTAATGAATAATATTTGGGTCAATGCTTGAACACTATAACCTACAGAAACACAAAGGCTATTTTTATATAAAGAAATACTTAACCAACCAAAATGTAGCTGTGCTGGAAGTATCAGCTTGATCCAAATAACACTGCTTTAGTTTTTGCCAGCTAGCCCCCAATAAGTCGGAGAGGGGCGGGGTAATACAAAATATAAAAGATAAAAAAAACAAGCGCCACTTCGTTTAAAAACAATGCTTATTACTAAAGCTTCAAGCTTATCAGGAAAACGAAGAAATAGATCTTCTACTAAAATATGGGCAACTTCCAATATTTTGGTCGTACCGTACATATATACTTACAAATGACGAACTGGAAAGTAATATTAAAATCATACAAATAAATAAATAATAAATAAATAAAACGCACGTAGTGAAATGTAAACGTTCTAAGTAGGGCTTTATTTTACTTGCAACTATTTTCTATTGTGCAGATAGAAAAAAATGTAATGTTTCAACAAAAAAAAAGGTGAATGGTGATTTGTATCACAGTTGGTTGTACTTAAAACTACCCTACAACAATTCCACTATTCGAGATCTCGTTTTATCCTTAAAATTAACATGCATGCATAAATTGTAAACACATTGAATAAATATATATACATATACATAAATAAAATGACACATAATACATACAAATTTAGACAAACATCCCACCATTCGAAGACCCACGGCTGTATGTTTAAAGCCTTGCTTAGGGGGTTTTCGCTTCACCCTTCGATATTTGGTTGTTTTTCTCCGACCCGGTATATGTATAGATGTAGGTACGGACACAAAGGGGAAGAACCTTCCAATTAAAATACACGGTCAGATGGGCAGGAACAAGAATACACCAACGAACAACAAAACCCAAAACAAAAAGACCTACAAAGAAATCACCCTGTATATTGTATTATTTTTAAATATTTGAAGATTTTTACCTTTCTATAAACTGAAAGGTCTTTTACAAAACAATTCCCTCAAGGTGACGGCTAGGGAAATAATAGTACCTAAAATAAAAAGACATTTGTGAGATTTTTAGCGCAACGAGGTTTTAACGAACAGAAGTTACCTAAAATGGTTTGCACCAGAACGTAATCCGTCCAATTTGACGATTGATCGCATATAAATAATCAAGCGATCGTTCTGTTGAATGTGAGATTTATTCCGCTAAAGCGAATTAATATTTAAAACCAATTTCTAATTTATATCTCGCCCATTCAACTTCTAGTACCAAAAACCAGCCATTTTGTTACTTCACTCTACTATTGAGCAGGGAGCTCAAACGCGCAGGAGCGACTTCACGTTAAACCGAAAGAAAGGGAAAACCAGTGACAACCAAACAACGGAGAAGCTTGGTTTTAAACAGTGACCATCAAACAAATAATGGGTTGTGAATTTCAACGTTATAATTCCCCCCTCAACTCCCAGTCGCGAAAACCCTTTCGCGGCTTAGCGTAACCTAGCCTTGCTAAAATCTAACTTGCCCAAAATAAATTGAAAGAACAACCCACCAGGATGAAAAATACCATGACCCAAAAAAAACATGGCACCAAAAATTAACACCCGAAAGGTGATCCAAAAAAAAAACAACAAAGGACAAACACAAATTGGAGGTGGAGGTAAGGAAAGAACAGAGGAACAAAAGGTTCCACCCTGAAGCATGAACAATGGTCGGGCAAGCAGGGTTCACTGCAAAGACGCGCTTCACACACGGTACTGGGCACAGTGGTATTCCACGTCGGGAAGGGACCACTGAGCAACTCCCAGTGCCCGAGGCTTGGCAACGACTCACAACAAAACCTACCAGCACGAACCACTGAACATGGCCGGCAAAAGAACTGAACAGAGAGCCGCCGACATACTCTCTGCTCGCACCCAAGAGAGGGTAGTGTAGAGGAAAAAAGAAGAAAAAGAAAACAGAGTGAAAAAGAAGGGCTCGCCCGGACACATGTGAAGTGGGCAGATGGCAGAGCCACCGAGGAGCACAACTTCACACACGATGCGGGGCACTGCCAGTTCCAACGTCGTGGAGACTGAACAGCGCCAAACCCCCGCATCCGAGGTTCGGAAGCACTACTCAGCAACACTAACCAACCGGACACCACACACGTTCCGTTTGAGACAGAGAACAAGAGAAGAAGAAACCGGGGGTTAAAAAGGGAGTTCAGCCCAAAGAAACCCAAAAGAACCACGGTCTTGGGGATCCAGCCCAAGCCGTGCTATTGCAAATATGGAGTCACAATCGGTATAGGAAAGAAGGAGAAGGTAAAAAGGAGAAGAGAAATTGTCAAATCCGGTATACAAAAAAATAGTTTGGCTAAGCCAAAACAAAAGTCGAAATTGCTATATCAAAACCCTTGGTGTAAAAGCCAAAAATAGATACCTGCAAAACAAAGATCTAAATAAAAACTAATAAGCCCTAACAAGTCGACAGATATTAGGTCGAACTGAGCGTATTACCAAACGCTCCAAACGAGGACAGCCCCAACCATCGCTGAACTCTGTGGAACCCAAACCACCAAATGGTTCCCCCAAAAAAAACAACCAAATGACCCTAATCTCCGACATGATTCGGAACATACTCTTTCAAATCTTTGGCATGAAATTTACCGGCTTCCCTACCAAGTTCATCAGCTAAAATATAAGTCCAAGGAGACACCTTTTTGTGAATGGTAAAAGGACCAATATAACGAGGAGCAAGTTTATGTGAAAAATATTTACTCGCATCAGAAAGAGCAAAATTTTTCCTTAAAACTCTGTCACCAATAACAAATTGAGTATCTCGCTTACGTAGATCATAGTAACGTTTATTGCGATCAAAAGAAGTTTTTATTTTATTACGCACTACCTCAAAAACTCCCTGCAATTTATCAGGAATACCAGTAGCAGACGAACGATCAACTTCCAGATCTTGAACTTTATCAGATATTTTATGATCAGTGCCTTTTAAAATATGTTCCCTACCAAAAGTTAAGAAATAGGGAGTATAACCAGTAGTTTCGTGACGACCAGTTCTAAGGGCACACCCAATCTTTGTTAATTCATCTGCCCAAGAACGCTGATTCTCTTTAACATAGGAACGAATCATAGTTTTAACATTTCTGTTCGCTCTTTCTGTGGGATTTGATTGCGGGTGATAATGCGCATTAAAACGAATTTTTACTGAATAGTTACTACAAAGAGTGCGAAACTCACGACCAGTAAACTGGGCTCCATTGTCTACCAACACCAATCTAGGTACTCCAAAAACTAAGAAGACTTCATCTTCAATTCTCGAACAAACCATCTTCGCTGAATTATTCCTAAGAGGAAATAGCAAACAAAATTTACTAAAATAGTCCACTATGACTAAGACATATGAATAACCTTTTGTACTCCTCGGGAGAGGACCAATAAAATCTATACTGACCATCTGCCAAGGGCGATCAACAATTGGTTGCGGAACTAACAGTCCAGCAGGAGGTCTTAAATCTGGTTTACATTTTTGACAAATTTGACAAGTTTTAATATATCGAGCTACATCGGCTTGCATTTTTGGCCAGTAATATTTGGGAGTTAATCTATGATATGTTTTATATACTCCACCATGACCGGAAGTAGGATGATCATGTGCTTGACGAAGAATAGCAAGTCTATTTTCTTTAGGTACAACAAGTTTCCAAACGGTATCAGAATCATTTTCGGTTTTCATAGATTTATATAAACCTTCATTAGTAATACGCCATTGAGAAAACTTAGCAGGTTTAGCCCGAACCCTATCAACCATACTATTATACCACTTATCGGTTGAAACTATAACAGGCTCATTACCTGACTCAATACTGTCAAGAATCGGTACGGAACGTGATAACGCATCAGGTACCAAATGGTCTTTACCTTTACGATGGACCACCTCAAAGTCATATTCTTGGAGTCTCAAAGACCACCTAGCCAAACGACCTGTCGGGTTTTTTAAATTATGTAACCACACCAAAGAATAGTGATCGGTGATCACCGTGAAACGACGGCCTTCTAAATATGGTCTAAGTTTTTCTACGGCCCATAAAACTCCTAAACATTCCCTCTCAGTCGTAGAATAATTTCGCTCTTGACGAGTGAGAGAACGACTAAGGTAACATATTACACTTTCCTCACCATCAATCTGTTGCGTCAAGACAGCACCTAAACCAAAACCACTACTATCGGTTTGAACAGTAAATGGCAACTCAAAATCTGGACAACGTAAAATAGGTGCCCTAACCAAAGCTTCTTTCAAAGTCCGCAAACTACATTCACACTCAGATGACCAATAAAATTTGACACCTTTCTTAAGAAGGGTTGTCAACGGCTGAATGATATCAGAAAACTGTGGTACAAAACGACGGTACCATGAAGTCAAACCTATCAGACTTCTAACTTCAGTCACATTCCGAGGAGGCTGAATATTCATAATGGCCTGAACTTTCTCAGGATCCACATGAATTCCCTTCTGACTAACTACATAACCTAAGTATCGTAGCTCAGGAACACAAAATTTGCACTTATCCGAACTTAAAGTGATACCAGCCAAAGACAATCGATTAAAAACTTCTCTTAATATTTCAATATGTTTTTCAAAACTACCTGTAACGATGACTATATCGTCCAGATACACCAAAACATATGGTTCCAAAGATGGACCAAGAACATTATCAATAAACCTTTGCCAAGTTGCAGGGGCATTATGTAACCCAAAAGGCATACGAGTAAACTGGAAAAGGCCACGATTGGGGATTGTAAAAGCCGTATATTTACGGGAATCCTCAGATAAAGGAATTTGCCAATAGGCAGACTTAACATCCAACGATGACAAAAATTTGGCATTTCGAAGTTTATCCAAAGTAGCACTAACATAGGGAATAGGATAAGCATCCTTCTCAGTCACACGATTAAGACGACGAAAATCTATGCAAAATCTGTAGGTCCCATCTTTCTTTTTGACCATTAGGACTGGGTTGGACCAGCCACTAGAAGACGGTTCAATGACACCTAAGCTCAACATACGATCGAGTTCTTCATCGA
This sequence comes from Agrypnus murinus, assembly GCA_929113105.1. NCBI lineage: Eukaryota > Metazoa > Arthropoda > Insecta > Coleoptera > Elateridae > Agrypnus > Agrypnus murinus. The sequence continues at coordinate 78,075,210 of OV816028.1, read as the reverse complement.
TAAGACGTTGCATAAACGGACTAACCGGATAATATCTCTGCTTAATCGGTTCAGAATTTGTACGAATAACATGCTCAACCCTAGACGTACAACCTAACATCTTACTTGGAAGTGCTTTAGACTCATTCAAAATTTTCTCTAACTCCAATTTCTGTTCAAAACTAAGTGTAGAATTACTAAGATGCATAACCTCAATAGATTCCAGTTCAACAGACGAATTGTCAGAATCTTTTACAAATCGCCAACTGCCTTGTCTCAAATTGGGAACAATACCCATAAGGTTCCAAAAGTCAATACCCAAAATCAAAGTCTGTGGAAGATCCGGAACTACCAAAATAGAAATAATATGCATTCGATCCTGAAGTTGGATCGGTACATCAACTTGACCAATGCTCTTCACAGTTCGACCATTTGCTACGCGACAATCAGTCGCTCCAAACTTAGATAAACCAGCACCAAAACCTAAACTACATAAAAACGACCAACCTGGTTTACCAACTATAGTCCGAGAAGCACCGGAATCTAAAAGACCTAACAAATCATGATCCAAAACTTTTATAGACAAATACGGGCGTTCATCTCCTTCGGCATGAGCAAGGATAAAATTTAATAATACAGTGGTTGCTTGAAAAGAAGACTCGGTACTAACACCACCCATTAATGCCGAGTTAAAACCGTTTCCCGAATTATTATCCCTAGGAGAACATTTCTTACAAGAAGTCTTAGTGACCCCCATCTCACCACAACCAAAACAACGTTTAATCAAGGGAGAAGAACATGCAGAACGCATGTGTCCTGTTTTCCTACAATTAAAACACAACCGTGATGAAACATCTGAAGCAGCACTACTGGAATTACTAGCAGTCTCAACAAAAGCTAAATCAGGCTCTAAGTCGGTGTTCCTTCTAGTTGGAGGAACATAACTGTCAGCCCTCAACCTTGAAGCTTCAAGCTGCCTACCAAATTGTAGTAAATCAGAGATAGAATTAATTTCTTTAAACGACAAATGAAATTGGTAAAATGGAGCTAAGTTCTTTAACAGTAATCTTAATTTAATCCCTTCAGAAAATTTTGTTGATAATCGGGAAAATAAATTATCCATAGCTACTAAATAAGTCCCTAACGGTTCATTAGGACCTTGAGTCCTCCTACGAATTTCTTCTAAAAGCTTATCATCATAATCTAAAGGGAGATATTCCTCTTTTAAAAGTTTAACCAAAGAGTCCCAATCAGATACTTCATTTCTTCTAGATCTATAAAACAAAAGTGCTTGGTCTTTAAAAAGATCCAAAGCAGATGCAAATAACTGGGTCTTTGATACATTCCGAGCAATAGACAACTCATCCACTTGTTGCAAAAAAAGCATTTAAAGAAATCTTAGATTCATGTCCTGCAAATTTATCAAGTCCCCATTTAAAGACTGGTACAGACTTCGGCTGACCACATGGAGGATCAGGAGCAGCAAGGGTAGAAGAAGCTGCTGGGTTGCCCGCAGGAGAATTAACAATAGCTTCCCCAACGCTTAAACCTAACCCTAACTGAACAGCTACTTCATCAGTTACCTGTGGTACTGAAGCTTTATCGTGAATATCGCTCATTAATCCAATAATGGATTGAATGAACTCGGCCCGCTTTGATGCAGAAGCCTCATCTTTGGCTTTCATCGCCGCAGCCCTACCTAATAGGTGACTTAACCTACTTTGCAATTTTTTATACGGATTAGAATCCACACTATCATCAAATGACTCCAAAGCCGTATTAAGTTCAATAAGAGCTGTAGAAATAGCATCTGAATCTTCTTCAAAAGTAAACGGATGAGCTGGTAACTCAAGTACGGACTGATCTTGTTCCATTTTCATCAACTGTCGAAGAGACTTTCGCATACTATCAACATTAGAGTCAGGAAGACCTCTAATAGCTAACTCATAAGATAGTTCTGATTTACTTAACCTATCTATATGGATCTTCCGTTCCATAATGAACTAATTAATAATCAAGGCTAACAAAACAAATAACCAATTTTATAATAAGATTAATAATCCATACTAATCAAATAACTTGTAACAAGAATACAACAAATTACAAAATACAATCCTGGAGTTGGTTCTTTATCCTAAATTACTAAATACTTAATCTATCAGGCAAAATATATTCCCCAAAAATATCCTAACATGCAAGAACAACAAATGGTTTTAACAAAGTGGAATTTCCAACAAAAGGCCCCACGTTGGGCGCCAATTTACTATAACCTACAGAAACACAAAGGCTATTTTTATATAAAGAAATACTTAACCAACCAAAATGTAGCTGTGCTGGAAGTATCAGCTTGATCCAAATAACACTGCTTTAGTTTTTGCCAGCTAGCCCCCAATAAGTCGGAGAGGGGCGGGGTAATACAAAATATAAAAGATAAAAAAAACAAGCGCCACTTCGTTTAAAAACAATGCTTATTACTAAAGCTTCAAGCTTATCAGGAAAACGAAGAAATAGATCTTCTACTAAAATATGGGCAACTTCCAATATTTTGGTCGTACCGTACATATATACTTACAAATGACGAACTGGAAAGTAATATTAAAATCATACAAATAAATAAATAATAAATAAATAAAACGCACGTAGTGAAATGTAAACGTTCTAAGTAGGGCTTTATTTTACTTGCAACTATTTTCTATTGTGCAGATAGAAAAAAATGTAATGTTTCAACAAAAAAAAAGGTGAATGGTGATTTGTATCACAGTTGGTTGTACTTAAAACTACCCTACAACAATTCCACTATTCGAGATCTCGTTTTATCCTTAAAATTAACATGCATGCATAAATTGTAAACACATTGAATAAATATATATACATATACATAAATAAAATGACACATAATACATACAAATTTAGACAAACATCCCACCATTCGAAGACCCACGGCTGTATGTTTAAAGCCTTGCTTAGGGGGTTTTCGCTTCACCCTTCGATATTTGGTTGTTTTTCTCCGACCCGGTATATGTATAGATGTAGGTACGGACACAAAGGGGAAGAACCTTCCAATTAAAATACACGGTCAGATGGGCAGGAACAAGAATACACCAACGAACAACAAAACCCAAAACAAAAAGACCTACAAAGAAATCACCCTGTATATTGTATTATTTTTAAATATTTGAAGATTTTTACCTTTCTATAAACTGAAAGGTCTTTTACAAAACAATTCCCTCAAGGTGACGGCTAGGGAAATAATAGTACCTAAAATAAAAAGACATTTGTGAGATTTTTAGCGCAACGAGGTTTTAACGAACAGAAGTTACCTAAAATGGTTTGCACCAGAACGTAATCCGTCCAATTTGACGATTGATCGCATATAAATAATCAAGCGATCGTTCTGTTGAATGTGAGATTTATTCCGCTAAAGCGAATTAATATTTAAAACCAATTTCTAATTTATATCTCGCCCATTCAACTTCTAGTACCAAAAACCAGCCATTTTGTTACTTCACTCTACTATTGAGCAGGGAGCTCAAACGCGCAGGAGCGACTTCACGATAAACCGAAAGAAAGGGAAAACCAGTGACAACCAAACAACGGAGAAGCTTGGTTTTAAACAGTGACCATCAAACAAATAATGGGTTGTGAATTTCAACGTTATAACACAGCTGTGTAAATACTGCCACAAACGGAAATATTTACTATTAAATATTATATACAAAACTCAACTTCTCTTCCGTTTGTACAATATAGCGTGCAAGGCCACACTCAGTTGCCCACGCTAGTTAAGCAGCTGCGGTCTCGCCACCGACAACTTGGAGCCATGTGCGCGGACAGCTGGCAACCTACACGATTTGCAATCAGGTGCACATTCCTTCAAGAGAATCTACCAACACTTCCGCACAGCTGCAGATTCGTGCCAGGCACCAGCAGCGCGAATGCAAACTAGCCACAAGCCTGCAACCAGGAAGCATGAACTTCCTTAGTTTCTTACTGAGAACTCCAGCCTACTGATTCCCACTACGATGCTAATTACTGCCTCGTTCAGCAGTATATAACCAGCTTGCTTGAGCTGTTCAAACCAGTCAGTGAGTTGACTCCAACACTACATCTACAAGCAAGCTGGTGAGTACTCTTTAAATTATGTAATGCTTAGTGGCTTAGTTGAGTGGGTAGCGCTTAAACGCCCACTCTATGCGAAATTATGGGTAGTTGTGACCAGGCTACCCAGCTTAGTTGTAATTCACCAGGAGGTTATCTCCTACGCTTAGTTGTAGACCTAGTGCTAGAATAGGGTTGGTTAGAATAGGGGACCTCCCTCTTGATTGTATTAGTTTAGGAGGACAAGTACGTCCTCACACGATGTATTCTTTTTATATATGTAAACCTTTGTATTTGTATTCTCTTATTGTTATTAGTATATAGTTGTTTTTTACAACTTGTGTTTATTTTCTCTCTACCTCGGACTACGTCCTCCAGTCACGAAAATCCTACGTGACAATACTACCCTTTTAGAGTAAAATAATGCTAAGTTGTAGTTTGTTGTACTTAAAATAAGTTGTCAATAAAGCACGAGTTTGGTTATCTAATAACAGTTTTTAATGATTTTATAAGAGAATATCTTTTAAAAAGAAGATTTATCTAATTTAAATTGGTAATTAGGTTAAGAGGTATCTAGGTAAATCAATAAATGACTGAAAATTGCAAGATTTTTTTATTTACCGAAAAAACACAAAAATGAAAAATCATTCCAAAGAAGAATGGAAAAACAAATAATAAATAATTATAAAACTTAATATGGCACTCTAACGAGCCTCATAAAATTTAGGTTTAAGGCGGTTTATTGGAGATTTATCGGAAATTTAAGTTTTCTTCTTGAAATATTTCCTTATGAAGATATTTCTATTTGCTAACACTACATAAAAACGTTAAAAACTCAAACGTTGGTGCCTTAGTACAGAAATAACTACATATATTTCCCATTTTGAATTAATTTTTGTCTACTGTTTTAAGCTTTTTATATTTTTTTGAATATTATAAAATATAACCACTGAATGACTAAAATATAAAGATGAGAGTTAAAGATAATAAGAATAGCCGCAGCATATATCGACGGCTTCGCTTTTTGACGTTAATAAAAATAGTGATGGAAGTGGTCTAGTTCCAAAAGTTGACACGTTGGGTTTTAAGATGGCGCCCCAAGTGGATGTCCGATCTCGTGCATCTCGAATTAATCATTTTAGATTTAGTTGATTTAAAAGTACACAAACATTTTTATTTCCCCATAGGCGCCGACTATGTCGTGGCTTGAAGGCCTCATTAAAATAATGTATAGTGAGGTCTGAGCCTTCATTAATATCAGCAGTACATTTTAGGTAATAAAAATTCTAAATTGGAAATCTAAAGAGAGGAGTCTACGCGTACAACTGAGATATATATATATTGGTATTTTTTGCAAAAAGGCAAAGAAATATTTAGAGTTTTAATAAATTTTTGATGACCATACCTACATCCATATGATGTAGAGCTGAAAGATTCTTTTCTGCATTACCTAGACTTAAATGCTATTTGCCTAAAAGCATTCCTAGCGGAAGTTTATTAAAATGTTGGATGGCTTGAAGACGCTTGAGAGTTATGTTACAACAATACTAAAGCATGCGTCTCATTTGTTGCATGCATAATCAACTACCGCATATCGGCGTTATTTTGTCTAATTTTGTTATTGTACAACGACGTCTATATCTATACTACTGAAGCATCTCAATACCTACTACTTATTCCTAGTTTTCTGTGTTCCTGTAAGGGTGTATTTTCAATTTTTAATACGGTATGTCTCATTTGGCAATCGAATATAAGGATTGACCTGTGCTTTTAAAAAATCGATAGTAAAATTTCCTCAAGCAAATAAAGTTATTATTTATGTTTATCATTTTGTTTATTAGCTTAAACAGTACTCATATCCTGAAAATGACGAAAAAAATTACGTTTAGTCTCCTTGTTTAAAGAAAAATCATTTAAATTAGTACAACCTACTTTTAAACTAAGTGTGGTATGCTCGAGCACCGACATGAGCATAGCATAGCTTAGTTAGCCAGAGCATGGTGATAGAATTATACAAAAATAACATTTTCGAATAGAAAGATTGTGTTTTATAAAAATTAAAAATCTACTATCTTTAAAATTTTTAAAATCTACCAGCTGGAATTGAACCTGGGGGCGGCAGTAAATTGGGATTATTATCGCCCTGCTCCGACTCACTGAACTATAGAACCATATTGGCTCCTCAAACGATTGTTTAAAAGCAGAGTTTAATCTATAAATTTGATTTTAGTGATTTTGGTTTTTTACGTTGTATTATTATTGTATGTAGAAGTTTAATTAATAAATTCTTTTAAAAATACTTATACAGTCTGTTTTTTGTAAACGATAATATAGGAAATCCAATGGAATTTTATCATTTTCTTCCTAAATTTGTACCCTTGCAATGTAAATTGAAATTTTTGTATCAATCGAAAGAAGAATTCATTTTACGTCAAAAACGTATTAAACTTTATGAAGAAAATCAAAAACGATTTAAGAAAATACTTAAAAAAGCTTATTGATTTATTGCTTTTGGTAATAAGCTATAAAGGAAAGCTAGACGCTGTACCCTGATTGGCCTAGCGGTTAACGCATCAGATTCCTAATCAGAACTCGCGGGTTAAAGCCCCATCCCCGCATACTTTTTTTTAAATTGTATTTCTTACGAATTATTATTTTTTAGATCTTTATTACAACTATTATTAGTTTTATGCACTTTTTTCATTTGATTTTCTGATAGGGTAGTTAAAATTGCACAAAAAGTAACGGTAGCACACACACCCGTAGCAAAAATATCTAATAATTAAAAAAACTAATAATAATTGTAATAATGTTCTAAAAATAGTAATTAGTAATAAATACAATTTAAAAAAAATATATGCGGATGGAGTTTGAACCCGCGATTTCTGATTATGTATCTGATGCGTTAACCGCTAGACCAATCAGCGTACAGCTTCCAGCTTTTCTTTATAGCTTATTACCAAAAGCAATAAATCAGTAAACTTTTTAAGTGTTTTTCTAAATAGTGTTTGGTTTTCTTCATAAAGTTTAATACGTTTTTGACGTAAAATGAATTCTTCTTTGGATTGATACCAAAATTTCTACTTACATTTGCAAGGGTACAAATTTAGGAGGAAAATAATAAAAATCAATTGGATTTCCTATATTATTGTTTACAAAAAACACACTGTATATGCAGAACGTGTTTATCACGGTTAGTAAAACTCTAAACTTACAGCCCGCATTAAAAGTTAGAAAAGTCGGCGTCTATGTAAGTTCTTGATCATTATAAAGGTGCACATTTTACAGATTTTAATTAGCAACAATAGGAATGCATCCTTATTCCTTAGTATCCATAAATGTTTATAGATTTCCAACAAAGAGTTGAATCTTTTGAAATCATTAATAAATTATTCTTTATTTTTGTTATTTATAATTTTTTTATATTGGCAGGAATCACCAACAGCGAGTGTGTCAAGCAACAGTAGTGCAGCATTTAGTTGGGTCCCGACTCCCTTTTATACAATTTATGAAGAGTAAGTATTCTGACGAGTAAAAACAAATATGATGCACCGCTGAAATTTTTTACTACGTAACATCTCAACGTGTTCTCTGCCAGTACAGTATTCTTTATTCAGCCGGCCTTATTGTTTATTCAGCTGCTCGTATTGTTTATTCAGTTGGTTATCAGTGATATCACTTATCACGCAGATGACTGTCTTTTTATAGAGTACATATACTTATATAATCTATTTTTAAGGGGTTATGTAAAGAGGAATTATAGTAAAACTTTGCTATGGATTTGTAATTTTCAGATGTGAGCGAATATTAGAGCAATTCATCTGAAAAAGATATGTAGATAGGGTCAAGCGGGGTAAAAACTAGACAGCACAAACAGTGGGGTAAAAAAAAGACAATTATAAATATACCTTTTAAGATAAGTCTAGACGAATAACAAAAAATGGTAGATTTTGGTATTGGTAGTAAGCATAACTAAAAGTTTAGAACAATAAAAAACGCAATAAAAAATAAATTATTTATGCCTGTAGAATTGTATCTGTTAAAATTTAGAAAATGGCATGTACAATTTTTATTGTACTGATGTATGGTTTACATAAATTTGATTTTTATTTTTCAATTAGTATAATAATAATAATAATTGCTGCAACCCATAACCTGGAAACCAGGCCCCAAAAGCTATGAAGCTTGTACGGGTGGGAGGGGGCGATTATTATTATTATTACGTAGGCCCAACGTGCGGCTGCAGCCGACATACAGATGAAACAACGCAAATCCCACATTTGTGTCACAGCTAAGAAAAAACCTTAACCAGATCTCCCGGTACCAGGAGTCGAACCTGACCCGCTTGGGTGAAAGTCCCGCACGCTAGACAATACACTACCAAAGCTGTCTAATAAGGTGTATTCTGCTAGGTGATATACTAACCAGTAACATGAGCTGATGGTGCAAATATTAAACTATTTTACTGTCTATTTTACAGGCATTTGTTTTTCTTGCGCTAAAGACGAGGCAAAAAGTCAGATCAAGATTCCACTGATTTCATCCCTGAAAAGTTAATAAACTTACGCTATTTTATGTATAACTGGTTTCCTATGCGTGCATAATACTCTTATACTTGAAATCTTTTAATATGTAGTTAATTAATTAGTACTGATCTGGCACTAATTAATCAGAGGAAATTTGTCTGGCAAGTTTGCGATCGTCAATTTTTTCAGTATTTTGATTCATATAAAATTTAAAAAAACCATTACATATGTGTTTCTAATTTGACATTTTTTAACCACACTATTTGATCTCTTCCTCCATAAATCAGAGGGTTTTCCTGCCAGACAAGGGTTTTCCTACTCGTATACTATAATCGTTAGGAATAGGAATGTCTGTATGTATCGGTTTTATGTATATGGAAAACTCAAATTTATTGTGTGGGTTAATTCTGATGGTTAAATCTGAAAAGTTAATATCCCTATTTTGTACTGTTTCTAGTGTAAAAGGGATGTTTGGGTGAAGACGATTAACCAGAATTAACATTATTTGTCGAAAATTTCATCCTAATTTATATTATGGTTACCGTTACCGTAATCAAAATCGTCTCATATAGGCCATGCGAGCTTTGTATAGAATTTAAAATCAACAAAAGCAGGTGTAGGTTTATTCATTATATTTTGACCATTTTTATCTTGGTTATTATTGGAGCTAAAAACAGTTTTGTATTAATTTTGTATTGTTGTACCTATATTTTCTAAAACGTCATTAAAAAACAACACCCTATATCTTGTTGCATTTTCAAATAGCCCTTTTCCCCTTTTATCAATATTATAATATTTTATTAGTCTATGGTTAATACTTTTGGCATTTTTGACTTTAAGAATGCAAAGAAACCTATATTGAAGAGCATCAGAATAGATTATACGAGTAGCGTGGCTGAAAAGTCTTTTTAGTTCACTTGCATTTTGACAAGCATAGCCTACTGCCATTTCAGTATAGGTTTTCTTGTATTTTTAAAGTCAAATATGGCAAAAAATATTAATGATATAGATTTATACAATATTATAATATTTAGAATAGAAGAGAAGAATGGAGAAATTGCCTATTCGAAAATGCAATAACATACAGGGTGTTTCCAAGATATGTATATTCTGTATCAAGTAACTTATACATGCAGCTGTTTTTTAATGACTTTAAAAATATAGGTACAATAACACGACTTTGATACAAAATTTTTTTTATCTCCAATAATAACAAAGATATAATGGTGGTGGACAAAATATAATAAATAACCCTGTACACATTCAAACTAAATCACCAACATGCCCCAACTGTTACCTAATTATATACAGTACGATGAAATTATCAAGTATTCAACAGCGTTAAATAATAATAATAATAATAATAATTGCTAAGTACAACCCATAGCCTGGAAACCAGGCCCCAGAAGCTATAAGCTTGTGCGGTAGGGAGGGGGCGATTATTATTATTACGTAGGCCCTAAGTGCGGCTGCAGCCGACTTACAGATGAGTTGTTAATGTTTTACAACATATTGTACGATGGACTTATCCTGCCCGGATACATCAGACTGATTCCTAGATTCTTGTAAAATGAGAATCATATCTTGACTCGACGTTGGAAAACATCTTAACAATAGATACACACTTATAAATTAAAACTAAGTACGACCTTCGGCTTCACTCGCCAGTAAGGCTGCAGTACATGGCATGCAAATCAAATTAATTCTTTTTGCCTAAACTATAGCAGATAGCAAAATCGAACAACAGACAAAAATGTTAGAAATTTGAATATCTATCTGCAGAAAAAAATTGAAAAATATTGACCAAACAGTTAAGAAAAATTCAGCTTCTTTACACGAAGATGAAAAAACTATTTTTGCAGTACAGAATCATCCCCATCGCTAAACGCAATCTTTTGTTATTTAGAAAAATAGAAATTTTTGAATAGCTTTGACACTTGCTAATGCCTTAACTAAGCACTTTTGGATAGAAATAAGTTTGGTTAAATCATCCTATTTTGGTCTCAGGAATATGTTTTAACGTTTTGTACAGACCTTTTAGAGATACCCTATATGTAGCATACAGAATATACAGGGTGTTCAAATCGAAGTCGTCACTATTGCCAACTTTGTTACTACTAAAGATACGATGCTGGTTAAATTACCAAAGTAGTAGCGTTTTTCTTCTGATTACGATGGTAAAATTTTAAAAACAACTGAACTTCGCGTCTTCGAGATATTAAAAAAACAACATTCTTGTAAAGAAGTTGTACTGAAAATCAGTGCTTCAGCGAGACCAGCAAAAATCGTGTTGCTATGCTGCTACATCATCACAGAAGCAAAGGATTCTTAGAGAATCAGGAAAACGCTGATAACTTAATAATAAAACTGTTCACTTTTAGATAGAACATATATACATATATAGTTATGAAATAAATAAAGATTATTAAAAGTTTCACAGTTTTATTAAAATACAACCTGACAATATTATTTCGACAGCTATGCTGTCATTATCAAAGGTAATATAATTATAAACAAACACGTCGCTAAGGTAGATACAAAATAGGTAACTAGATAAAATAATAATAATAATCAGAATTAAATATCTAATACTTCCAGTAACGGAGAATTACTGAGCTCAAGTTGTTCATTCATTATAGGTACCCTGAGTTTGTGTTTGTATATCTCAAAGGCTTCTAAAATGTCTAATTTGTGTTTGTTATTACAAAAATGTAGGAATTTAATATTATTTTGAGGAGTCATTGTGTGATTTTGTTCTAAAAGGTGTTTGGCGTAATTCGATTTTTCAGGATGTTTATTTTTGTAATAATTTTATTAATAATTTTTATTTTTGACATAAGATATAAAGAACACGTACGTCAAATCAAATCAATCGTGTGATTTTTACCATTTCTGGCGATACGGTAACTGATGCGATAGAAGGCTTCAACAGCATCTTCATTAGTGCAATCAGAAGACAAGTACGTATCTATACTGCACATACATACTTTTATTTTCGAGCAAACGTCTTTGAAATCTGAGTGTTTAGTTTGCAAGCTAGGAACTGCTTACAAACAATATTATGATGATAAAAATAGAAAGACAGTTCGGGAAATTCTCTCACTAACGCGCAAGGAGATGTATTGTACATCACTTATACTATTGTTGGTTAGATGGCGGTGCGAGTAGTTTTCAAATAGTGTCACTGCATCTAGTTACCTAGGCCAGCTGGTCGACAAGAGTACCGCAAACCGCCGCCATATTGGGGCAAACAAAGCACGAAATTGTTCATTATTTGTTCTGTATTAAATTTAATCAAATCCATGTTTACTTTAAAAGGTTTTTCGTATTCTGAAAGATGAAACCTCTAGTATGTTGAACACGTAAAACGTGGTTTTAATTTGTCCATTATTAAAAATCATACTTCTCTTCCCCAATATGGCGGCGTTTTGCGGTACTCTGAACGACCAGCACGACCTAGGTGACTAGATGTAGTGACTCTATTTTCAACTCAAGGTCCGTAGATGCAAAGCAAGCTTTGAAATATAAGTTATCTCTTACACTTTCACTACAGTAGCGCGAAAACGGCGGAACATGTTAATTAACATGAAAACAGCAATAATCGACAACTCGACTTGTTGTCAATTGGGTACTAAGTTTTAGAACGTCATGCGCCTCATATGACGATCGTGTCGGTTTCGATAGCAGCCGTATTGCAACTCTTACTGAGCGCGAAAATGGCGGCATTGCGATGACCTATATTTCAATGCTTGCTTTGCATCTACGGACCTTGTTTTCAAATTATAATTTGATAGTAATATTTTAGAGTTTCCATATTGATAATATAAAATTATAGTACAGTGTACGTACTAGGTATATCCACTCCGAAATTCTATAGTACATAAAGTTTTAATTATCGTACAAATACTATAGTTATCGAACGGTTAGCAACACTGTGACAAAGAAATAGACAAATTACAACCAACCCAACGACTAACACTGGGTTATACCAGATTATTCGCAGAAATAAGATTCTTTTACAGAAAACAATGCCGAGATGCCTGCCCGCTTTGTGTAAGGATTATTGAAATATTATTGTCAGGTGTGAATCGGTGGTCCTATCCCTCTGTAGAACAAGTACTGGTCCTGCAGATAAAATATACAGGATGTCTCAGAAATAAAGGGATTTGAGTTAATGGTAGATAGGTGGAATGGAGTAGAGCAAATTTTCCTTATAAAGTTTGTTCTTCAACTGAATAGTTTTCGAGAAAATGAATTTTAAAGTTTCATTGATTTTCAAGTCCGACTCTGTAACACTAACCTACCTTAATGTACTTAAAAAATGTGATACCATTTGTAGAACTGTGTGCCTTTTAAAAATTGTTATTGTATGTCACGTACAAAAGTAATTTACGATATCTGAACGTCTGCAACGTAAATAAAGTTGTTATTACCTATTAGTAGGTCGAAATATGATCTGCTGTTGTAGGTATGCTTTACTTGTGTTGTTATAAACATTACCTAATTCGTTTTATAGCAATTCTAACTGTTAATTGATTTTATTTTATTTACTTATTTCTAAGGATGTCTTGAGATTAAATACAATTCAAATTCATTGAGGTTTTTCAACCTATACTACTACAGCATGTACCTACTATGTTGTAAGAAGAATAACAAAACACCCGGTCACTGTTGTTTAGTCTATCTTTATTTAGGACGCATTTATGTCTTTATTAAACTATAATAACAGTTTAAATAGTAAACATCGTTTTGCTTGGAATAAACTAAATAGAATGAGATCAGCATACTATGTAATATTAAGCTTCACCAGACACCAGGGCCGTCTTCAGTTTGCTTAGTTTTCCGGCCGTGCCCACAAATTTTTAGTAAAAAATTTTTTTTTAGATAGTGCGGAATTTTATGCATTTTTGGCTTCTTCCATTATTCATATGTTACCCATTAACTCAAAATCCTTTATATTTGGGACACCCTGTATACCTAAATTGAATTTAAAACATTTATTTCTTTCTAAATTAAAATTATTTCCTATTCAATTTAATTATTTTGATTTTTCATAATGAAGTATAATTTGGATTGGAAATGTCAGTTGTTACAACTTTTTATATTTTCCCTTATGTTCAATCTATCTATCAATCTCCACCATTACATCTTTTTTTCCGCGTTCCCCCTGAGACCGTTTCACGTACATTTGGGGGTACGCGTACCACAGGTTGAGAAACGCTGTCTTATAAAATCATTAAAAACTGTTAATAACTAATCAAAGTCGTGCTTTCTTGACAAATTATTTTCAGTTCAACAAACTTTAAATTCAGCATTATCTCACTTTAAATGGGTATTATTTACACAGCTGTGATCAGGCATTGACCCAAATATTCCCCCATTAAATTGTTAGTTTGTAAACAAAACGTGCTTTATTCCAAGTTCAACAAAATACATCAGCATTTTTGTCGGGCAGATTTTATTATAAACTTTACAGGGTTGTCACGTTTCTTAATTAAATAAAATGAATTTTTAATTGTAAAAAGAATTCAATTTTACGCGAAAACGACATACGATTCGATAAAATGTTTTTAAGGTTTGTTGTTGTGATAGATGAGATGCATCTACCGACAAAGCCACATAATTAAAGTACTACTATTATTAACGCGGAAAAATGACGTTAAAGTTTCCAACTTTATTTTTTTTTCTGAAAAATTAGTACGTTCTAGAACCAAGTTGTACAAGATTTTTTTGTTCCTTTTGCTGTCTTCTATCACACCTGCGTGAAGTTAGCACCCCCATATAAGAATTTCGAAAAAAAACTTGCACAAGCTATGCCCAGTTTTGACCAATAGTTCTTTTATTTTGCCCAGCTTGGGATTAACTTTTGACCCACTACCTAACAATTCTAAACATCATAGAGGTCATCTAAAGGGTTTTCAAGTTTTGCTCGTATCCGAGATATTGAACTTTACATTTATGAATGAGCCACCGTGTTTAGATTAGAAATAAGGTAGGGCAAATCTTGAAAACCCTTTGAATGCCCCCTATAAGGTTTAGGATTGTTCGTTAGTGAGTCTAAAGTTTTGCCCAAGAACAGAACTACTTCTACGACTTTCAAACAGAATCCGAGATATTGAATTTTACATTTATGAATGAGTCACCGTGTTTAGATCAAGAAATAAGGTTGGGCAAATCTTGAAAACCCTTTGAATGCCCTTTACAAGGTTTAGAATTGTTAGTTAATGAGTTTAAAGTTTTGCCCACAATCAGAATTACTTCTACGACTTTCAAACAGAATCCGAGATATTGAACTTTACATTTATGAATGAGCCACCGTGTTTAGATCAAGAAATAAGGTTGGGCAAATCTTGAAAATCCTTTGAATGCCCTTTACAAGGTTTAGAATTGTTAGTTAATGAGTTTAAAGTTTTGCCCACAATCAGAATTACTTCTACGACT
This sequence comes from Agrypnus murinus, assembly GCA_929113105.1. Taxonomy (NCBI): domain Eukaryota; kingdom Metazoa; phylum Arthropoda; class Insecta; order Coleoptera; family Elateridae; genus Agrypnus; species Agrypnus murinus. The sequence goes on along the minus strand of OV816028.1, from coordinate 78,060,166 downwards.
TTCAAACAGAATCCGAGATATTGAACTTTACATTTATGAATGAGCCACCGTGTTTAGATTAGAAATAAGGTAGGGCAAATCTTGAAAACCCTTTGAATGCCCCCTATAAGGTTTAGGATTGTTCGTTAGTGAGTCTAAAGTTTTGTCCACAATCAGAATTACTTCTACGACTTTCAAACAGAATCCGAGATATTGAATTTTACATTTATGAATGAGTCATCGTGTTTAGATAAAGAAATAAGGTTGGACAAATCTTGAAAACCCTTTGAATGCCCTCTGCAAGGTTTAGAATTGTTCGTTAGTGAGTCTAAAGTTTTTCCCACGATCAGAACTACTTCTACGACTTTCAAACAGAATCCGAGATATTGAACTTTACATTTATGAACGAGTCACCGTGTTTAGATAAAGAAATAAGGTTAGGCATATCTTGAAAACTCTTTGAATGCCCTCTTCAAGGTTTAGAATTGTTCGTTAGTGAGTCTAAGGTTTTGCCCACGATCAGAATTACCTCTACGACTTTTAAACAGAATCCGAGATATTGAAATTTAGATTTATGAATGCGTCACCGTGTTTAGATCAAGAAATAAGCTTGCCCAAGAACAGAACTACTTCTACGAATTTCAAACAGAATCCGAGATATTGAATTTTACATTTATGAATGAGTCACCGTGTTTAGATCAAGAAATAAGGTTGGGCAAATCTTGAAACCCTTTGAATGCCCTTTACAAGGTTTAGAATTGTTAGTTAATGAGTTTAAAGTTTTGCCCACAATCAGAATTACTTTTACGACTTTCAAACAGAATCCGAGATATTGAACTTTACATTTATGAATGAGCCATCGTGTTTAGATCAAGAAATAAGGTTGGGAAAATCTTGAAAATCCTTTGAATGCCCTTTACAAGGTTTAGAATTGTTAGTTAATGAGTTTAAAGTTTTGCCCACAATCAGAATTACTTCTACGACTTTCAAACAGAATCCGAGATATTGAACTTTACATTTATGAATGAGCCACCGTGTTTAGATTAGAAATAAGGTTCGGCAAATCTTTAAAACCCTTTGAATGCCCCCTATAAGGTTTAGGATTGTTCGTTAGTGAGTCTAAGGTTTTGCCCAAGAACAGAACTACTTCTACGACTTTCAAGCAGAATCCGAGATATTGAACTTTAAATTTATGAATGCGTCACCGGGTTTAAATCAAGAAATAAGGTTGGGCAAAACTTGAAAACCCTTTGAATGACCTCTACAAGGCTTAGAATTGTAAGTTAGTGAGTCTAAAGGATAGCCCAAGATCAGAATTACTTTTACGACTTTCAAACAGAATCCGAGATATTGAACTTTACATTTATGAATGTGTCACCGGGTTTAAGATTTAGAAATAGGTAAAACTTGAAAACTCTTTAGATGACGTCTGTGAGGTTTAGAATTGTTAGGTAGTGAGTCAAAAGTTAATCCCAAGATCAGATATTGCTTAAGACGTGTGTAATGCGTTATAGATACCCTATGATGCGTTTAGAACCCTGCATTCGTGAAGATCTGGTTTGGTTTATGTAATGAAATAAGGTTGGACAAAATTGGGCATAAGGCAAAATTATGGCCTACTTTATTTTATTGCAATCGCTTATGGGGGTGCCACACCATAGAAATTCGGCTTTTAACTCACGGGGGAGCTGGGCAAAATAAAACAACTATTGGTCAAAACTGGGCATAACTTGGGGCAAAATTATGCAATGATTTTTTTCTCGAAATTCTTATATGTGGGTGCCAACTTCACGCAGATTTATATCACCCCTTAAAATTAACGCGTTCTATCTACTGCCACTGTATATGTATAAGAAAATCCTTCAATCCTTTTGACCGTCATGTCTTGACGGGGTTTCCCTAGGAATAATAATTTTTATTTAAACTATTTAAAAATCAATTGAAAGCTAATTAAAAAATAATTTTAAATAATTAATTTTTAGAAAATTAGCAATACTGCATAAAATTCTTATTTAATGTGAATCAAAAATATGTACGTGCTTTAAATAACAAAATCATTCAAAAGTTTTGAACCCCCATCAAACTGAGAATGTAGTCTTTTGCTATAGATTTTTATTTTGGTTCTAAAAATTTCATTAATTATAATAGTATATCACTAACATCATATGTATATAAAATCACTACAATATGTTTTTATAAGTATATCGAACCGACACCGAATTGCCGTGACGGAAATGTTACCCTTGGCAACGTACCTACATCGTTTCCTATAATACTACTGGCTGCAGCACAGATAAAACGGAATGCTACGAACAGAGACGACGCGGCAAGCAAGGTCGACCCGGCCGACTACCAGACAGGACACGGGAGGGCGTCTATACAATGTCGTATCGTAACTGTTCCTGTTTGTGTCTGATCGTAAATAATTTATTTTAATATTTAATTAACTAATAATTCACTCTAAAATAAATGATTCATAATTTCGCGGACGACGAAGTGAAAATGGACGAAGAGAAATTAGTTGATCTAGTTAAATGCAACGATATTATATACAATCCAAATAATAAGAGTTACAATGATAATACGAAAAAGGAAAAAGTATGGAAAGCCATCGGATTGGAACTCAAACATCCAGGCAAGTCTATTCCGTCTAATATAAGTTTAATATTTAGTTTTAATTAATGTTTTGAAAGCAGTTCTGCTAAATCACAGAAATGTATCTGTTGAAAACTTTTACATGTGTTGTATGTATTAGTGTGTGTGTGTGTGTAAATGTGACTTTGCCATTCGTACGGTAGGAATAACACGAAATGAACGTTGCGCGCTTTATACTATACATGAATGCAACCAACGCACCATTTGTTTTGTAAATATTTCAGAATTGGCGCGCTCCAGCAGTTTGTATTTTTTATTATATAACTACTTGTAAAAATTTACATTCGAAACAAAATCTAGTTTTTTTTTAGTTTTCAAAACAAGTGAATTGGTTTCTACGTACGCCCTGAAAATATCACGCCTAAATAAACAAAGCCGTATCGCTTTTAAACTCATAAATTAAGTGCAATGCAATATGAACCTTATAGTAACGGGATATTGGGGACAAGAAATGCTTTTGTTTTGCGACCGTTTCTTATTTAAAATATACCAACTGTTATGAAACGTTTTAAAATCATCTTTGGCCAGCAAAAAGGGTATATTAAATAAAAGGGATGTTGCAGATTATGGTCACTACGAAGGGCAGTTTGACTATCGACTTTATTTGAAAGTTTTACGTTAACTTTAAGTCTAACAAATAAATGAAGGAATGGATCACGTGATGGATATGCGCATAGGTAGCCGGAATCACGCGTTGTACATGAATTGCGAGCGTGTTGAGCAAGGGTAGTGCAGTATTCGGTTGAGTCCAGACTCCCTTTTAAGCAGTTTTACGAAGAGTGATTATAACTTGTATTATTTTATAAATATGTGCGCCGCTTAAAATTTATATTATGTACCATTTCAACGTATATTGTTTATTCAGTTGGTTATTTTATCACGTAGTTGACTCATTTCTTCATTTAAGTTAGTGTGCGGAGTGTTACTGTAGTGTATGCACGTTGTATTATAGTTGTAAAAGAGTGTTGGTAGTTGTACATATAGATACATATACATTATTGAGATTATTACTAGTATTTTTAGTGAAGACACCCAATTTACACACAATTAGGTAAGTTGATAAGTAGTGATGCACCGAAGCGGATTTTGGCCGAATCACCCAATACCAAATAAGTAGACATTGGGTGTTATTCGAAGATACTTAAGCGGAAAAGCGCCTATTGGTAACGCTGCAGCATAAATATTTTCAGACGTTTCTATTGGTAGTTCAGCCGTTACTCGTCATTTCCAGCGTTGCCAACCGTACTATAATTGTAGTAGTCATGCTATAAATAGGTCTACCGGTACTAAACTTACATCATAAATATAATAAATGAGTCATCACAAATCACGTGGGCGAAAATGTAAAATGCATCTAGAATTAGGCGAACGCTCTTGTTGTGATAAGATAAACAATAAATGAGCTAGAAAGATTCGGTAGCGGAACGAACTGATTTTAATTAAAAATAAATGTAAAATCAGTACTTACTGAAAATCTGTTGGTACTGAGTTTTTAGCAACGTTAAATTTGCACTCTTATCTTATCTCGCTCCGGGTCGTATTTCTTTATTCAGGTGTGATTACGAAAATGACTAATTTCTTTGTTATTTACGGTTGAAAATACAGTGTGGTGATAAAGTAAGGAACAAAATTCATAATTGCGTTATTTAATGTTTTCAAGCAAAACGTTCGGACAGGTCAATTTTATTTTTTAATTAGCCACGTTATGACAAAAATTTTACTTATAACGTCCTGTATTTTTGCACAATGACGTCATCATTGGTTTGTTTTAAATGACAACCCCAATTTTTTTGCTGGTTTTTATAGATGGTCCAACTAAAATGATGGTGTAAAAAAATTGTTACCTAAGACAACTATTTTTTTGAGAAAATAAATAATTTAAATAAAGATTTAATAAAAGAAAATCTTAATTAAACCCCAAAAACAAACTCTCCGCCAACCATTTGGCACGTGCTCCACTTCAGCGCGAACTGTTTGCCGTAGCTCTTCTAGATTATTTGGCCTATTAACATAAATCTTTGATTTTAAATAACCCCATAAAAAATCTAAGGGAGTCAAGTCTGGGGAACGCGGTGGCCACTCAATTGCTCCTCGACGTCCTATCCACCTTCCAGGAAATGTGGCGTCAAGATATTGACGGACGTTTATTCCAAAGTGAGGAGGCGCGCCCCATCTTGTTGAAACCAAATATCCTGATGGGGTCCAGCTGCTTCGTGATCATTTGGAAACATTGCTGTCAGAGCTGGTACTATATCAGACCGCAAAAAGTCCAAATAACGCGTTGCTGCAAGGTTTCCTTCAAAAAAGTAAGGCCCTATTAAACGCCGTCCGATTATTCCAATCCAAATATTTAATTTCCCTTGGCGTTGACTGTGAGAGTCTTGAGTCCAGTAAGGATTTTCTCTCGACCAATACTTACAATTGTGACGATGTGGGACAGGACAGTATTCAGGCAAAAAGTGGCTTCGTCAGAAATGAGGATATTATTTAAGAAATTGGGGTCTTCATCGCAGCGTAACATTAGTTCTTCGCAAAACTGCAATCGGCGGTCTGGATCATCCTCGTTTAATTCGTGAATCAATGGAACTTTGCAAGGATGATATTTCTCTTTCTTGAACAACTTCACGACAAAAGAGTGGTCCACGTTGTTATTTAGGGCTAGCTACCTTGTAGAATGGTGAGGATTTTGTTCAGCTTCAAGTACCATATCTAATCTGGTTTCTTCGTTTATTCGAGGTCGACATTGCCGAGGAAAATCATGGACGGATCCCGTTTCAGTAAATTTGGCAACCAATTTACTTACTGTGGATCTTGCAATACGCGGTCTATCAGGATGTTCTTGATTGAATAATTCACATGCTTCCTCATGTGTTCTTACCTTATCACCATATCCAACCATTATTAAAATTTCTATTCTTTCCCGTTTTTGTTAACGGCAAAGAGAATTCGCTTTTAAAAAGCTTGCGAAATGCCTCTTTCACACGCTCACTAAAATACTCAAGTGCTGTTTGTAAAACGTCAAAACGAGTATTAGTTTTTGTTTCATCCGTCAAAAAAGATACAGACGTGATAACGATAATTTGCAAAAACAAGTTTAAATTTTTAAGTGTGTTATTTTCTCAAAAAATAGTTATCTAAGGTACCAATTTTTTTACACTATCATTTAAGTAGTAGTAGTATCATTTAACCATCTACAGAGGTGGGCAAAAGTATGGAACCACGTAAATATCTCTGGAGATGTAGGCAGATATTACAGTAAATTGTGTATTTGCCTTGAATGTTTTTTACAATTTTGAGTTTCCGGTTTAACCGGAAGTAATGCCGATTTTAAAATTTGTAATGGAACACCCTGTATTATTTCAATTTTGAATAGTACATTTTATTACGATTACAAAAATATGTGGTTCGATATGTCTTATTTCAAGGCCAACCGAGATTTTTACAATAAAAGTACTTTTGAGGCAAAAACTAATGAAATCTAGTAGTCTATGAAAAAAACGTAACAATCACAGTTTATGAAACTGACATTAGCCGTGATAGTAGTTAAAATAGGTAGGTGTTTTAACTTGAACGCAAAATGCTCCATCTAAGTGAAAGAGAGAGAATAGAAATTCTAATGATGATTGGCTTTGGGGACCGAAGAAGAACGCATCAAGAAGTTTGTGATCTTTTTAATGATATTCATCCGGATCGGCAAATATCACGTTCGCTAGTAACAAAAACTTTGCAAAGGTATACCACAAGTGGCACAGTCGGTAATTTACCAAGAAGTGGACGTCCAAAAACTTCTACAAAAAACGATGTATCTGAAAATATCGCAATATCTTTAGAGGAAAATCCTCATTTGTCTACTGCTGAACTCGCCAATATACACGCAATAAGCCGTCATTTAGTAGGAAGAATATTAAAACGAGAAAAATATCATCCCTACAAAATTCGCCTTGTTCAAAAACTCTCCGACGACGATTTCGACAGACGGTTAGAATTTTGTGAAACAATGATGGATATTTGCAACCGTGTTAATAACTTTGTAAGAAATATGGTGTTTTCGGACGAGGCTACGTTTTGTTTAAACGGTACAGTAAATCGACATAACTGCCGCTACTGGTCGCAAACTAACCCTCACTGGATCACGATACACCCACAACGGTATGCCAGCTTCACGACCAAAACTCGTTCTCCGCGCGCATGTGACGTCGCTGCGAAGCAACTTTCCAAGGACTCTAACTTTCCTCCCATTTGATCTCTTCTAGCTACACAGTACGGTGGGTGTATGTTAGGAAAAGCGGCTTTAAATAATTAATTTTGAAATTCCTTTTGTTTTGGTAAGTGTAAACTTGTGAAATATCGAAGATAACAAGGTGAAATTCTTACACAGGTATATATCGAACAGTATGCCTGGTTGTGCTGTTACTGACTGTTGCAATTATAACAGGAATACAAAAGGAACTGGTATAAAATACTTTCGATAAGTAAGTAACAAGTAAGTTTGCAAAATTTAAAGAAAAAAATGGAAAAGAAAATATCTAAATTCACAAATTCTAAAAACAAGTCAAGGTAGAAGGCAATATATTTGTTTTGTGAAAAGCGAATACTTTGAGAACTGTTTAAACTGTTTTAATTTCTCATTAAGTAACATTGGCTTTGTAATTAATAAAAATAAACAATTTTAAATTTAGTGATATGGTAACTTTCGATTATTTAGTATCTACCTATATATTATTTTTCTAAGTACGTCCCTAACAAATTTTACTATTATATATATTTTATAGAAAGCATAACAATCCATATCGGCGGTACATGATTAGTAAATTGTTAAAATTTGGAATATTTCTGAATCAAAATAAAATAAATCGTTATCTGCACCACGGGCAATACGGGCATCATTATAAATAATAACATTCCCTCATACTATAATTTATTAATTATGTCTTTAATATTAAGTGGCTAATATTAGAACGATTATCAAACGTCATACTTTACTAACCATTGTCATTATAAATGATAAAAACATCATTATACATAAGAACGTAATGCGAAACAAGCCTGGTTTGCTTCGCACTGACGTCACAAACCAGAGAATGTCATACCGTTGTGGGTGTATCGTGCACTGGATACAAGAGGCTCATATGCAACATCCTCAAAAATTGAACGTTTAGGCCGGTATTTACAACAACAGAATTGTAGGACCTTTCTTTTTAGAAGAAACTTTAAACGGGGATAGATATTTAGAGCTTTTAGATACGCAAGTTTTTCCGACGCTGGAGGAAAATGGACAGCTGCCAAACAATATCTGGTTTCAGCAGGACGGGGCATCACCCCATTTCGTTCGTATTGTTCGAGATCGCTTAGATAGGAAATTTTTTCATAGGTGGATCCGCGATCCGCCGACCTTACTCCACTGGACTATTTTCTATGGGGTTATTTGAAGTCCAAAGTTTATCTTAATCGACCAAACAGTCTGCAAGAACTAGCTGAAAGAATAACCGAAGAGAGTCAAAGAATTCCACCAGAAGTAATAATTAATGTTACAAGGGAGTTTACAATTAGACTAGCCCTTTCAAGAAGTAAATGGAGCTCAGTTTGAACATTTACTACATTAAGTTTACTTTCCCTTTACAAAGTACTCCTGTTTTATTTTCCCGTTTTGTATTAATTTAATTTTGATTACTAATGTGATTGTTACGTTTGTTTCATACTCGACTAGATTTCATTAGTTTTTGCCTGAAAAGTACTTTTATTGTAAAAATCTCGGTTGGCCTTGAAATAAAACATATCGAACCCCATATTTTTGTAATCGTAATAAAATGTACTATTCAAAATTAAAATAATATACAGGGTGTTCCATTACAAATTTTAAGATCGGTATTACTTCCGGTTAAACCGGAAACTCAAAATTGTCAAAAACATTCAACGCACATACACAATTTACTGTAATATCTGCCTACCAAATTTCATTCCGATATCTCTAAAAACTCCAGAGATATTTACTTGGTTCCATACTTTTGCCCACCTCTGTACTATAAAAACCAGCAAGAAAATCGGGGTTGTCATTTAAAAAAAACCGATGATGACGTCATTGTGCACAAATACATGACGCCATAAGTAAAGTTTTTATGTCATAAGGTGGCTAATTAAAAAAAAATTGATCTGTCCGAGCGTTTTGCTTGAAAATATTAAATAACGCAATTATGAATTTACTTTACCACCACGCTGTATATACTTTTAAAGTATAAATAGTACGCCAAAAGTACTTTATTTTTTTTCTGTATATCTAATATTAAATCACACTCAATCTCTTTTAAAAACAAATGAGAAACTTCATAATAAAAATCATTTATATATTCTTTTATCTTTCATGACAATCAATGTATTACAACAAACTATTAAATTTCATTTTTAATTTTTAGCTTTTTAATTGATTTACGTTGGGCATTTTTCATGGCCCTGTACTATTTTCGTTTTTGTCCAGAATGGCAACGCTGGCCAGCGCGAATATAACCTAACTTTTTAAAATTTTATCCTTTCAAGTCGTTTAAAGTGGACGTTTTATAATGAATCATAAAATTTCTTCAAGCAGGCTGAAGCGCTTTACGGGTTCCAAACACACCCAATGGCATCAGCGTTTTATTTTAGGCTGAATTTAAACCGCTACATAAAGCAGAAGGTGTTTTGAGGTTAATTTGTAAACAAACTGTGAGCTCGCACGATTTATCATAAATTATAATCCAAAAAATGAGTTGAATGCGTGGAAAATTGTGGATGCAACAAGAATTCGTTAATTTTAAACGAATTCGATGAAAGAAAATTCATAAAAAAGTCAGGTTAAATTCAAGCTGGCAAGTAACTACAGAGCTACCATTGAAGCGCCCAAAACAAAGCATGTTTATGTTGCAGCGCTACCATTATGGCGCATTTTTGCTTAAGTGTGTTCGAACATCCATTAACATTTACCGAGGCGATGAATATTCGACCGAAGCAAAACCGAAATTTGGGTTTTGATTAACTTTATTGAATACAAAATTATAACAGCAAAATGAAAACATTGGTGTCCGAGAAATGTGTTTTGTACGCAATTTGCTTTAGTTAAATAATATAAAATATACTTTAAACAAAATAAAATAACGATTAAACAGTACCCAGGTAGCAAAGGTATGTCGTCATAATGACGTCAACATCTTGTGATAACTCGTCATAAAAGCAAAATCAGACAAAAATCAGACCAAAAGTCGACGATATAATGACGTCCAGTAAATGACATTAAAATGACGTGACACATATCACGTTATAATGCGGTCTTTTTTAACTAATAGATTTATTTCTTATACATTACCCATTTTTACCATTTTTTTCAGTTTGTGTTAAATATTTTCCAGAACGGTATATGTTTCAGCAAAGCTGATTCTGTTCAAAGCGAGTCATTGCTGCAAAGACAAACATTTATCTATATTATTTTCGTGCAAATATTATTAGTTTTAGTACATTTTAAATATTTGATAAATTCTAACCATAATTCCTGATCTGCTATGACGCTACTTACTTTCAAACTCTCAACCAATCGCTGTAGGCATCGCTTGTTATCAGTAGCTGTCTTTATTCTGTCAAGTTGCATCCTCTGCCATTTTTGATTTGAAAGTTTATATCTGATGAATTCCCATCAGTTAACACCATTTCTAGATCTTTACAATATTTTAGTAAGTCGTTTTGAGGGGTATCTTTTAAATCCTAAATATTGTATAAAAACTGGAAATAGTTGCTGTGGGTACTGATCAAATCAAACCTGGATTCAAGTGCATTGATAGCTTGGTCTAATGTGAAAAAATAAAACTCTGCCTTATATTTCAAAGTAGGATCTTCTATCGGATCATCTCGTGCCTCATAGTCAAAATTAACATTCCTTCTTCGAACTCTATGACGTGGCTGGGTAAGCTCAAAATTAGCCGGTATGTCAATTTCGTCGTCGAGTTCTCGAGCATCGCAAAGCATTTTATTAAAGGCCGTGTCCGATCTAAGATCCTTGAAAAAATCTTAACAATTTCTCAAGAGTTCCATGGCAGTTTCCTTGAAATATTTTGATATTTTATCTATATTGCTCTGTATTTTTGGTTCGTTTCTCGATTTGGTCTTTAATACACGAAAACTCGACTCATCTTTCAAAACGTGTTTTTATTTAAAAGCTACATACCTCAACCTTCTTATGTCGTTGTCATGCTTGAGGATTTTTGAAGTGAGTGGGTACCTATACTTAAAAGTTCGTAAAACATATTAAAAGCCAATTTTATTAAAATTCCACTTTTTAATTTTTCAATAAGTATTAAAATTAATCTTGGTTTAATCATTTTCTTCATAAACTAGTTAATTTTACAGTCCATTTGACGCCTCCTAAGGTTGCCGCCACAGGCAGGGGCCCGGCTTGCCCTCCCCTAGCGCCAGCCCTGCTATGTTATCTATAATTTTAATGAGCAAATTCTTGCTTGTAATTATTAATATTTTTTAGTGTATATTTTCTCCATTTTATAACCTTAAAAAGTACTCGTAGCTTCTGTATGTATTCCTAAAAATCTAGGGTAAGGGGGGGTACCAAATATAACTTGAAAAAGACGTCAAATTAACGTGCATGTAAGACATGAAATTAACGTCTAGCATATCACGTCATTGGTCTCAGACATTAGGAGTCATTACCAGGTCATATTTATATAGTACAACGACGACATCTACGTCACTCAGTGGCCAGTTTTTTACGTCATTTTCCCGTGCCTTTGCTACCTGGGTATATACAGATTTTTAAAAATGCAGGACTTATTAAAATATCTTCGTACTGCCATTCTAGGCATTTTCCATTATAGTGGAGTCTCCTTAGATTTTGACTTCGGAAAGATTCACCGCAAAGTAGACTCAACGGGATTCTCTTAAACATCCGAAAAAGGGTTTATATTTGTAAATAGTCGGCCTTTTTTTATTTAACAAAATAACTGCGAAACTTAGGTTCTTGCAAATAAATTTTTGATCTATAATCTGTTAATTAATGTAAAAAAGGAATGCCACCCATTGAAAGAGCAGAACATTTTACACAAAGGAATGTATGTAAAGTTTTTTTATGACCACAATCAAAAGCGTTTTAGAATTTTTGAAAGTCTCGTCAGTTAACTAGAGCGGCGCAGTAAGTGCGGAGCGCAGGCGCTCGTCACAAACACGTTCGTAATACTCTTCTAACTAAAAAATATCAAAAAATAAACTTGAAACTAAAAGTTTTATATATTTTAATGTTTTGAATATTAGTAATCGAAACACAATATTTTATTATATGAAATTCTCGGCTTAATCTGGTATTTCGCTTGTCATTTTTATAAATTCGTTCTAATTAATTTAAAACTATGAGATATTATTTTAAAAATTTGTACTTTATAAGCTCTGCAGGTTATAAAAAATTACAAAAATTTGTTTTTCAAAATATGAAGCTTCGAAAGTACATAATTTTATTAAATCGATTTTCTTTCATAAGTTCTTCAACTTTATCTTGGAATATTTTCGGTTACTATAATTATAAAATACTTTTATAGGTGCGCTTTTTGAAACTTAAAATGTGTGCTTTAAGATGGTATTGTCAATGCTCCCACTTGCCCTAAAATACCTAAAATAATGATGCACTAAAAACATCCAAAAAATTTTAGAAATTTTCAAAAATACCTAAAAAATGATTTTTATCGTGATGTTTTTAAAATACCCTGCCACACAAGTAACTTTTTCTGATATGAGTATGTTTCAGTAAAATGTATGTTTGGCTGAATTCCCATGTGTCGGCAAAGGAAAAGGAAAGATAGATACATACGTATTTATCGCCTACTTGTAGCAGGCTTACAATTTTTGTAACGTTACTGCTATACTGCGGCCTTAACTAAAAAGCAGTAACTGCATTTTTATTAATGCTTTGAATGTGTTAACAATGTAATAGATCGTTTTTATTCTTAATCAGAATCATTCAAATTTGTTTCCCTATTCAGAAAACTTTTTATAAAATTTGCAGTATAATTCAAATGATGTCAGGTACTACGCTAAAAAGCAGTATAAATATTTTATCTAATATCTCTAAAAAAAGGGTGCTATCTTGATGCTTTTAAGTAATTAAAGTTGAAGTTTACCCACTTGTGGGTAGAAAAACTTTTTACCTACTGTAAAATATGATTGGTACCAATCACCAGCTTACATTGCATAATATTATTAAAATCCAGTCATCGGTCTAGAGCAGCGTTTCTCAACCTGTGGTACGCGTATCCCCAGAGGTACTTGAAATGGTCTCAGGGGGTACGCGAAATAGAAGATGTAATGGTGGACATTGATAGATAGATTGAACATAAGAGAAAATATAAAAAGTTGTTGCAACAACTGGCATTTCTAATCCAGTTTATATTGCATTATGAAAAATCAAAATAATTAAATTGAATCCGAAATAATTTTAATTTAGAGAGAAATGAATGTTATAAATTCAATTTAGGTATATATTTTATCTGCAAGACCCTGTCGAGAGGGATTGGACCACCAGCCCGGCCCACACCTGACAATAATAGGTATATTTCAATAATCTTTACCCAAAGCGGACAGGCATTTCGGCATTCGGCAAGACCTGCGTTAACGGGGTTTGCATAACTGGTAAAAACAAAAATGTCTTTGTATTATAATGTTATTACTGTACCTGTACGTAAATGTTAGTAATTATACATAATGGGAGTGGGATTGGGGTACGTGGAGCAGTGATGATAGGTCAAGGGGTACGCAAGTAAAACGGGTACGCAGTAAAGGTTGAGAAACGCTGGTCTAGAGTATCAGATTTATTACCGTCAAAAATTGCAGACTAACTATAAATGGCAAATTCAATATTTGAACTTAAATGAACAGGTATGGGATAAGAGTTGTATGGCACACGTTAGTTAAGGATATTATCCACTCAGAAACAGAATTAACCCGCTTGAACCTAACGGCCCTCGTGGGGCAATTTTTCATGATTTGTGAGCGTTTCGTGCGTAGCGTTTCGTGCGTAGCGTTTCGTGCGGAACTGTAAAATCTTCTTGTTTCGTGCGCCAACCAGATGGACAATCAAGTTCGGTACTAATGACTTCTCGTTTCGTGCGCTCACTCAAAATTTACCTGCTGACTTTGAATACTTTTTAAAATAAGATTTCTACATACAAATTGTTGATTTTCTTTTCAGTATTTTATTCATGTATTTTTTCACACCAAATACAAAAATCTAAAGTATTATAAAAATTATTAATTAATTATTAGACCAGATACGAGTAAATAATTGTTCGCATAATTTTTTAAATAATCATGTGATTTAAACCAGTTCGATTGCTTTATCAATTATATGGATTTTCTAAATTAAAGCTAGACATTCTAGCTACTTTTATGTATGTTACTAATTAATAAAAGGGAAATAATAATGGATAAGTACATATAAATAAGAAATTTATTAAATATTAAGAATAAAAATGTATGAGCTTCAACAGATGGCAATTTACAAAACATCCACATCGACACTTAAAGAAAGTAAGGTTTTCCCATATTAATGTTTCTTTAAGTCCTGTATATTATGAATTGAACTGTTTCATATTGCAAATTTAATTATGTTATGAATTTCAAGGAAATTGTAGGTAATATTAGCGGTACATAACAAAGTAGGTATGTAGATCTGTATTATCCATCAATATTCTAAATTAAGTAAAATTGCCGTTTGTTTTCTAGCGCTACTAATGGTAAACAAATGATGCTTAAGTAAAAGAAAGTGCCAAAGAGAGATAAATTTGCTTACTTTTTAGCTGGCTCTGTATAGTGTAGAATATTAAAGTTGATATCATACTTGATATTCAGATAAGATCAGGTAAACATGTGCAGGTAATAACGCACGAAATAAGAAGTCATTAACGCCATCATTTTAATTCCGCACGAAAGTAGAAAGTTTCAGGTAGATTTTCGTCGGCACACGAAACGCGACGCACGAAACAAGAATATTACCTTTTTTCATTCGTGGATAATATCTTACTTAATTCACTTGTAACATAAATAACTATTAGCTTTGTAAGGTGTTAAAGATTGCCGAATGTATAATAAATTGGAACGATTGTTTATTTAATAAATTTAATAGATAGATGAGAACTAACCGAATACTTTGATTGTTTTAACCATGATTTTTATGTAATTTTATCAACATAGGCTAGAAAGACAAAATTTGTGAGACACTGATTCTTTTATACGAGGTCTGGCTATTAAATAACGAGACTGCGCGCACAGAAGACGTCCTAGAGGGGTAGGGGGGAAAAGAATGCAGCGTTGGATAGCTGGAAGTGTCTACTATGCCAGTACGAAAACTTTCTCTCGTGCCGATAAAAATGTGTGACGAAAAACACGAGCAACGGCTCAATGTGAAATTTCTCGTTAATTTCTCGTTGATTGTAAATCAAACTTACTATTTGAAAGTTTTGGCAACACTGCGAGAGCGAGTTCGTAAGAAACGGCCTGAGTTGTGGAAAAACAAGTCGTGGATCTTGCATCAGGACAACGCACCTGCCCATAACGCGCTGTCTGTGAAGCGTTATTTAGCCGCTAGAGGCACTTTAGTGCTCGCACACGCGCCGTACTCGCCTGATTTAGTACCCTGTGATTTTTTCCTGTTTCCGAAAATCAAGTCTGCCTTAAAAGGAACCCGGTTCGAGTCGATCGAAGTGGTGAAGCGAAAATCGGCGGAGCTCCTAAATGCTCTTGCAAAAGAAGACTTCCAGCATTGCTTTGACCAATGGAAAAAATAATGGAACGGTGTGTGGCGAGGGGAGGGGAGTACATTGAAGGGGAGCATTTGATTGTAGAATAATTTTTAAAATAAAACTCTTTTTAATAAGCAGTCTCGTTATTTAATAGCCAGACCTCGTACTATTCCTTAGAATTTCTTACACATTTTATTCAGTGGGCATTATAATATGCAATCTACGAAATATCAAATGGGTTTTTGTCTTAGTTAGTTAGAAACTAAACGTAGTTAGTTAAAACTTAAAAGTTAGTTGTCTATGATTTAACCTATTCCTCTGATTCAACTGAAGATTTGTCCTTGGCTGAACTTGTGAGACGATGCAGGTCTAATAAGACTACCTCTAATGATAAAGAGAATGAATTGTTCCTATTAATAAAGAAAGGAACAGCGAGGAAACTTAGAAAATTTAGTACAAACGTAGAGCATAGGCAAAATGAAAAACGTCAAAAGAAAAAGGAGATACTACACAATCGAAGAAACGTGCAAATACTGCAAACGGAAGTGCAACAATAATTTTGATAAATACCATTGGGTAAAAATCAACAAACAATATTGGCAAATTAATTGGTTATAAAGACATATTTTTATAGCTTCTAACGTTTTTGTGACTTATGTTGGTCGAAGACGTGACGGAGAAGGTGGAAAACGCAGCAAAACCTTCAAATATTTTTTGAAGACGGAAAATTTGGTACCTTTTGGGATGTAAACCGAAAAACGATCGAGTTTTAACGACTGTTGTGGGTAGTCGATTTGATAATAATAGTCTGCCGAAGCCTTCTAATTTTCTTATTTTGCCTGTTTTTGTCATTTATTACTGCTTTTTATGTTGAGATATTTAAAATCTAATCGCTATTGTGCTACACAAGAAAGCAGTCTCTACCATTTCAAAACATGTTGAATAAATCACTTTCATAGTGATACAGTACAAAATCATCTAGAATTACACGAAGGCCACGCTGTAATCTAAATGATAAAATAAACAATAAATGAGCTAGAAAGATTCAGTAGCGGAACAAACCCCTTTTTAATTAAAAATAAATGTAAAATCAGCAATGAAAATCTGTTGGTTCTAGCGTACGTCACTGAATTCTTAGCAACGTGGAATTTGCACTCTTATCTTATCTCACCCGGGTCGTATTTGTTTATTCAGGTATGATTACTCATTTTTGTATTTATGGTTGAAGTATAGTCAGTTGTATTTTAAATAAAACTTTAAAAGGTGGCCAAAGCGAATTTCGTGTATTTTTCCATTTTCTCGGTTCAACTCGGAGTGGAGATACTGCTATTTAGCTAAGGACGGCAGTTTATGCTAAATTCTTTTAACAATAATTAACATTTGTCAAAAACATTTTAGATTAGAGGTAGACGTATATAGTACTAAATTTCCAGTTAGTCAAAATGACAATCGTCTACTATTTTTAAGATTTTTTTACCTAGCACCAGCCTTGCAAAAACGAGATTAATAAAATTATGCGTTATTTTGTTGGAAAATTGGAAAATTGTCCAAGAAGTTCCATTTTGTTTTTTAATAATTTTAATATTTGTCAAAAATACCTTCACCATCGAATATTATTATCAAAATATGCTTTGCAATTGTTGCTTTTCCACTCCTGTAAAACGATTTTAATGATTTCAAAATAGTCAGTTACGGGGGTGTATCAAAAAATGTTAAAAAACAAAATTTTCCTTTTATCGGAATATCTCGTTCAAACTCGGAATGTGAACATAAAATGTCATTAGAAACATTTTTTTCTTAATAAAATCTTTTCATATTTTAACAAATTAGGTCACTTTTCGTCGATTTTTTTTAAATAGTGAATTTGATATATACCTGCTATGTCAAAATTGACATGGTACATTAGTACCATGTCAATTTTGACATGGCGTATTTCAAATATTTTTGGAAACAGAGGTGATTGTCCCCCAAAATTCTTACCAATCAAAATAATAAAAAAAATCAGACACTGTATAAAACGGAATCTAATTTTTGTTTGTATATGTATAATGGGTCTAGGCCACAACGGCCAATGACCACAACGGCGAATCGCTATTTTGGCCGTTGTGGTCATAACCACAACGGTCTCCGTGACCATAACGGCCAACAGCCACAACGGCCAATTCGACCATATCGCCCAACTCGAAACTTGACCATAACGGCCACCATGACCACAACGGCCAACTAGAAACTCCACCCCATCCGCCATTTTGACCACAACGGCCACCGACGCTTATGTATTGGCGTCGCTGGTGACGATGACCACAACGGCCAAAATGACCACAACGGCCAACTAGAGTGAGTGACCACAACGGCCAAAATGACCACAAAGGCCAACTATGGAGCGTGACCACAACAGCCAAAATAACCATAACGGCCAACTGTGGAGCGTGACCACAACAGCCAAAATGACCATAACGGCCAACTGTGGCGAGTGACCACAACGGCCAAAATGACCACAACGGCCAACTAGGGTGAGTGACCACAACGGCCAACTATTGAGCGTGACCACAACAGCCAAAATGACCATAACGGCCAACTGTGGCGAGTGACCACAACGGCCAACTTTTTTTCATACTGATATTTTGGTTTAGTTAAAGCTCATTTCTCTCTTTTAACTTAGCCTGTATTTCAATAAGGTACGTCCAGAATTTAACAGCGAGGTCTGATGTCAAAGTAGCGCCGATTTAACGTGACTTACCTATATTGAAAAATGCTTTCTCTATATACAACTGCAGCCCTATGCAGTTGACGACATTTTTTTTCTTAGCTTCTCGGCAAGTATCCCAGGCAGATTAAATTCTGACTTACTTACTCGCGCACCGGGCGATAAAACGTAGTTTAATAGGGCCGTCAAAGAGTTTATGCACAGATGCATTATAATTAGACTATTATTGATAGATCTATCTAAACATAACTGTCTCTTTATGCCCCAAGGGCCTCTTTATGATCCGACGGGCAATAATGAAACGTCAATTAAATGTCAGAGCTGTATTTGTAGAACTTGATTGGTTCTTAATATAATTTGTAAACTTATCACCAATGAAAATAAGCTGAAATCAACTATTTTAGATAGTAACTATAGTAACGTACTTCGTATATATGCACATAAGTATACGTACAGCGGCTTGATGTAACCTACGTACTCATTTAATTATATTTTTTACACAATAATAGATTTGAGATAAAAACAATCTGTGCATAAAATAGTGTATGCATTTCGGGCATAACTTGCTTTTATGGCCCTACAGCCTTTTCCTAGCCCTCGGCTAACGCCTCGGGCTAGAAATAACGCTTCTGGCCATAAAAGCTTCTTTATGCCCTTAATACATAAATAACTATTAAGAAATTATTAGATGAGCAGAGAAATCAAGATTTCCAGAACTATTTCCACCATAAAAATGGTTTAATTAACTGTAAGGATATAAAAAATTTAAAAAGGTTGCTTGCAAATAATAAACAGTATTTTGTATGTATATATTTGTTACGAATTATTATTAAGCTTTTGCTTTGCTTTTACAACACCCTGATTTGATTAGCATTTTTTTTATTAACTCCAAAATGTTTGACATGCTGTCCAATTGGACATTTGGTAAAATGTTTTACAAGATAAGTATGACACAGTAGGGGTGTGCCCATTACCGCGCTCCTTTGCAATTAATATACTAATATACAAAATATTTAATTAT
Organism: Agrypnus murinus; assembly: GCA_929113105.1. Taxonomy (NCBI): domain Eukaryota; kingdom Metazoa; phylum Arthropoda; class Insecta; order Coleoptera; family Elateridae; genus Agrypnus; species Agrypnus murinus. The sequence continues at coordinate 78,041,049 of OV816028.1, read as the reverse complement.
ATACAAAACATTATTTATACTTATTGGGAATTTATACGAATGCTAAAAGCGTTCTAGCGGATCGAAACGTTTAAGCCTGTGCGGCATTGTGCTTTCAGTACTATGTCGGCTGCTAAGTTGTTTGGGTGGGTTCTGATACGATCTCGATCTCTGGTACTATGTTAGTTGACGGTTTCTTAAATAGAATGTATATTGAGATGACTGTGGATTACGTGGTTTGGCGCGAACCAAGAGGCTTTGGTTATGAAACTCAAAGTCTTGGACTGAAAGCGCTGCAATGTTTGACTGGTTTGTTGCTGTCCATAATTGAATGCCATAGCACCACATGGGCTTGATTGCTACTTTATACATTACTAATTTATTTTCAAGAGATAATTCCGAGTTTTTTCAAATTAGCCAGTATTTCCTGAGGGTTAAACCTAGATGTAGGCTTTTATATCAATTATGTTTTGACCATTTAAGACGTCTGCCTAGGTGGAACCCTAGATATTTGATGTAATCTTCTTGAGTAGTGAGTTTCCGTTAAGGTGAACTAGAGGGCAAGTAGTTTTTTTAGTAGTATAAGTGGCCTGTGTTGCTTTCTGTATATTTGCTTTAATGCGTCGTGTTCCATCATCTTTCAAAAAGGCTTGAACCTAACCCAACCTAACCTAACCTAACCTAACCTATCCTAAACCCGACCGCGTATCGATTCGGACTTTGCGAAAAAAAAAACTAAAGAAATCGAACTCGAGAAAAATATCGGACTCCGAAACTTAACGGACCTAACCTATCCCGAACCCGGACGCGTAAATTCCGACTTGGAAAAACAAAAAAAAAATCGAACTCGAAAGTAAAACCGAATTCCGAACGAAAAATCCGACTTCCGTCCCCTCTTCTCGGTTCTCCCGCCGAGGAGGCGAGATTAAAAAACGGGATGAGATATCGAACACGTAAAAAGTTTCGGACTCGGAAAATAAGCCTGATTTAACCTAACCTATGGTGATTTGTAAGTTTCTGAAAACTATATCTGCATTAGTATGGGAAGCCAGTATTTCCATGTAGTCCAAGAAGGTTGCTAATGTCGTGTTTCTAGTTGAAGATTAGGTATAATATCGGACCAGTCGCGACACCAGATGTTGTGGATAGAAGAGCTGAAGTGGAGTCTGAATATTTCACGAAAAAGTATCTTTTAGTGAGGTATGACGTGAGGATTTGAAAGAAGGTATACGGTAAATGTCGCTTGAGGTTGTAGAGTAGATCTACATACATACCACGCCCTGTCAAATGCTTGGCTTGTGTCTATGAATACCGCTGAACAGAATGTTTTGGTCTCCAGGTCAAACCTGATTTTTGATGCAAGTATGTGTACTTGTTCGATTGTAGCGTATTGTCGACGAAATCCAAACTGTTAGGGGGCTTTCGCTGATTTTCGTCAATTAGCGGCGACATTCGCATGCCGAACAATTTTTTACAAACCATTGACGGGTAACGACTAATAGGTCTGTATGAGGCCACATCTGATGGCGGTTTCTCCGGTTTTGGGACCATTGCTATTTGGGCCACCTTCCATTGGCCAGAGAAGTATCCCGTCCTTAATATCCCTTTATAGATTACAGTTATCATGCGAAATCCCTCATATGAAAGTTCCTTTTGGAGTCTTCCAGTTATTACGTCGAAACCTGGGGACTTCTTCGAATTTATTTCAGTTTCGATGGCCTTACTTTGCGCTTGAAGGAAGTCCCGTATGAATTTTTCTTCTTCAATGGTAAGAGAGGCGTAAACACGATCTTTATGACGTTCTATAATGCAGCCAGTTGCTTTAGTTGATGTTAGGCAGTGGAAATAATTCTGGAAATCTTGATTTCTCTGCTCATCTAATAATTGCTTAAACTCTTTGACGGCCCTATTAAACTACGTTTTATCGCCCGGTGCGCGAGTAAGTAATCTGTCATTACTTTCTAAGAGCTCGTTTTCTTGTATTTTCTTTCGGATACGTATGGAGCAATACTGTTTTGGATTATTGCGGTTTGTTTCTGGGGTTACGTCCCATGCTGCTCCCTAGATTGATTTTATTAAGTACTGGACAGATTCGTAGATATCGTGTTTACCTTTTAGGAGAAGATTTACATTTAGTTTAAATTTTAAAACTGATAAAAACAGCTAATTACGTACTTCAAATTCAATGCAATGGAAATCTATAAATAAAACGTCAAACGTGTTGTTTTATAGTTCTATTTCGTACTTTTTTCAACGTCCCCAAAATGATAAGATTGCTGTAGGTAAACAAGTAATAGAAAAAAAAACTTCTTTTGACGTTAAAGATAAACTACCCTGTGAACTAAAGTATCATGATTCTGTAAATAGTTCTAGTGTACTTGTATCATATTTTCAGAATTTAATCTGCCTGGGATACTTGCCGAGAAGCTAAGAAAAAAAATGTCGTCAACTGCATAGGGCTGCAGTTGTATATAGAGAAAGCATTTTTCAATATAGGTAAGTCACGTTAAATCGGCGCTACTTTGACATCAGACCTCGCTGTTAAATTCTGGACGTACCTTATTGAAATACAGGCTAAGTTAAAAGAGAGAAATGAGCTTTAACTAAACCAAAATATCAGTATGAAAAAAGTTGGCCGTTGTGGTAATTTTGGCCGTTGTGGTCACTCGCCACAGTTGGCCGTTATGGTCATTTTGGCTGTTGTGGTCACGCTCAATAGTTGGCCGTTGTGGTCATTTTGGCCGTTGTGGTCACTCAGCCTAGTTGGCCGTTGTGGTCATTTTGGCCGTTGTGGTCACTCGCCACAGTTGGCCGTTATGGTTATTTTTGCTGTTGTGGTCACGCTCCATAGTTGGCCGTTGTGGTCACTCAGTCTAGTTGGCCGTTGTGGTCATTTTGGCCGTTGTGGTCATCGTCACCAGTGACGTCAATACATAAGCGTCGGTGGCCGTTGTGGTCAAAATGGCGGAAGGGGTGGAGTTTCTAGTTGGCCGTTGTGGTCATGGTGGCCGTTATGGTCAAGTTTCGAGTTGGGCGATATGGTCAAATTGGCCGTTGTGGCTGTTGGCCGTTATGGTCACGGAGACCGTTGTGGTTATGACCACAACGGCCAAAATAGCGATTGGCCGTTGTGGTCATTGGCCATTGTGGCCAGGCCCCTGTACAATCTCAGCCAAAAAAAAATGAAAACACCAATCTGGTCGACACTTTTCTATCATTTTATCTACTGTAAGTGTCGGTTGCATTTTACAAACTATTAATAAAGGTAAACATGTCAAGTTTAAGTGCTTAAGCTCTTCTTAATCGGTTTTTTAATTACTTGGGAAGCGTTGGTGTTTCTATTCGGTTGACCACGATCGTACTACTACACAGTAAGAAATTTGGTGTAAAATTTGAACACTAGACCACTCTAAAAAGTGTGATAAGTCCAATACATTTAGAGTAAAATATCTAATCTGTACCACAAAGTTAACCTCAATAGTTCAATCATTTATGGTAACTTTTACACTAAAACAGTCAAATTTCTAATCGTTTCGGAGTAAGATTTTACTCTTTTACTATACATTGGAAACATATTGCCCATTTAGAGTGGATTGTTCTAAAACTTTTGTATAATTTGTTTTCTATTTGGATTAAAATTGCAAGTGAAAATAGTGCAGTTTTCCAAGATCAAGGTCAATAATAAAATTAGTGATTTATTTACTTATTGCAATGGAAACATACATAAAGAGTATATATACAGTGTACAATTAAAACATAAGAAAGTATTGAAACAAATATATACGAGCCCAATTGCGACCCTTCCATTTTGGTTAAAGGACACCCCGGAACCTTTACTTCGAAATTGTTTTTCTTGGTCCATGGTACGGTTGTTAATTGTTGCTAGAATTGAATTACTGCTCGTGCTCCATATCAACTATCATCCAATTTCTATTAGGAGATTCCCTTGCATCACTCCGTGAATTCCGCCAGTTCAAAATTACTACAATTATGATGTAATTACTCTTTTGTTCTGCGAATTAGATATACTAGGTAAGCACCATAAATTCTCGGTCCAGCAAGCTTCTACAGGTGCCAACATGTTCAAACTCGGTTGCGTCATAATTGAACATGTAAGAGGCCTACACTATGTACGTATATTATGGCTAGAAGTGTAATAGATTTTAGTAGCCACTGAAACATTGTGACGAGTGCATGAAAATGTCGCAGCTAACGAAAATTGACTACCGCGCGGTCATTAAATTTTTAACAGAAAAAGGACACACGTCTAATCAAACCAAACAACGTTTAGACAGCGTTTATGATGATTTATCTCCTTCGTATTCCACTATAAAAAAAGTGGTCAAAATGTTTCCGTTTGGGGCAAGAATCTCTTGAAGATGAGATGAGCGCTGCGGTCGGCCAATTGAAGCGGTAACGCCTCAAAAAGTTGCAATCATGGAAGAAATGGTATTAGAAGATCGCCGATTGAAAGTTAAGGAGTTAGCAGTGATGTTTGACATTTCGGAAACAAGTGTTCACCGAATTCTTCATGACCATTTGGGTATGAATAAAATTAGTGCAAGATGGGACCGCGTCTTCTTTCTGCTGGTCAACGTCGGGTCGAATGTGCGCGCTCGTTTTTAAACTTGTGTGGAGACGACCTAATGCCGATTTTGGAGTCCATTGTCACTGGAGATGAAACAATGGCTCTGTATTATGATCCTCTATCCAAAAGGGAATCGATGGAATAGCGGCGACCGATGAACCTCGTCTCAAAAAGGCGAAAGTCGTTCAATCGACAAAGAAAGTTATGGTAACAATATTCTGGGATTGTGACGGCATTTTACTGATTGATTTTAAAGAACGCAATACATCTGATAACAGTACATATTATGCGTCTCCATTGCATAAATTGAGAAACAATATTCGTGAAAAACATCGAAGAGAATTGACAAGAGGTGTTCGATAATTACACGACAATGCACCGGTTCATACTGCCGCAATTTCACAAGCTGCCATTCGCGAATGCGGCTTTGAAGCATTGGACCATCCACTGTACAGTCCGGATATGGCTCCTAGTGACTATTATTTATTTTCCAATTTAAAGAAAGACCTTAGGAGAAGTTGTTTTAAGGAAGTTTCTAATTATCTAATGTGCATTTAGGAGTTTCAAAAAATATTTTTTATAAATTGTACGAACTTATCTTAAATTTAAAGCAAATGGCCAAAATGCCCTCCTGTGGACTCTACACAGCTTTCAAGCGCCTCAGAGTTCCCTTGTAGACGCGGCTCTAAACATAATATTTTTCAGTAAATCATTTTTTGTAAATATGAAGTGTACAATTTATAATAAATATTTTTCCCCTAAATGCACATTACATGATTAAGTAAGGTATACTACCGTATGCAGAATGAAGTGAAGAATACATTTCCGTAAAAAGAAAACAGAGGTGCAATTTGAAGAATTAATCAACTTGGTATATCTTAAACGTTGGTCGGCAACCAGCGATTAACGATGCTTTCTGAAGAACCATTTTGAGAAGCATTCACACTAGCTTTTAGTTGATTTCTTTATCATTTCAAATAAGGAAGATACTGCGTATAAAGGGCATTTTGGGACACCCGGTATATGTCGATAATAAAAAAAAGTTCTTTTCACTCTGTGCAAATGCAAAATAAGCACTATTATAAACAATGAAATAAGGCATTGTTTGCTATTCCAACGCATAAAAGTTTTAAGTAGAGATCTACTTTTGAAAAGTACACCTTAATTATAGACTTTTTTCCTGCATCATAATTTAACGAAAAAGAATATCACATAAATTCAACATACTGAAAATGAAGGAATGCGTTCTTAGAAATATTGGCCATATTGGCATATTATGCAACGAGCACAGAATGATGGAATAACCATTCTGTGCGAGTTGCATACACTACTTTTTCTTTGACCGTAGCTTATTTATTACTTCTAAGTGGACTTCTAAAACTATTATAAGCTGTAATCTCAAACTGAACTGGGTGACGATCAGATGAGGACTTTCCTACGCAACTACAAAATTTTCGTTGTATTTTATTGCATTGCTTATTCATTACCCATTCTCTTTTTGTTTTGTTCTAATTTTATATTACACAGAAATACGAAGCACATGAAACCATCAGTCCGTGTAAGTTATTGATCGCGAATCTGGTACTCTGATCTGAATCACAATGAATGAAACGGTTAATTTACATGTAGCATAAGCTGTTTCTGCAATAAAATTTGCGAATTATCCATAAGCTTTTGAAATATTTACGTTTAAAGTTTTATTTTTTCGAAGGTTACTTCAACCTTACCTTTGGAATTTTGAACTCATATTCTTATCTTATTTTGTAATTATTAATTATAAGTATATATTATTAATTATTATTTTGTATAATTTTCTGGTGTTATGAGGCACATGGGTTCAAAATTCCAAAGGAATCTTTGATGGAGTTACATGCTTTTTGCTGATACTATAGTATATTTATTCGAACTATAAATAACTCACGATTGTACATTTTTTCCTAAATTTTGAATTTTGAGTTATCATTAGTGACCCAATAAAATTTATAATTTATTACTAAAAAACTTTACGATTAAATTGTAAATAAATCAGGATTTTCACTTATAAGTCCGCCATCTTGAATTTTGAAAAATATTAAATTCGTTTTCAATGCTCCCAAAAACATAAATATGAGCATTTTCAGCGCTTAATTTTGATAACTTCTCGAGATATTGAATTTTTTACATAAAATTACCAAAAAACACTGTTAAATTTTTAAAAAGCGCACATTTTTAATAAATATATAAGCTTTGATTCTATAGGCCCCCCTACACGATCAATAATATTGCACAATATTTCATATTGCGCAATATTATTGACCTTCTAGGGTGTGTATTGATGGCTTGATCAAAATATTGAGGATATCAAAATTATTTGATATTTTAACATCAATAATATTGACGGCGTATAAATATTGACAGTTTAGGGTCATTTTAGTTACATTGCGCAATGTATGTTTAATCTGTACTTGGTACTTGGAAAGGACACATGTCGAATTCTAATAATAAGAAAGTGTTTTGAAAGGAAGTGATTAATTTGTACCATACTTTGCCTGAATTATGGCAGATTAAGTTGAAAGATTGCAGTAATGGTAATATGACAATGGTGCTTACGAGACATTGTTAAGTTCAACATACACTATCATCTGCGTTGTGGTCGCGGATGTTATCCTAGGATGATATCTCCGATGTGGTCCGGATAATGACGCAATGTTTAAATTTGCTGTAATTAATTGCATAAACAAGTTGGGCTTCGAAATTGTTTGTATAATAAAATTATACGTATGGTATCATTTTGTCAAGACATTATTGACTTCATAATAATAAATACTTCTAATTAAAGATAGAGATATCAGTGAAGATTTTATTATGAAGTTAATAATGATTTCTTCCATTTTGATAGACACGTTTTACAGAATTACAATACGTATAATTTTATTATGCAAACAATCTCTAAGTCCAACTTGTTTATGCAATAAATTTCAGTAAACCTAAACGTTGCGGCCTTATCCGGACACGTCGGAGATGTCATCCTAGGATGATATCCGCGACCACATCGCGGATAATAGTGTATGTTCAACTTTAATCAAATACCGGGAAAGATATCCTGAAGCAATAAAGGGTGATCTCAAGAAGAAGTTGAATTCATCTTTTTAAAAATCATTCTTTTAACTAACGTCCTCTTTTCATTATTATTTATTAGACTTTGCACAACCTGATAACGCAATAAATTCTATAAGCTTTCTCAAAACTATTAAGTACAGCAGACATCGCTAAAAGAATTTCATAATTTTGTCAAAACAGCTAGAGAGTCGATGCATAAATGCACATTGAAACAATACTATTGATGTAAAAATTGATCGTGTAGATCCTAGTCATTATTGTACAATAAAATTGGGCAATATTATTGTTCAATATTATTGATCGTGTAGGGGGCCCTTAACATTACGTTACAAGATAATCCAAAAGGTATCATTTAAATTCATGCTGCGGGTAATTATTCTGAAATAATTGATGTTTTCTTTCTAAAGGCACTCCACTATCAAACAAATGCTGATACATATTTTAAAAACTTAAATTTTGTTTTGGTTAATCGTAAAATAATTTAAAGAATTTTACAGTAAAAATGCGTTTAAATCAAAGTCAGATTGACGAAAAAATAAAAAAATCTGCTTCGTGCAACCGAATACTGAATCTTTCGCGCTGCTTCGGCTAAAACCGTATCTGTTAAAAATTGGCCGAATACCGAAGCAAAATCAAGGCTTCGGTGCATCTCTATTCCTAATTGTGTTACTAACATAAAAATACAATGTTAATTTTCAACAGTGTTACAAGCACTGTTACAAGATCACAACGTTATGGAGCCCAAAGCAAGTGGAAGTGGCGAGGGCCAAGCTGACCAGAAGCCAAGCCGTCGCAAGCCTGTGGGAAAAGAGGCTAAAGAGGTTGTTGCGAATGTCTATAAATATTTGCGCGCATCAACACCACAGACAGAAGCTATCCACCGTTGTGAATCTATGACGGGGCTATGTTCATCTACCATATACCGGATTGTCCATGAAAAAGGGCAGTCGGGTAAGCTCGATGCCCCGAAAACGCATTTACGGGGACGGAAGCCAATTAAACTTGATGACGACGGCAAAATGGCGATTCGACGGGCGGTGCATTCGTTTTATTTTAACAATGAAATTCCAACCCTCAAGACGATCCATGCTAAGATACAGGAGAATGACATGGTTCCTAATATGAGCCGTGAAACCTTGCGAAAAGTATTAAAGGAGCTTCAGTTTTGTTATGCGAAACGTAACAAAAAATCTGCTTTAATAGAGAAACCAGAAATAATTGCCTGGCGGCGCAAGTACCTTCGTACAATCGCGGATTTACGCAAGGAAAAACGGAAAATCTATTATTTAGATGAGACGTGGGTTAATGCGGAACATACTACGCAAAAAGCACGACGTGATACAACTGAGACCAGAGCTACGGGCAAAGCAAAGCAACTCATAGTGACGCATATAGGGAGTGATAGCGGTTTTCTTGAAGGCGGTAGTGTAATTTTTGTATCGAAGCGAACAGGAGAGTACCACGAAGACCTGACTGCAGAGCGCTTTGAAGCGTGGTTTCAAACCGTGCTTCAGCGTGTCGAAGCTAACTCCGTTATTGTCCTTGATAATGCGCCATACCATAGTCGTCGCAACGAATGCATTCCCACTATGTCAAGTGGAAAGGCGGATATGCAGCAATGGTTACGTGAGAAATGCATTCCGTTTGATGACACATCAGTTAAAGCAGAACTCATAGCTATAATACGACAACATAAGGCCTCCTATACGCATTATGTTATAGATGAAATGGCTCAAAACTATGGTATTACCGTATTACGTTTACCGCCTTACCATTCTGAGTTCAACCCGATTGAGCTCATTTGGGAGCAGACGAAAGGTTATGTTGCTCGCCACAATGTTACCTGTAAGTTGAACGATGTTGAACGTTTGTTTCGCACCGCTTTGGAGGAGATCACTCCATTGTCGTGGCAAAAAGCCATAGCTCATGTGCTGAAGGAAGAGGAGCAGATTTGGCAGCTAGACTCTCAAGTAGACGATATTATAGAACCCGTTCACGCTGGCGACGAGGATAGCAGTGACAGCGATGGCTCCCTATCGTCAACAGACTAATCACCTACTTTTAAGCACAATTTACATTATATAACAGGTGAGTACTCTGTAGTATTTTATTTTGGGAATTATCTGATAAACAACACCCGTTTCTAGTATACGACTCTCATTTAACCAGTAATTCTTTACTAGCAGGTACATACGAGGTAAGCGCCAAAAATTCTCGGCCTGATATAGAAAAAATAAACTTTGTAAAATATAATAATTTTTATTTTTCAATATAATCTCCCCTAATGTCAATGCACTTATTACAACGTGGAATTAATAATTACCAATGCCCTTGTAAAAATAATCTGAAGTTTTTCCTTCAAAATGTTCAATTACAGCTGCTTGCAACTCGTTCTCGTCTTTAAAACGACGTCCCGTAAGGTCTTTCTTTAAATTGGAAAATAAATAATAGTCACTAGAAGCCATATCCGGACTGTTCGGTGAATGATTCAATGCTTCAAAGCCGCATTTGCGAATGGCAGCTTGTGAAATTGCGGCATTATGAACGGGTGCATTGTCGTGTAATAATCGAACACCTTTTGTCAATTTTCCTCGACGTTTTTCACGAATATTGTTTCTCAATTTATGCAATAAAGATGCATAATATGTACTGTTAGCAGTTACATTGCGTTCTTTCAAATCAATCAGTAAAATGCCGTCACAATCCCAAAATATTGTTGCCATAACTTTCTTTGTCGATTGAACGACTTTCGCCCTTTTGGAACGAGGTTCATCGGGTCACCGCCATTCCATCGATTCCCTTTTGTTTCATCTCCAGTGACAATGGACTCCAAGATCGGCTTTGCGTCGTCTCCACACAAGTTTAAAAACGAGCGCGCACATTCGACACGACGTTGACGTTGAACAACAGAAAGAGGACGCGGTACCCATCTTGCACTAATTTTATTTATACCCAAATGGTAAAAGGTATCATTTAAATTCATGCTGCTGGTAATTATTCTGAAATAATTGATGTTTTCTTTCTAAAGGCACTCCACTATCAAACAAATGCTGATACATATTTTAAAAACTTAAATTTTGTTTTGGTTAATCGTAAAATAATTTAAAGAATTTTACAGTTAAAATGCGTTTAAATAAGTCAGATTGACGAAAAAATAAAAAATCTGCTTCGTCCGACAGAATACTGTATCTTTCGCGCTGCTTCGGCTAAAACCGTATCTGTTAAAAATTGGCCGAATACCGAAGCAAAATCAAGGCTTCGGTGCATCTCTATTCCTAATTGTGTTGCTAACATAAAAATACAATGTTAACTTTCAACAGTGTCTCAAGATCACAACGTTATGGAGCCCAAAACAACTGGAAGTGGCGAGGTCCAAGCTAACCAGAAGCCAAGCCGTCGCAAGCCTGTGGGAAAAGAGGCTAAAGAGGTTGTTGCGAATGTCTATAAATATTTGCGCGCGTCAACACCACAGACAGAAGCTATCCACCGTTGTGGATCTATGACGGGGCTAGGTTCATCTACCATATACCGGATTGTCCATGAAAAAGATCAGTCGGGTAAGGTCGATGCCCCAAAAACGCATTTACGGGGACGGAAGAAAATTAAACTTGATGACGACGGCAAAATGGCGATTCGACGGGCGGTGCATTCGTTTTATTTTAACAATGAAGTTCCAACCCTCAAGACGATTCATGCTAAGATACAGGAGAATGACATGGTTCCTAATATGAGCCGTGAAACCTTGCGAAAAGTATTAAAGGAGCTTCAGTTTTGTTATGCGAAACGTAACAAAAAATCTGCTTTAATAGAGAAACCAGAAATAATTGCCTGGCGGCGCAAGTACCTTCGTACAATCGCGGATTTACGCAAGGAAAAACGGAAAATCTATTATTTAGATGAGACGTGGGTTAATGCGGAACATACTACGCAAAAAGCACGACGTGATACAACTGAGACCAGAGCTACGGGCAAAGCAAAGCAACTCATAGTGACGCATATAGGGAGTGATAGCGGTTTTCTTGAAGGCGGTAGTGTAATTTTTGTATCGAAGCGAACCGGAGAGTACCACGAAGACCTGACTGCAGAGCGCTTTGAAGCGTGGTTTCAAACCGTGCTTCAGCGTGTCGAAGCTAACTCCGTTATTGTCCTTGATAATGCGCCATACCATAGTCGTCGCAACGAATGCATTCCCACTATGTCAAGTGGAAAGGCGGATATGCAGCAATGGTTACGTGAGAAATGCATTCCGTTTGATGACACATCAGTTAAAGCAGAACTCATAGCTATAATACGACAACATAAGGCCTCCTATACGCAATATGTTATAGATGAAATGGCTCAAAACTATGGTATTATCGTATTACGTTTACCGCCTTACCATTCTGAGTTCAACCCGATTGAGCTCATTTGGGAGCAGACGAAAGGTTATGTTGCTCGCCACAATGTTACCTGTAAGTTGAACGATGTTGAACGTTTGTTTCGCACCGCTTTGGAGGAAATCACTCCATTGTCATGGCAGAAAGCCATAGCTCATGTGCTGAAGGAAGAGGAGCAGATTTGGCAGCTAGACTCTCAAGTAGACGATATTATAGAACCCGTTCACGCTGGCGACGAGGATAGCAGTGACAGCGATGGTTCCCTATCGTCAACAGACTAATCACCTACTTTTAAGCACAATTTACATTATATAACAGGTGAGTACTCTGTAGTATTTTATTTTGGGAATTATCTGATAAACAACACCCGTTTCTAGTATACGACTCTCATTTAACCAGTAATTCTTTACTAGCAGGTACATACGAGGTAAGCGCCATAAATTCTCGGCCTGATATAGAAAAAATAAACTTTGTAAAATATAATAATTTTTATTTTTCAATATAATCTCCCCTAATGTCAATGCACTTATTACAACGTGGAATTAATAATTACCAATGCCCTTGTAAAAATAATCTGAAGTTTTTCCTTCAAAATGTTCAATTACAGCTGCTTGCAACTCGTTCTCGTCCTTAAAACGACGTCCCGTAAGGTCTTTCTTTAAATTGGAAAATAAATAATAGTCACTAGGAGCCATATCCGGACTGTTCGGTGAATGATTCAATGCTTCAAAGCCGCCTTTGGGAATGGCAGCTTGTGAAATTGCGGCATTATGAACGGGTGCATTGTCGTGTAATAATCGAACACCTTTTGTCAATTTTCCTCGATGTTTTTCACGAATATTGTTTCTCAATTAATGCAATAAAGATGCATAATATGTACTGTTAGCAGTTACATTGCGTTCTTTCAAATCAATCAGTAAAATGCCGCCACAATCCCAAAATATTGTTGCCATAACCTTCTTTGTCGATTGAACGACTTTCGCCCTTTCGGAACGAGGTTCATCGGGTCGCCGCCATTCCATCGATTCCCTTTTGGATAGAGGATCATAATACAGAACCATTGTTTCATCTCCCGTGACAATGGACTCCAAGATCGGCTTTGCGTCGTCTCCACACAAGTTTAAAAACGAGCGCGCACATTTGACACGACGTTGACGTTGAACAACAGAAAGTGGACGGCGGTACCCATCTTGCACTAATTTTATTCATACCCAAATGGTAAAAGGTATCATTTAAATTCATGCTGCTGGTAATTATTCTGAAATAATTGATGTTTTCTTTCTAAAGGCACTCCACTATCAAACAAATGCTGATGCATATTTTAAAAACTTAAATTTTGTTTTGGTTAATCGTAAAATAATTTAAAGAATTTTACAGTTAAAATGCGTTTAAATAAGTCAGATTGACGAAAAAATAAAAAATCTGCTTCGTCCGACAGAATACTGAATCTTTCGCGCTGCTTCGGCTAAAACCGTATCTATTAAAAATTGGCCGAATACCGAAGCAAAATCAAGGCTTCGGTGCATCTCTATTCCTAATTGTGTTGCTAACATAAAAATACAATGTTAACTTTCAACAGTGTCTCAAGATCACAACGTTATGGAGCCCAAAACAACTGGAAGTGGCGAGGTCCAAGCTAACCAGAAGCCAAGCCGTCGCAAGCCTGTGGGAAAAGAGGCTAAAGAGGTTGTTGCGAATGTCTATAAATATTTGCGCGCGTCAATACCACAGACAGAAGCTATCCACCGTTGTGGATCTATGACGGGGCTAGGTTCATCTACCATATACCGGATTGTCCATGAAAAAGATCAGTCGGGTAAGGTCGATGCCCCAAAAACGCATTTACGGGGACGGAAGAAAATTAAACTTGATGACGACGGCAAAATGGCGATTCGACGGGCGGTGCATTCATTTTATTTTAACAATGAAGTTCCAACCCTCAAGACGATTCATGCTAAGATACAGGAGAATGACATGGTTCCTAATATGGGCCGTGAAACCTTGCGAAAAGTATTAAAGGAGCTTCAGTTTTGTTATGCGAAACGTAACAAAAAATCTGGTTTAATAGAGAAACCAGAAATAATTGCCTGGCGGCGCAACTACCTTCGTACAATCGCGGATTTACGCAAGGAAAAGCGGAAAATCTATTATTTAGATGAGACGTGGGTTAATGCGGAACATACTACGCAAAAATCACGGCGTGATACAACTGAGACCAGAACTACGGGCAAAGCAAAGCAACTCATAGTGACGCATATAGGGAGTGATAGCGGTTTTCTTGAAGGCGGTAGTGTGATTTTTGTATCGAAGCGAACAGGAGAGTATCACGAAGACCTGACTGCAGAGCGCTTTGAAGCGTGGTTTCAAACCGTGCTTCAGCGTGTCGAAGCTAACTCCGTTATTGTCCTTGATAATGCGCCATACCATAGTCGTCGCAACGAATGCATTCCCACTATGTCAAGTGGAAAGGCGGATATGCAGCAATGGTTACGTGATAAATGCATTCCGTTTGATGACACATCAGTTAAAGCAGAACTCATAGCTATAATACGACAACATAAGGCCACCTATACGCATTATGTTATAGATGAAATGGCTCAAAACTATGGTATTACCGTTTTACGTTTACCGCCTTACCATTCTGAGTTCAACCCGATTGAGCTCATTTGGGAGCAGACGAAAGGTTATGTTGCTCGCCACAATGTTACCTGCAAGTTGAACGATGTTGAACGTTTGTTTCGCACCGCTTTGGAGGAAATCACTCCATTGTCATGGCAGAAAGCCATAGCTCATGTGCTGAAGGAAGAGGAGCAGATTTGGCAGCTAGATTCTCAAGTAGACGATATTATAGAACCCGTTCACGCTGGCGACGAGGATAGTAGTGACAGCGATGGTTCCGTATCGTCAACAGACTAATCACCTACTTTTAAGCACAATTTACATTATATATCAGGTGAGTACTCTGTAGTATTTTATTTTGGGAATTATCTGATAAACAACACCCGTTTCTAGTATACGACTCTCATTTAACCAGTAATTCTTTACTAGCAGGTACATACGAGGTAAGCGCCATAAATTCTCGGCCTGATATAGAAAAAAAAACTTTGTAAAATATAATAATTTGTATTTTTCAATATAATCTCCCCTAATGTCAATGCACTTATTAGAAAGTGCAATTAATAATTAAATGCCCTTGTAAAAATAATCTAAAGTTTTCCCTTCAAAATGTTCAATTACAGCTGCTTAAAACTCGTTCTCTTCCTTAAAACGACGTTCCATACGGTCTTTCTTTAAATTGGAAAATAAAGATGCATAATACGTACTGTTAGCAGTTGTATTGCGTTCTTCAAATCAATCAGTAAAATGCCGTCATAATCCCAGAATATTGTTGCCATAACTTTCTTTGTCGATTGAACGACTTTCGCCGTTTTGGGACGAGGTTTATCGGGTCGCCGCCATTCCATCGATTCCCTTTTGGATATAGCATCATAATACAGAACCATCGTTTCATCTCCAGTGATGGACTCCAAAATTGGCTTTGGGTCGTCTCAACACAAGTTTAAAAACGAGCGCGCGTATTCGACGCGACGTTGACGTTGAACAGCAGAAAGAGAACGCGGTACCCATCTTGCAATAATTTTATTCATACCCAAATGGTCATGAAGAACACATATTTCCGAAATGTCAGACATCACTGCTAACTCCTTAACTTTCAAACAGCGATTTTCTAATATCATTTCTTCAATGATTGCAAATTTTTTAGGCGTTACCGCTTCAATTGGCCGACCGCTGCCCTCATCATTTTCAAGAAATTCTTGCCCCAAGCGGAAACATTTTGACCACTTTGTTACAGTGGAATTTGAAGGAGATAAATCACCATAAACGCCGTCTAAACGTTGTTTGGTTTGATTAGGCGTGTGCCTTTCTTTTGTTAAAAATTTAATGACCGCGCTGTACTCAATTTTCGTTAGCTACGACATTTTCATGCACTCGTTACGATGCTTGAGTGGCTACTAAAATATATTACGCCTCTACCCGTAATAAATATATATATAGTGTAGGCATCTTACATGTTCAACTATGACGCAACTGAGTTTGAACATGTTGGCACCTGTAGAAGCCTGAAGGGCCGATAATTTATGGCGCTTACCTCATACTTATAGTAAATGTCACTGCACATAAAAGGGACCACATGTGCGATATTCAATTAAGCATGGATTTGTAATCTAAGATAGAGGGTACACAACAAAACACAAAAACCAATACATTCAGATTTCAATACATCATTTTTTTATTTAAAACGAATTCAAAGTTATTGAAAAATACTAATTTCGAAATCTCATTACTAGGTATAGGATTTGTGTGCACTTAAAAATGCTGAAATATGCATGCACTTATGCACTATAAAAACGTGAAATATGCACTTAAAAATCATGAAATATGCGTTTATTAGAAATTTTTAATAAATATATGCACTTTCATTATTAAAAAAACACCTGTTTAGCGTTATTTACATTTTATTTACAGAAATTATTTTAATTAGACATCCTATGCAATAATTTAATTAATTATATTTTCTAAACATAGAGCGTTACAGTTCACAATGACGTAACATACATTTTTAAATTTTCAAAAGTAAACATATGCCTATTATCCCTAAATATTGTTTTATATTTTGAGAAACTCCGTTCCACATCGCAAGACGTAATTGGGGCATACTTAAAATTGTTTAATTCTACAAGCGAATAATGTTTTAGCTCGTCTAAAATGTCTTGGCCAGATAATGCATCGTTTATGCTTTTAATTAAGTGAAAACCAGGATTTTTGTCTATAACGGATTTAAGTTTTTGTTTTACAGTCAAACCCTTTGGCCCTTTTACTTTATACAAAGAAACATCTAACAATTTTACATGCTCAAGTGATTCATCTAATGAATTTCCCTGACTTTCTAATTTCAGATTTATTTTAGCTAAACGCACAAAATTTGTCAAAACAAACAATAATTCTGCCCTCACTTCCTTAGTATTAAAAGCATCCTGTGCGCTTTGTATGCATAGTGCATCGTGTTTATTAAGTTTATTTACAAATGCTTTAATAATATCAAAATAAGTTGCATAATATTATGCTGCAGAAAGCCAAGTACCCCACCTTGTTATTACAGACTCAGATGGGAGAGGAACTTCTTGAGCAGTTTCCCTAAATATTTGTATGCGATATGGAGCTTTACAAACAATTTCTTTTACATCTGAAATTATAGAGTTTACGTTAGGATATATTTCCCGCACTTTTTCCGCAACTCTATGCATTGCATGGGCAAGACAAGTTAAGTGGATCATTTTTCCGTACAGAACTTGTAAGCCTGCTCCAGCCTTGATAATGTACGGTGCCGCGTCGGTGACGAATAGGAGTACTTTGTTGTACTGTATGCCGTCCGGCCACAAAATAGCCATCGAATCATTAAACAATTTTGCCACAGAACAATGATTGGTGCTCTTGAAAACGTGCATTGCTAATAGATAGGATTTGGGATTGTTCTCCGAATTTAAAACGCTAATTATAACGTTAGCCACGTATCTGAAAACAAAAATCTGATTTTTATTTTATCGAACTACATAATTAGTCGGTTACAAACAATTAGCGCAAAACAGTTATTTAAAAAAAATATTTTAATCAAGCAAAAATATTGTTGTGATTAAATATGTAACTAACAAAATAGAAAATAAAACATCCGTAAATTGCTCTGCTGTCTTTAATTGATTAAATTTTACTAACAAAACGAAGGAAATGAAGTTTCTACGCACATTCCTGTAGTGTCAGTAGATTCGTCAATGGAAACCCATATATAGTTATTCGCTACATGTTTTCTAATTGATTTTATGGTCTCTTCGTATAAACGAGGTATATAATTTTTCCTGAGTGTAGGCTCGTCGGGTATTGGCATTTTTGAAATTTCTTCCAGAAAATTACGAAATGCTGAGTGATTAATTTTACTTAACGGGATATCTTCAGCCATTAATGCACTACATAGTTTTTTATTAAGTTCGATCGATTTGCTGGACTCACCGCGCGAATTATTAAGGTACCCCGGTAACAATGTTTGTTTTTTTTATTTCAGGGCAACACACTTTTGATTTCGAACCGTATTCAGATGTTGTGTCACTTGAAAGCGTTTCGTTGCAGTCACTTTATCGTCGCACACTGTACAATACAACACCTTATCGTCAGTTGTAAGAACACTGAATTCCTTAACATAACTTCG
Organism: Agrypnus murinus; assembly: GCA_929113105.1. Lineage (NCBI taxonomy): Eukaryota > Metazoa > Arthropoda > Insecta > Coleoptera > Elateridae > Agrypnus > Agrypnus murinus. The sequence goes on along the minus strand of OV816028.1, from coordinate 78,022,748 downwards.
AAGTGTAGCAGACACAGACCGTTTTTCTTTACCCATCTTTACACTCTAAAATTTCAAACTGAAATGCAGTTTGCAATTTCTGAACTGTCTTAATTGAAAGATTACAAGATTAGTAAACAAAAGTACAGGCAAATTTTTCTACGAACAGGAAGTTGTCAAAGGGTCTTTAGAATTTCCTAATACCTATTTATCACAATACCGCAGGATGTAAGTATTTAAATTTTAGTTGAAACTTTTTCTTAGAAAATATTAACAAGTACACAGATGGTTAAGGCAGTAAAATATTTTAAAGCCTAGTATTTAACAATAAGCTTAGATTATGGGTTTCCCTTAGACTCAACTAAGCCGCCCTTGGTTGGTTGTCTAAAATGCTAAAATTATTTAAAAAATATTAGAAATTTCATAAATAAAGCATGTAAAACTCTCAAAAAGTGGTAAAATATGCACACTCGTTCAAAAATGCTAAAATATGCAGCATTTATAAAAAATGCCTAAATATGCATTTATATGCACTTTCAAATTGACATATGTGATTCATATGTGGCTTAAACATGTAGAAATATAACTCTCCATATGTTTGCTATAAGCAGAAAAAACATGCAAATGCATAGAAATCCTATACCTACTCATTACATATCGTTACCGCACCAATTTCATGACTCGTTTTTGACAAAGTTCTAATTGAATTTTCTTTAGATTAATGATAAGATTTTATAGCCAAAAGGCTCCTGTATAGAGACTATATACTGGCTGCAATTCCTTTATTTTTGAAAAACATATCAAATGTCGTATCGTTGGAATTACCGAAATAATACCTTTTTTATAAAATCGTAGTCAACTATGGTTTCCATTTTTAAAAAACACAAATTTGATTCTTAACTCAAAAACAAGAGCTCCAATACAAAAATATTATTAAGAAAAATTGTTAAGAACATACTTATCTACAACTTTTTCCTGTGTAGTTTTTCTGTAAAATCAATATTAAGAGATAAAGAAACTATAAGAAATCAGATTTTTCAAAATATCCGGTTAGACATGAACTTTTTCTCAAAAGCAAAGATTACATTAAATTGAGCTCATAAAACTAAAAAACTTTCCCCATATGACCATCTCTCTATCTGCGATAGTTTACGAGATCCCTATACTAAAAATAAAAAAACTCACCCTGTACATTAACTTTTTGAGCCTTTATTCGCAAACCAGCATTTTTCTCATAAACTAGATCTAGTCCTTTTTCAGGTGCAGTGACGGATATTTCTGTCTGAATTTTAGTGTGTAGTGCTTATTGGCCGTGTCTCATTTGATGAAACAATGTGCGTATGTGCGAAGAAAATTGACATAGTGAGACATGATTTTTATTCAAAGGAAAATGCCCAGAAAAAGTTTGTTACCTTAGAAAAAAATGACAGGCACGTAATAAATTCTGCGCGAACATGGCAGACAGAGTTCAGCTGTTGCCAGTGGCGTATCAGCTTAGAATGTTCTTGCCTGAATAATAAACGACTAAATATGCTAACACTACTTATTAATTACAAAGCGGTGCAAAGAATAATAATTTAGCAAACACTTATTATAACGAACCATAAATCATACGAAACGCAGGTATAAAAATATGACTCCAACAAACAAAGCAACGCACAGAGTAACTGGCGATATGCGAAAATAATTCAATTTTTTCATTGTCGAATTTTTGTATTCAAAATATGATTTATAACAAGATAAGAACCTATTCTTTAAGGAATAACCCGATATAAGTTGAAAAACTATCTTTTTGGCCTTTTTATTTTATATGGTCGTAAACATGGTGGATTTCGGGGTCTATTTTACACGGTTGAAACGGGAATGTTGTTTTGATTTTTTCCTTGGCAAAAAAATAAAAACGGTCTTGAAGGGAATTCAATATTGTTTATTTTGAGTTTAAAGACATCTGCCGAAAGCTGCAGATTCGTTAGATTCATCTAATAAAGTCAACTCTACAGGTACCGTTCGACACACCCGTTGATCAAACCTGTGGGCCGAACACATGTTCTAAGAATGTTATTAACTCTTAATAACTTTAATTACATTATTACTAATTTTTCTAACTATAGTTGTAAAAATACATTTTCCGCTGTAATTTTTCGTTATTTTTCAAAAAGAAGTTTATGTTTTAACCAAGGAAGGTTAAGTAGGGGGAAGAGACCTGATGCAATTGCTGGGCTATAAAAGTGAAGCCTGAAATGGAGTAAGGGGACTACAAATTTAACAGCCCACATCTAAATACAATATCGGATTGGGTTCAAGAAATTGTTTAAAATATTATGCAGCACACCGTTAATGAAACTATTTTATTTTTTAAATTAATTTATAGTTTAGGGGCCCTTCAATTACGTAACACATATTTAGAAGAGATATTGACATAACAGCAATAATATAACTTAGAAAAATGCTTAATTTGTTAACATAATACATATATACTATCGTTTTAAATTAATTTACATTTTAAAACTTTTTTCTTGAAAATGTTTTTAAGAGTTATGTAACGCTAATCTTAAAACCCCCTACTCCTTGTAACACTGCGTAATGCTATCAAAGACCATGCCCTACCACTTCAGGCGTTACGTAATTTACGGACGACCCCTTAGTTTATTTCTACCTTAATTGCAAAATTGATAACATAATCGTAATATTTTTAAGAAATTTAAAAATAAGTAGTCATTTTTAAATTTTTAATTTTTTCACAATTTTTGATTATCTGTATTTTTATTAAATTAGTTTGAACATTATATGTATAATCTTTAATAATTTAATTATTTTTAAGTACTTTGACGCCGCTAATTGATACCCCTAAACGGACAAATATCCCACCAATACGAATTTTAGTTTACTGCGCATCAATGAGTACTTTATGAACCATTTTATAGAGATGGTTCTATGTAATTATTTAATCAAAAAAAGAGCATAAGATTTTTTTATATTTTCTTTTGTAGTGGGTACAGTCGCCGTAACCTTTTTTTATATAAACCCCACTCCCACCTCTTCCCCCTATAGGAAAAAGTCAAGGGGGGGGGCAAATCGGGTGTTTATCGTGCCAGCTCGACCAATCCACCTGCTCTCAAATACCTTGTTTAAATAATTACGTAAACGTATTAAATAATTGCGGGTCTGTCTTGTTTCTTGTATAATGAGTTGGTGCCCCATCCTGCTGGAACTACATGTCAGGGTTTATGTTTAATAATTGAGCAACTCGTTTCTTAAGAAATTTGTATACATTTCTCCATTTAAAGGTCTTTCAAAAAAAATGACCAAAAGAACTTAATATCTCTGCAATAAGTGGGGTAAGTTTAATAATATTAATAAGAAAGGTGTATCATCCTAAAGTTACCCTCAACCCCTAAAAGACGGGAGGAGGTAAAAATCTAAAAGCTACACCAAAATGTGTCCTATAAGTCACCTGTCCCGAATTGCGTTCAGATAGACCAAGTGGTGTTCGAGATATCGACCTGTAACACTTGAAAAATCCTCACCCTGTATAAACGTGTAGTAATTAGAAGATTATCATGATGAATCGAAATCAAAAAGCTAAGACAACTTAAAGATTTAACTAGGACAGCTAATGGACGTTGTCAATAAATATGTTTCAGTGCAGATTAGTTGTTATTTAATTCATCCTAAATATCTTAATCCAGTGATCCCAAAAATCTATTCATAAAGTAATCATATATCGTCCTCCATATTGAATTTTAATTGTTTGTTATCATATTTGAATTCAGCGACCCAAAATCCCTCTAAACCAATTTGAAAATAATATTTAAACACATGAAATGTCATAATCATAAAGAGCCGTATTTGCATCTCACTATTAAATTTACAGCATGTTTAATTACCATGGTGACCAATTCTAATCTTTTCTCACCTATTAGAATTCGATAAATCTCTGTTCTTGTTGATCTTAAACGCAACTTTAGTTAAAGACACTTTTAATCGACGATTGTAATACGGCCCATAGAATTTTTGCTCAGGTCCGCCATATTGATTTTCAAATGTTATTATTACATTCAAATTTAGCGACCTCGACAACTTATTAACAAACGTCAAAATAATTATTTGAAAAACAAATAATGTATAAAAATAAAAATTTTAAGTTTAATTCCGCCATATTAGATCAGTCATCTAGAATTCAAAATTTTGTATTATTATATTTGAATAGAGTGTACCCAAAAATAGAAAAGCATAAAAATTATATTTTAATCACAAAAAACTTTTAAAAATAAAAGGTTTTTATACCTCGATCCGCCATATTGAATCCGCCATTTTAAATTTGAAATTTCTGCTATGAAATTCGTATTCAGCGGCCCTAAAAACCTGTAATTACGCATACATTTCTCAGTTTAATAACAATCTCTAAAAGTTAATTAATTGTTTTCGGTATTTTGCCAGTTACAAACCACCGTACGACGCATCCGAATTTATTCCAGCTGTTCAGAAAGATGTTGTTGCTAGGCAACAAGGGTACACATTCACAAATTCGTTTGTGAGCATGATTACGAGGTGTACCAATCTCTGAGGTAATAAACTTTACGTTAAAAGTGAAATGATCTGTTTTCATATTAGGACACTCTTCTTAAAACGGCATAAAAGTAAATCAATTATTAAATCAACTTGCATTTAAATGTGCTTCAACAGTAGGTATTTCTGAATGTTGAATCAAATTTATTAATTACGATCCAACTTAATAGTCGTCAAATAAAATTCAAAGAATCACATTAAAAGTTATTAATTAAAACCAGTCTGCTCCGCTACTAGCTGCTTTATTATCGTTCAATGACCCGTTTGCATAGGATGATAACGATAAGCATGTGATTACGGAAACCTACGACCGTTTCAAGCACGTGATTTGGATGACGACTTTCTTCATTTATTAATTTTTGCTCACGCTTGCAATGAAAAAATCTTTTTGAATAGCTCCACTATGTATGGTTGTGTGTTGAAATAAAAAAATGACACTCAAAATGTGATATTAAGTAAAGTACTATTTTTTCATAAAATCTATTTTCACTTAGTTTTAATAATTTTTTTTATCTTAATACATTTTATTTAAATCTATAAAGGTTTGGGTAGTTATTTTCTCACCGTTATGTCCTTTATTTTTTTTTTCACATATTCTAATAGTTTTAACATATAAAATACGTAATAGGCAATACATCCTTATTAATATTAAGTACATGCATTGTGTTTTCATTCATTCGTGTGTCTCGGTATAGCGCTACCTAGCGCTGGATGACCCAAACCCTATTAAACTACGCGATGTAAGAGAGAGAGGTGAGGATCCGAGCTTGAATTCTTTTTTCGTATTTCAACAAAAGCAACAAGTTACTAAAGCTTACCCATTAGGGTAAGCAGTTGACACCTAGTTTTATTTTAAATCTATAAAGTTTTGGGTAGTTATTTTCTCACCTTTATGTCCTTTATTTTTTTTCACATATTCTAATAGTTTTAACATATAAAATACGTAATAGGCAATACAAGGAATTTAACTTATTGACTTTATTTTTTTTTTCACATATTCTAATAGTTTTAACATATAAAATACGTAATAGGCAATACAAGGAATTTGACTAGAGTTAACTTGTAAATAATGGTGCTGTAAATGTTTTAGTAATAAATGCATTTAGTATCTGTCACAGAATATGTTTCATTTGATCACTTTTCCCTATTAAATTAAATACGCTGCATTCAATTAGTTAAAAATGTAATCAATCACGGAATACAAATGAGTTCAGTTTTCGTGTTTGAATATGCCGCTGTCGCCTTGCTATACCTTTCTCCTCGTAGATAAAAACTCTTTATTCACTTGTTCTAGAAATAACTATTACTATCGGCGGCAGTAAAAGTACATTTACAGCCGGCGTCGCTCGATTAGCAACAGTAAATATTGATGGTACAAGTGAGTTAAGTAAGATATTTCTGGATAAATAATATTAACTCACGTGTGCCATACAACGTTTTATCCAACACCTCTTTATTTAAGTTCAAATATTGATTTTGCAATGTATAGTTTAGTCTGTAGTTTTTGAAGGTAATAAATTTAGCCCCTTTGGGCTAGCACAGCAAACTGAGCAGAATGACTTCTAATATACATAGATTTTTAATAGTGGAATCCGATAGTGTTTTTTCTTCCCTTTGCGATCATGCATATAAATCATAAGGTTGCATAACAAAAATTCTGAGAAAAATCGATCTGAACATTTAATGTTATTAATATGATGGTATCAATATATCAGATCGATTTTTCTTAGAATTTTTGTTATGCAACCTTATGATTTATATGCATGATCATAAAGGGAAGAGAAATCACTATCGGATTCCACTACTAAAAATCTATGTCATTAAAATTTTTTTGTGATAACGTCATAACTTGAAACAAATGAAAGTCGGAAGGTGAATCGCACATAGTAATGTGTATTTTTAAAAAACAAAATCGACGTGTTTCAGCGTTTTTAATAAAACCGGTTGCGCTCGCTTTTTTCTTAATATTCCATACTTTAATCCCACCCTGTATATATTTTTTAATGTAAATTAATACAAAAAAATAAACTCAAAAGCAATTTAGTGCAGCATGATTCACGTAATAAATCAATTTTTTGTTTATAATTACATACGATTTGTTTAATTTTTAATAATTAACTTTTTATTAAGTGCGACTTTAGTACTTAAATAAAAAATTGACACTTAGCGTTTTTTTAACTACATTTTGCGATCTTAAATTAAAGTTAGCAGAACATATATTCTTTTTTTTATTGACGTCAATCAAGTTAGCTTTGTTAAATTTCAAAAATTTTAGTGCCATAATTTTGGACCAATTCAAAAAATTTTGGACCAACCCTTCATTCATCAGAAATGAAGATTTTAGAGTGGGGCTGCTGATTTGAGCTCAAGCTAGCACCCCCACTATATAAATATACATGGTAAATCAATTTAAACTAGGCTATAATTTTGGACTAATTAAAAACTATTTATTAGCATATGATACATTTTTGAAATCAACCCCTAAATAGAAAATTACCCCACATGAACAATACCACAAAATTAAAATTAATGAAATTCGAGAAAACACCATATCATAATTTTGGACTAATATAGTCCTTAATTAGTTGACGCATAACCCATTTTTGGAATTATCCCCTAAATTGGTAAATCGTCCCTTGTGAACAAAACCACGAAATCAAATAACGAACCGTGCTGATAAAACCTATAACTGCAGGTTGATTTAGGACTACTGATTGACAGATAACTCATTTTTGAAATCAACCCCTAAAGTGATAAAATCCCCTTTCCCATGAATAATGGCGTGATTTAAAGATGATAATATTTAAAAAACCCTACCATAATTTTGGACTAATTATGGACTAAGCTTGGACGAATGCAAAAAATGAAGGACAAACCCCTATTCACCAGAAATGAAGATTTTAGAGTGGGGGTGCTGAAGCTCAAGCTAGCACCCCCACCATATAAATATAAATGACAAATCAATTAAAACTAGGATATAATTTTAGACTAATTAATTAATATAATTTAATAATAAATACGTAATATAATTAATATAATTAAAGACTATTCATTAGCATATAACACATTTTCGAAATCAACCCCTAAATAGAAAACTACCCCACATGAATAATATCACAAAATTAAAAATGATGAGATTCAGGAAAAAAGCATATCATAACTTTGGACTAATTAAGGGCTATTCATTGATGCATAACCCGTTTTTGGAATCATCCCCTAAATTGGTAAATCATCCCTTGTGAGTAAAACCATGAAATCAAATAACAAACCGTGCTGATAAAACCTATAACTTCGGATTGATTAATTACTATTGATTGGCAGATAACTCATTTTTGAACTCATCCCCTAAATTGGTAAAGTCCCCTTCCCCTGAATAATGTCACGATTTAAAGATGATAAAAAAACCCTGTCATAATTGTGGACTAATTAAGGACTGTTCATTGACGCATAACCCATTTTTGGAATCATTCCCTAAATTGGTAAATCGCCCCTTGTGAGTAAAACCATGAAATCAAATGAAACAAACCGTGCTGATAAAATCTATAACTTCAGATTGAATAACGACTATTGATTGGTAGATAGCCCATTTTTGAAATCATCCCCTAAAATGGTAAATTCCCCTTTCCAATTATTAATGTCGCGATTTAAAGATGATAACAATCAGAAAAAACCGTGCCATAATTTTGGACCAATTCAAAAATTTTGGTCTCCAACCCCTATTCATCAAAAATGAAGATTTTAGAGTCTACCACTCAAAAATCTTCATTTCTGGTGGATAGGGGTTGGTCTAAAAATTAGTCCAAAATTATGGCAGGGTTTTTTAATTATTATCATCGTTAAATTCCGACATTATTCATGGGAAGGGGGGATTTTATCAATTTAGGGGTTGATTTCAAAAATGAGTTATCTATCAATCAGTAGTCCTAAATCAACCTAAAATTATAGGTTTTTTCAGCTAGGTTTGTTATTTGATTTCGTAGTTTGTTCACAAGGGACGATTTACCAATTTAGCGGAAGATTCTAAAAATGGGTTATGCGTCAATGAATAGATAGTCCTTAATTAGACTAAAATTATGATATGGTTTTTTCCCTGAATTTCATCATTTGTAATTTTGTGGTTATTATTCATGTGGGGCAGTTTTATATTTAAGGGTTGATTTCGAAAATGTATTATATATTAAGGACTATTCATTAGTATATAATACATTTTCGAAATCAACCCTTAAATATAAAACTGCCCCACATGAATAATACCACAAAATTAAAAATGATGAAATACTAATTAAAGGCTATTCTTTAATTAGTCCAAAATTATAGTAGGGTTTTTGAAATTTTAACATCTTTAAATAGCGACATTATAGTATATGGGAAAGGGGATTTTATCAATTTAGGGGTTGATTTCAAAAATGAGTTATCTGCCAATCAGTAATCCTAAATCAACCTGCAGTTATAGGTTTTATCAGCACGGTTTTTTATGTGATTTCATGGTTTTATTCACACGGGACGATTTACCAATTTCAAGGGATGATTTAAAAAATGGGTTATGCAACAATGAATAGTTCTTAATTAGTCCAAAATTATGATATGATGTTTTCCCAAATTTCATCATTTTTAGTTTTGTGGTATTATTCATGTGGGGTAGTTTTCTATTTAGGGGTTGATTTCGAAAATGTATTATATGGTAATGAATAGTCTTTAATTAGTCTAAAATTATGGCACTAAAATTTTGAAATTTGACAAAGTGGGGGTACTAACTTTATTGACCTTTTTTATTGTACTAATAATAATAATAGACCCCTTTCATAGGCCATGAAGGCCCATTGGGGTATAGCAGGGCAGGCTACTATTCTTGAGCCGTTCGGTACTCAAGGGTGGTAAAGTGGCTAGCTTTACGCCCCGACCGCCTATTATTACCCCAGGAAATGATTTCCCAGGTACTCATTTTCACAGGCTGAGTCGACCTGGAAGCCTTAGATATTTTTAAAATTCCAATGTATTATTCCTGGTTTCGAACCCAGAACCTTAAGATTGGTAGTCAAGTGCCATACCACTGAGCTACCATGGCTCCTCATTGTACATTAACACACAAAAATTTATAAACTTAACAATAGTTTAGTGCTAATTTAGTGCTGCAAAATTCACGCTACAAAACATTTTTTTGTTTAACAATATACTATTTGTTTATTTTTTTTAATAATACGTGGAATTTCTATTTAGCGAAGTCTCCAAATCTAAAAATAAAATTTTAAATTATAAAATTTGGATGTTTTTATAATAAAAACAAATTAAAACATTTTATCTGCATAAGTAATTTATTGCTCTACATAATTTACGTAACTAATACTTACTTGAAATTGATTTATGACTTAAAAAAAATCTATATTTTATTTTTAAAAGCTACATCTTTCTTTTGAGTCCACTATCAATTTTATTGAATAAATTTATCAAGTTTGCATTTTTTTATTCTAAAACGGTCAAGCGTTTCCGCTTTCGCTTGCTTTCAGACATGTTTTTGGAAAAAGTACTGCACAGAATGATATCACATATGAAACTTGAGGTTTTTTATGTTTTAATTTTAAGTGTAACTTTGAGAAGTCCAATATTGGAATCTTATAATAAAAAGTATAACACCCTTTTAAATTCTGAGAACTAGACAATGATACAAATTTTCAGTGCCTTCTTTCAAATGCGTAAAGCACTATATTCCTTTGCAACTATTATTAGTATTAGTTTTAAGTACTGGTTTGAAAGCTATGTAGATGAAGTAGCAAGAATTCAATTCAGACAAAGAAATCCCCACAGTTTTCAGAGAAAACTGGTCATATTTTAGTTCGCCAAATCGAATTTTACTCGTAAAATAGGGTAAAAACATATAGTGAAAACGGCAATTGAAAATTTGTTAAACAGAGAATTTGGTAAAATGGAAGTTTCTTAAAAGTACAACGTAGTACAACGAAGTAAAACCCAATTTTTTAAAATATAATATTATAAGGTGGCTGTTGTGTGTTGTCAACATTACCTTGGTAACAATACTGTTGTATATACAAACATTATTTTATTATAATCACTGAATTTTATTTATTTATTTACGGTGGTTTATAAATGTCAAGGGGAGAATGAAAAGTTTAATACATTACACGCTGCGAAAACCCTTTCAGGCGCTCGGTGTTTTTAACTAACCTCGGCTTCGTTTACGCTTCGCCTCGGCCAATCAAAATCACCTTGCACCTAAAAGTAAACTTTCAGAGCTTGTAATGTAAAAACTATTAATGGACGTTACCCTTAGTAACGTCCTTTAAACTAAAAATCATTTTATTATTTGACACTTGAAAGTTGAAATGATAAATAATAATATGAACATGACAACAACAACACGTTTCTTGATTTGTAATAAATAAATTCAACAAACATTGTAAAATGAATTAAACTGCCGGTTTTTAAAAGCAATGGAATTTGGAATTACATATTTTTGATGGTTAGCACACAAAATGTTGGTTGTCCGCGAAATTCGTTTGCGTCCTCGAGATTGTCCGGCCTCGACCGTAAACGTCCTCGGCGACAATTATTATTCTCTCGGTAAGACATTTCGCGGCCTTTGTATACAAATAACTATTAGGTTAATTTACAATAAAAAATATATATATATATATTGCTAACTTTATTTAAGATCGCCAAAGGTATTTGAAAAAAAAACGTTAAGCACCAATTTTTTTATTTGGGCACTTATGTAGCTAAAAAGGCTAGTAAATTTGACACACTACTCCGATGATTGGATTTTAATCCCCATGCTATGGTGGATAAAGAGATTTTTCTTCTTGCAAGTGAGTAAACGTCAACTTTAATTGTTTAAAAACATCAAGATAGCCCTTTTTCTTTAGAGTTGTTAGATAATAGTATATTGTGTTACAAGTGCAGAAAAGTGTCAATTTCTCACGAGTGTGAAATTGGCGTTTTTGCACGCGTTACACACTATACTTTATCTACGACAACAAAAAAGTAACAAATCACCAACAGCTAAGAAAATTTCTTAACCTAGAATTTATACTCGCATTCATATTTTTTACGTGAAATCTCTGGCAATAAATTAAGAGATGTAATGTGAGCCGCTTCCACGATGTTTGGAGGTGTACAAGTGTACACCCCATTTTCCCATCATCGGACTCACTCATGATACATCTGGAATTTCGAAAACGACAAAAGTAAACATTGAATTTGTAAAGGCAATAGTAATAATACGTTTACAACCTGTATAATTTCAGTCAATCTATTATTTAGTACTTAGTTAAATAATCATACGTATGTGCTCGTTTTCAAAAAATAATTTTATACAAACAATCAGAATTCAATTGTCAAGGTTATTAACCCTGTTGCTACGAAATGTTCACATATTCTCGCATTATGTAGCAAATTATAAATGTTTTCAATGTTTTTATTGTAAATTAGCAATAATAATAAATAGTATTACATTAACAATTATATAATGTAAAAAATTAATCAATTTTACGTTTTAATTGAATAACAATCTTTGTAACTTTATATAATGAGAAATAACCTACCCATTTAAAAGCGTCTCCGTAGCTCAATGCTTACGCTCTCGATACTAGATGGGCGATCCGGAGTTCAATTTCCCGGCTCTGACGTTGGTATTTTTTCTAGATGGATTTCCATTCAAAATATAATTTTTTGTGTATTTGATAGAAATGTAGTACATTGTTCAATTCAAAATCGTAAAGAAAAGTGGGACTTTGATCGTTAGCAACACTTTTCTTCACGATTTTGGATACTTAGCGATCATTAAATAAAGCAACAATTAAACTTTATACATTTTAATTATGAATATTAATAGAAAATGTACAATTATTTAAAGTATTAAATGTTATCCCAGAAGATGCCGCTATTGATCTAAAATCTGGAACTGCCGTGCAAAGGTGTTCGCTTGATTTTTGAGTCGATTGAACAACACAAGACACTGCGACAGAACTGTTGCACTGTTTGCATTTGGTAATTCCAAGTATTCCGCAATTTTCTTTGGTACAGCGTAAAAGGTATTAATACCAACCGGCTGTACTGTGCATTTGCCTCTTCTATAGAATATAAATAACCTACGATGGTCAGTTTTTCTCGGCCTTAAACTCAAATATTTTCTATATAATTCAATTTCACGAAGTCTTTCATTTCTGAGCTCACTACGAAAACACGTTTTTTTTTGGTTTTAGTATCGTGCAATGTTACAATCAGAACAGATCCAGTATCTTCAACATCTTCTACTTTTAGCAAACGTAATTCATCAGCTCGGCAGGCTCCATATAAAGCAAAAATCATAACTACTTTCATGAACAGGAAGGTATCATCGGGGGCCTTAGTGAAAAACGTGTTAATGTTATCCATCGTAAAAACCTTAAATTTTTTGGCCACATATCCGTCATTTTGACGTTTTAAATATGCAAGCAACTTTTTATAAGTAGAAATGTCAACATTTTCATTAATAGCCAGCGTACTTTTCAACATTGAATACAATGACCACAATGTTGAAGATTTCAAACTCTTAGCCTACAACAACACGTTAAAAATTAGTACTGAAAATTAATGTAATTAATGACAAATACCTTTTCAAAAAAGAAAGCGATTAGGAGGTTTTCATCACTTCCGTCTACTTTTTTTGATTTTCTCCATGAACAAAACTGTTCATAAGTTTTCTCATACTTTTCTCTTGACTTGTTGCATAACAGCCACACGTGACATGCTGCTTTGTATCTCCTTGGTTACGCGTATGATGACACAGACAAGGCAACTTGCTTCATTATACAATAAATTCGGATGAATTTTAAAAGGGAGAAATTAGGATTGAAATACGAAATCAAATAAAACAACTTATGCAATACGGAGATCAAGTTTCTTTAAATCCTCGAAGATGTTATAACGCCTCGGCTGGCGCCTCGACGCTATAATACATCTTCTCGGATTTAAAGTATCGCTTGATCTCCTAATTACATAATATATATTAATGTTGCGTCACGGAATGTCATGTTTCCTAACGTTTGAGGAAAAATGAATAGACCTCCAATATTCTCCTAAATTTCTGCCCTTATTTTGATTGAAATTTAATTAACGGAGTGACTATTCGTGCACACTGTATGTACGAATAGCCTCCTGGCTATTCGCACCTACACTGTGTGTACGAATAGTCTGGATGCTATTCATACACACAGTGTGTAGAATAGCCTCCAGGCTGTAGTCTATGCTTTATTGTCATCCAATATGACGTATTGACGTTTAAGAATTATTTTTGCACGATCGAGTTCTGTTTGCATGTTTACCATATGTGTTTCCATGACAGTAGAATGCTTTTATTCGCAATCGTATTGGTAATGAGTCCATTCCTGACCATTTAGAGGTCCGAAAATGCATCATTGTTTGTAACTTTGACATTCTCATGGTCCGAAACGACCTATTTTCGCACCTCTACGTGTCTTTAAATTCAGCTACTAGGTGGCGCGCAGAAAATTACATCGCCAAATGCGGTGTATAAATGGCTGTATAAATCATGTTTGGTAATGTTGCAGACCTTGGCTGCTAAAGAACGAGTACCCAGGTATTATTATTAATTTATAAATACTCCTATTCAATAAAATCCTCGAAATATTATGCGATCGAATTTGATGATGTAAGTGGCGACATACGTTATGCCAATCCCAAGCGATGTCATTTTGCATCTGTCAAGAATTTTAGATAATTCGGTATTTAAAGGACGATTGCGAATAAAATAGTATACAAACCTCGGCAAAAGTACCATTCCTGTGTCTCGAGAACTGGTTCACCTCGAGGCTATCGCCTCTCGGTAAACTATATTGTTCTCTCGACAGGAATGGAGTACTTTCGGCCTCGGTATGTAATGTACTATTACTGATTTGTTAAGACTAGCACGACTTAATTAATTAATTACCTTACCTTTGTTACTTTATCCGCAGAATTCAATTCTCCAACCAACTATTGTGGAAAATTTCGTACAACCCCTCATTCATTGGCCGCATTCAACAGACTTACTGTTGATAATCCCGTGCTGCTCAGCGGTAGATCTTAACTGAATTATATTACCGGTTGATATATTTAAATTTACTTGTTAAATATAGAGTGGCATACTCTAATTCGATATTTGTAATAATAATAATGGTACAGTTAATATTAGATGAGGATAATTTAAATCTGAATTGTAAATATCAACATTTCTTTCGGAATGAGAAGGAGCCGCTACTCCCTACTCGCTGGCCGGTAGACGCTTCTTAAATCAGAAGTTTGAATCGCGTTGGATCGGAATGGGAGTGACAGAGCCGGGTGCGTTGAATTGCCATGCAAAAGCGCTAGATTTAACACCGTGTGATTACTGGCTTTGGAGTGATCTGAAGAATGAGGTGTACCGCACCAAACCAACAACGCTTTTGGAACTCTAGCACAGGATTATTCAAGAATTTGATCTAAAACAAGACATGATTATCCTAGCCTGCTAGACAATGCCTCAGAAGCTCATAACTTGTTTGGCATTAGATGGTGGCCATGTAGTAAAATCTCGTCTAGCAAAAGTTCAACAGCATCACATTGAGAATGGAGAGCCTGCACAAGTTCTTAGTCTACCAAGATATTCTTCCCTATAAACCCCTGGCTTATCACCATGATAGAGTTTGTTCCAAATTCGTCATCATCACTCTCACCACCAACTTCTTCGTCCCCATCGATATCATCTTCCCTGACCCCAAATACACCCTCCGCAATGCCATCATCAAGTGTTCGGTTTAGGTTCGACTGGTTGTAGCATAAATCACACAGTCTCTGCTCTCCTCTTTAATAGCTTGACCTCGTCACCTTTCAGATTGCGTCACAACTTGTCACTGAATGGAGTACAATTTGAAATTATGAAAAATGGTTTCACTAGCGGTCAAGAATGGCAAAAAAAGGAAACACCTCACACTTCGACACCAAATTCTCAAGTTTATTCTACACATGCGGTGGAATGAAATGAAGATTGATATCCATACCCAGTATATTGAAGGCAATGCGATCAATTGTGGAACAAAAACGAGAAAAAGACATACGAAGACTACATGAAAGCTTCTGGTACATATGGAGGATTTGTGGAGTTGAAAGCAGCAGCAGAGATGTTTAATTTTAATTTTGTCATTGTTCAACAAAGTGCAAGTGAAACCCAATTTAGAGTTGAAAATTGCAGGCACTTGTCAAATCAAAATGTTCATACCTGTTTCTTCTTTCTTCCAGTTTACTGGAAATTATAATAGTGGTCACTGGCAGTTAATTTCACACACCACGCATTGCCAAATCACTGATAGAGTGTACAGTGGCAGAATTTCTGTTGAAATGACATAGTGCTTGGATTTCAATAAAAACGTTCTTTAAAACATTGTGACTTTTTTCCCCATTTTCCCAGGTTATTGTTAAAATTTTCATTGTTATTCCACTGTTAATTTCATGGATTTCAATAAAAACGTCCCTTAATGCATTGTGGCTTTTCTTCATTTTCCCAGGTTATTGTTACAATTTTCATTGTTACTCCACTATTAATCATCTAAACCCTTGGTTTCTTGGATATATGACGCTTTTGGATTTCCCATAAGAAATTACTGAGGCGTCTAGTAAAAAGCGCACTGTATTTAATCATTTATTAATAATTATTTATTGATGATAGAATTATCGCATGTTTGAGGTTTCGTTTCACTTTTGCTATTAAAAAGTTAAAACCGCAAAATTAAGTTTGTCGTTAAAAAGATGGCTTCAAATCTTTTCAAATGACTTCAAAAACAATTGAAGAAAATAGATCAACGCGTAATCAACAGCTGCGAAACACATTATGATAAGAGTGTAAGCAGCATCTTATGTTACAAGAGCTGTTAAAAGAAGTCAGCAGCGTACGTTTGGATTGTACTTTTTAAGATTTCGTTTGTCATCGTTGAATATATACACCCTGATAACGGGTTATAATTAAAAACTTCATTAAGTTTTAAGTGTCATAGGGTAATGGGTAATTTAAAGAAAAGTAATTAGCAAAAAATAGGGAAGATAAAATCAATTTAATAAGGATGAAAATAAGTGTTATTATTATTAATAGATGAAATAGAATAATTTAACGTCGGCCTTAATAATAATTATTATTGTAGTGTAAATTGATTTCATTTTCCCTATTTTGTACGTATATTCGATTATAATTGAATATACGTTAAGCGTCACGTTAGCTCTTCTTAAATAAAATTAGTTCTTGACGCTACTGAAACATTCCAGCTCACCTGCTGTTTCTCTTATCAGTTAAATTCGTTGAGTCAACCACGTGATCGTCGAGTGATCACCGCGTGGTTCGCGATACGTTTTGCATTTAACCCCACGTGATTTCTGTGACCCAGGTTCTCTATTTATTTGTTGAAGCATAGGCGCTGCAGCCGCCGATATGCGATGTGGTTCTTCTAGCATTTGTAATTTTATATTTCAGTGATTATAATACTCAAAAATATACATAATTTATTGTAATTAAACAATTGTAGTACAGTAACACGTATGGTACAAACATACAGTAATGGATTACTTTACTGGCGAAATCAGATTCGATCCCGCTCACGGGAAAAGTAACTATTAGGGTCTTTTGTTTTGTATTGTAAGCATTTAACATTAACTGTTTGAACTTTTTGTAATTTTTTTGAAGTTGAGATTACCTTGGTGTTTTCCCGCTTAGGAACGGCATCTAACTAGACAAACAACAAATACTTAATTGTTATCAAAAGCTTATATTTTATACATATTAGAAATGGATAGGGTTAATAAAGGTAAAAATTTACTTTAACGTGCATGCCCAAACGGAGTGGCATCAATCGACATGGCTTGAAGGGGGCGGGGTGGAACGGTGGCGGTGTTAAAGTGCGGAAACGCTCTATTACAAATATTATGCCATTGCATAATACTTTGTGCATATTTCTTGTGCCCATGTTAAGTTGTTGGAATTTTTTTTCGTATTGAAATTCACATTCACATTCTTGGCACATTAAATTAACCTAACTTAACCTAACAATTCTTATTGGTCACTTTGGGGAGTATCACCAAACGGTGCAATAAGTTTCAAAAACTCGTCTTCTACTAACCTAACCTAACCAAACTTAATGTAACAATCCTCATTGGCCACATTAGTGAGTATCACCAAACAGTGCAGTGAATTTCAAAAACTCGTTTTCTACTAATCTTACGTAACAATCTTCATTGCCATTTTGGTATCACCAAGCGGTACAGTGAGTTTTAAAAACTCGTTTTCTATTTTTTCTTCTAACCTAACCAAACCAAATCCAACCTAACAAACCTCATTGGTTACTTTGGTGAGTATTACCAAACCATGCAGTGAGTTTCAAAAACCCGTTTTATACTCTACCAAAACCATTAATACAAGAAATTAGTCATCACAAAATCACGTGCTGAAGTTGGTTAAAGATATCCGGAAAAACGCGGATACCATTCACTGCAAGCGTGTCATGCAAAGATAGTGCACATTCAGTTGCGTCCCCGACTCCCTTTTTATGCAATTTTATGAAGAGCAACTATCCTAAAAAGGAGTACAGATCATTACGATGCGCCACTGATATGTTGTGATAGATGCCAGATGAGCATGTTTTTGTATTGTTTATTTAAATGGATATGGATGTGTTAGCACGCAGATGATTCATTTCTTGTAAATTGGTCTCGATTAGGTGTAAGCTAAGCTAACCTAAATTAACTTAAGCAGGTCATGAAATTCACCAAAAACACCATTAATTTCAATGTACTATTGATTTTCAATGAAAAAAGTTACTTCCATAGATTTAACATTGGGAGCAGAAAGTGGCATTTCCATACTTTGGGACTAGTTCTATTTGACTCAGCTTGTTAAGCTGTATCGAAAGGATAGGAATGGTTAAAGCTCCATTCCACAAACCTTCAGAATTATAATCTGTGCTTCTTTCACAGCTACTTACGCAATATTTCAAAATAAATCACAACGTAACTTAGATTTTATTTCTAATAACCTAATTGCAAAGTAGGTGTTGGTGCGGTTCACACTGTAATGATTTTGCAAGTTCCGAGCACTATTACACTAGAAAAGTTACTAAATCTAGTTGCTTTACTTACTCTTCCCGCAAACAAGTAGATTATATACAGGGTGTAACTAATATAAGTACAAACCTCCTAATAAGGTTAGCTATAATGATTTAGATATATTTTCCTTATCAACATGTGGTCGCTTCTTGCTAGTTTTCGAGAAAATCGCAGTTTAAATCTTAAGTATGCTTGCTGTACTCATATTACATTAAACATACTAAACAAGCCATCAAAAAGATTTTTTTAAAATAAAAAAAGATTAATTTATAGTTTATAAATAATTACATACAACAGTTAATTAATATAGTATGTATTATATTTTCAGCCCACATATGCAAGACAAGATGGTCCAACATAAGAGATCAATATAGAAAAATACTGAAGCAGAGGAAGAATGATCCATCATTCGAAAAACGTAAAATGTGGAAATTTGAAGAGGATTTATCTTTCTTACAACCGCACTTCCGCGAAAGACGCAAGATCAATGATGACAGCACAGAAATGGAAGATGAAGGTAGTAACAATATAGAAGAAGAAATCAAGTTTGTTAATTTCTTACCTTCTACCATCACACCTGAAGAAACACTATTAAATTCAAGTGCACCAGCTTCAACAGACTATTTTCATACATTTGCAAAGCGGTTAAAGCAAAATGAAGAAAGTGATAAGAAATCTGACGATGACAAATTATCATCGATTTTGATGAAATATATTATAGAACAAAATAAAAGTACACAATCAAAACATCCTATAGATAACTTTTTTGCTAGTTTAGCAGAGACAGTTAAAACGTTTAGTCCTCTATATCAAAATACTGCAAAGTTAAGATTATTTAATATTGTTAGTGAACTTGAGCGGGAGTTTCTGACAGAATCACAATCGAAGCAACAAGAGAATTTTACAGTTACTTGTGATCCTTTGAGCCTACCATCCAGTAGTTCATTCCAGTCAGAACCTCCTGATCTAAAAAGGATTATTGATTAACAAAACAATAAAAGTAACAACCATTGTAATGCTCATTCATATCAGTATTTTTTGACCGGTTTGCAGTAGTTCACTCAATTTAATTATCGCATAATTTTGTCACTTATCAGAATTAAAATTCATTGTATCAACCTCTTAATCTAAACGTTATTTTTTTATATACCGGGTGGGGCAATAGTGTGGCTAAGTCCGATAGCTCCTAAACGATAACAGCTAGAAAAGTCGTTCTAATACGGATGTAAACAGTGGATAGAGGCGCATCTAGAGAAATTATTTTCAAATATACAGGGTGTTGCAGAAAAGTACAGTTTTTTCTCAATAAATCAAAAGTGGTTACAGATAGCTATAGGGACGTACATACAAAAAATGTTCATTTAATTCTGCATCACAAAGGTACAAAATATACAGGGTGTTCCATTTGAAAAAGTTGTGAATTTTAGCTTTGAAGTTCTCTAAATTTAAAAATTAATTTTGAACACCCTGTACATGGTGGGTACATTTTCTTTTAAAGAAGAGCACCCTACAAGCCCCTGCAACAAAATCCCTACTTAGGTTCGTCTTCACAATTTCGGCCGTGAAAGCGGTAAACTGTTAAGTGGGATAATGTAAAACTCAATTTTTTTTGAAAAAAAATTTATAACTTCTAAACCGATCATTAGATGGCGCTAAACTTTTAGATATGAATAAACCTCCCAAGAGAGGTGTTAAATATGCAAAAGTATTTAGGGCATTCTATTTAAAAAAACTTACCTTAAGCGTGCCACACTTTTCTGCAACACCCTGTATATTTGAAAATAATTTCTCTAGATGCGCCTCTATCCACTGTTTACATCCGTATTAGAACGATTTTTCTAGCTGTTATCGTTTAGGAGCTATCGGACTTACCCACACTATTGCCCCACCCAGTATAGGATCCAAGGATATCCTGTAGCAAATATAAATTTATAATAATGTAACTTTTTAATATACCTACCGTACATGGTCTTTTATGGTGCTGTGTTCACATTTTTACTTGAAGAAAAAGTAGCTTATTTCTGTCTGTCTTGTCTTTAACTAACTTTCTATAAAATAAAAATTTATTCCATACTGTTTTTAAGGTATATGGTGTTAGCTGTTATGTGTATCAAGAGTCCTATATGTTGTATAACTATATTTGCTTTTACAAATGAACTTTTGCAACAAACACTAGTAAAACTGTTACTTTGAATCAGACATTTATTTCACTTTTATAGATATAAAAAGTTTACAGTGGCATTATGTGAAGCGTAAGAAAATATATCAATTATATACTATAATTTGTAGCAGGAGTAGAAATAATATAATGTTTACAATTTGATGTGATCTATTTTTTTTATATTTTTTAAAACATTTTAGTATTACTGTTTATTAGATATTAGGATTAAGAACTTATTTTTTAAGATTGCTGCTCAGAGACTCTATAGTTAAGTGAAGAATTCTTAAGTTTCTTCTTCGTTTTTAAATAAAATGAGAATGCTGTTAGCATACATTTATTTGTTTAATTCACCAAGTTTTTTAATTAATATAATAGTTGTTGAAGTTCAGATCTATTTTTTATTTTTAGTAATATAATATTATTTGTCCTGTATAGTACACTTCACTATGTACCAACCTTCTTCTTAAATGCTGGGGAAGTATGTGGCGCAATAAAAAATAACAATTTTGTGTCATTTTAAAGATTCACTTTTGCTATCTGTATGTTTAATCATATTATTGAAATATTACTTGTTATAATAATATACATAGCACAATAGTAAAGAAAATGTACAAAACAGGAAAAAGTAAACAGATGGCGTAAATAATAAATAATAATAAAAATACACTGAAACATTTACATTCAAATGTCTCTTGATCCATTTAATTCTAGTTCTTTATTTACACTCTATTTTTATCTAATTGTTGAAAAATGTGATATCTTAAACAATCTAAAGGATCAAAAATATTTACAAAGTAATGTGTTAAATCTAAGTATTTATACAAAAAACTACTTAACTATGTAAATATGTATATAAAATGTATATAATGTATATAATATTGCAAAATGTGTTATAAAAACTGATTTTGTGGTAATAAAATGATAACATATTTTTTATTTCTAATTTGTGTTTATTATGTAGTAGATTTCTAATTAATTATTAAGGATTTTTGTGATTAAACTAATGGGTGACTATAAACCCTCGACATCTAAGTTGCTGTGAAATTTAAAACGTATGTGGGTAATTCTTCAGAAATATTAAATTTACTGTCCTTGCATAATTAATATTATATTACGAATACCTTTTAACTGTTAGTTCAGCACAGCGATGAGGTAATAGCAGTCTATCTAGCCAGGTATATATTAGCAACTAAACAATTTTTTCAACAATAAAAAGTAAACTTTATTATGTCATATGTCATTCACGTGGCATGTCCCTAGTATATATTCTCAAAGTAGAAAGCAGTTTTTCTAAGGCATCAGTTAATGATTATTGTTCTAATTAAGGAGAATTGTAAAACAAGTATAGGGCTCTCATCCAGAGTCAATTAATATATAAAATATTGAGTATCGATTACTACACAATCAAAAAATGTTGTCCCTGATATTTTTGTCATTTGCGTGGATCTAACTAAGAGAGAAGAACATTATTAAGTTTCATATATAGTATCAGTATTTCTACAATATTAGCATTACACATGTATTGCTTGCATATGTAATTTTAATGAAATCAATATGTAGTGTCTTGTTCAGTTGATCTATAAACTTTTTAGCAGTATTTAATATGGTTTGATGTAAGAGTACATTTATTTCGTGTCATTCACATGGTTATCATAATTTCGTACTGGTGGTGAATTTAGAAAAAAAATTCGTAAGTAAATACACTACTTGTGTTGTTTCATTATAGCTAGCATGAAGCCTCCAAAGAAAATAGTCTAGGCGCTATGTTATATTAATGCTCTAATAGTCATTCGCTTGGCATTTTCATTGTGTCATTTGCGTGGATTTATAACAACACGGAATACAACTTGTCTACGTAAATGACAACTCCTGTTCTTACATTATGGGATGCAAAGAAAATGTGGAAAAGAAGAAGAGAAAAAGAAAATGCGAGAAGAAAAGATGAGAAAAAATTAAAAATGATCCAGAAAAGAAACAAATGGAAAAGCTTAAACATGATGACTGTCATATCACGTAAATAAAAATTACTAATTTTTATTTTACTTGTTAGCCATTATTAAGCATTATCATGTTAGAAACATCTTTTTATTATAATATTCAAGTTCAGTTTTTTATTAAATATCTTTTCTGTCATTTGCATGTTATTTGGATCATTGATACGTGAATTTAAACACTGTAAAGGTCGAAAATGTACAGATTAAGCTCTACTAATCAGCAGTATGTGTTCTATACAATCAATTAATCGTACTCTTAGAAGAACAGATTTCAACATTTTTCTTTTCCGGGGATTTTTCACATCCAAATTGTGGATTTCGGAAGAAACACCCATGTGTTTTATTAATCCAAGACAATAATTTTTTGAACATCTAATAAATTACATTAATTGTCAATGTCAGTGTAGTGTGCTAGCATACTACATAAAGTACTTATGTTCTATTTTTCACAGCAACCAAAATGTCGACAGGTTATAATCTCGTTATACTCGTTTTATTTCAATGATTTCAAATCTATATAATAATGTATTATACATAAGAACAAAAATAACACTTTTTAAGTTTTTGCACTAAGAAAAACTCTAATTTACCTTTAATTATACAAACTGTAAGTGGAAAACATTTGAAATCGGGACAGTCATTAAGGAATCGTATTTCACAGTAATCATATGAATCTAAAAAAGTAATATGTAGTCCAATGGATGGCTATAAGTCAAATAGAAAGAAGTAAAAATAGCAATTTTTATGTATACCAGTATTCAGTAGCAGAGTCTCAACAATTCGAAAAGATTAAAATAACTATTTTCTCATGACGAGAAATCATAAAAAAATGAAAACTATTCTGTAGTAGAGTGTCCGTTATTTTGCAAAAATTAAAGTTTTTAAGGTCCTACTCCCTAATCTCTTTATAGATTAGATCTCTTTAAAATGTCAAAAAAGTGAGCAGTGCAAAATTTCAACCCATTTGGTCAATATTAACCCGTGCGACATAGAGGCTAAAGCTTAAATGGAATTTAACATGGGTGAAGTTGCTTAACACGAATCTGATGCCAAAAAAACTTCGACAGTACTTCGAAAATGCTCCTTTTAGTGAAACTGCCCGCATTTTTGACAGCTGTTAACTGTCAAAAGTTTCTTGACAGTTTGAATTTCATTATATCCGTTTTCAGCAGTTTCAACAACATAAGTCTACAAATTCTCAAGTTAAAACATAAGAAGATAAAAAAGTTATGCCACAAAGTTTCTAGAAATGCACCATACCCACGTTAAATCCTATTTAAACTTTAACCTCTCGGTGGCACCGGTTAATATTGACCATATGGGCTAAAATTTCAATCCAGAGGATGGGACCTTGAAAATTTTACCTTTCGCAAAATAACGATCACCCTGTTGTGGTCTATCCCATAAGTGGTCTAGAATTGTTGGCAATATAACGAAAGTGTATTTCATAGCAACAAAGACTATCAATTTGACAGTTCAAAAATCTAAGAGATCTGTCAAATTGACACAATTATAATTAATTACTGTACAGTTTACTTAAGTAATATAATCAAAATTTCAGATATCGTATGGGATTTAAGAATAGTATATTAAAGAACGAGTTTCATAAGGCAAGATTTATTGCACGAGTCCAAATTCAGAAAACGAGCCGCTTGCGGCGAGTTTTCTAAAGGACGAGTATTCTTATGAAACGAGTTTTTTTATGCTATTTTGCGTCTTTGATTCCCTTTTTAAATAAAAATCGCAATTTCAAAATTTAGGGATTTTTGGGTAGTTCACAACACTGATGTGACATTTGAAAATTCATTGATTGACACAGAAAATTAAGTGAAGTTTTTGTCAATTTTCTGTTTTTTCAATGCTACCAACTCTGAAAAAGTTGGGCTATTAAAGCACACAAATGAGCTATTAACGCACTGTTTTGGGTGCTTTAACAGCTTTATTATAGATGCAAAATAGAAAATAGTATATTATGCAATGAGTATTTACTATCGGTGGACATATTATTACAGGCACCCTTAAAATTCTAGTTTTTCTAGAATATATTCAATTTAAATGAGGTAAAAAACATACAAGTTTATTATAATCACTCACACTGATATATTTTAGTTAAAATTAAGATATTATTTACAAAGAAAAAGTTTCGCATTACAACAAATTACATACATATGATAAAGAATGGGTAAACAGTAACTCCATCAAAGGTGCCTTTGGAATTTTGAACTCGAGTGTATTATATCACCAGAAAATAATAACAACTGTCAGTGTCAAAGAAAAACACATGGATACAAAATTCTAAAGGTGCCTTTGATGAAGTTACTTTTTGCTCATCTGGTAGTTTTAACATGACATTAAATTCAATAGTTTTTCTTTGCTATTTAAAATAAGCTCACTCCATAAACAGGTAGCGGAGTAACTGTTCACTCTTTAGAAACAAATTTTTTGTTTAAATTAACTTATTTGAGTATTTGTTACTATTAGTATCCATAATGTGGGTGCCCATAATAATGTGTCCACTGATAGTAATGATATCTATTAAGACACGAGTATGAGAATTACGACACCAGTCTATGGCTTGTGTGAATAATGAATATGAGTGTCTTAATAACCATTAAATGTAAGTTGCGTATTAATATATTGAATTATTGGTTTGACTGTTATAATAAAATATCGTTTATTATTTGTAGTAGTTAAATTATTTATTGTTAATAGAATATTATTACATAAAATTGTTATATGTACATTGTTTTCTTAATAACTAAATTCAAAAATAAAATTCGGCCGCGGTATATTTATAAAGTTAAATCGAGGTCGCCACTTGCTGGGGTTTGATAAAGGCTAGAGGAATTTCGAATATCAGAAAGGCGACGAGATAAGATTTCTCAAAAATGGCCACAAGTTAAAATTACGGTTTACAGAAGTTTATACAAATTATTGTTTTAACCCAAATAACAACTAGGTATGTTTAAAATATGCTAATTAATAATATATACATCAATAATTATATAAAAATTATATTAGGGTTGTAAGGGATAGCAAGAGATACGCAAACGAAATTTAACAGGCGTTGTTCTGGTTATCACTTGCTGGCTCGCTTCCGTACCGGGCTCCCGTTTTGATTTTGAGCAATGGGACTCAATTCTGCCTACCTTTGAGGCTCAGGGTGATCCTCAATCGTCCACTCCAGTGGAGTTTATGTGGCAAGGGCTGCAGACGTCGCTGATACCTAGAATAGTAAGATTAATTAAAGATAAAGGTCAGTGTAGATTTTTATACTTACATCTTAAGAAATCCTCTTGCTGTAAAGGCTGATATGTATGGCAGACCATGGCCACTCAAGATTTAGAGCTGTGAATGTAATGCAGTTTATTTGTATTAGTTTAAGTGTTGGTTTATTGGTTATTTATATTACATAATTGTTGATTAATCAATATTACCGTTGTAAACGTTTTGGATCCAAACCGTGTTATTATTTATGGACAGTTGCCTCAAAAGTAACCTGAAAACCAAGCCTTTGATTTATATGTTTCTAATTGATATTATTAAAGTTACTTACCTACCTTCACATTTTTGAAAAGAAAAACTGGTAGTCGCGTTTAATAAGTTCAATGACGTCCGCCACCCTTTCGGGTACCTACTCAAAGTTTTTGAATTTAAAGGCTCAAATGTAGGCAACTTAACACACACGTCCATACTTACTGTTATTCGCATTCTTATGTTATAATTTGTTGTGTTACTAAAGATTTGTTTTTACCTTGTTGTTATTCCTAAATTTATTTATATTTAATTAAATGCATGAATTATTTTTTCGACTTTCTTTGAAACCCACGACCCCCACTGACTAATAAGCTAGCAGGCAAGTGAAACCTAAAAGATAAGGTTACACATTTTGGCGCACAACGTAAAGGGGCCGAAAGAATAGTATTTTTTAGGAATTTGGGAATTTGTTCGCATATCTTATTTGAGCAAGGTTAATAAAATACAGAAGGGTACAGGTTATGTACAAGGGTAAATACAAAATTTATAACTAAATCTTTTATTTGGTTTCCTTTTACAACTTAAACATTGGTTTTGACAATTATATATAAGTTTAATTGTATAAGTTGAAATATGGAGGAAGCCAATAGTAATAGTTATTATGAGATGGATCCAAACTATCTCAAGGCATTTGAACTTAATTATGAGTTATATATTAGAGACTTAAAGACCGATCGTGTTGATACCGATACAAAACGAAAAAATCTACGTCGACGGTTAAGGGACGATAAAAGTAGGCCGGGATTAATTTATAAAACTCCGAGTTTTAATTTTGAAGAAGAGAAAAGAGAAGTTGAAGTATCCATCGCAGAGATACAGAAGCTACTAAAGGAATTTGATGGTGTTGTCGCAAACACAAATAGACATCTCATTACTAAAATTAATCACGTGTTAGGTCGGCTACAGAGATTCGAAACTACTGATGACGAAGACGGGGAAATAGCCAATTACAAGCTTGACTGTACCATGATTGTTATAGGGTTAGATGAAGATCGTTTAGAAATCATTGATCAAACTTCATTTTCTATCCCAGATGTAACAAGTCAGCATCATAATGTCAAAAGTACTCCAATTCACAAATGGGGGGTGACGTTTGATGGAAAATCGGTAAACGCTTTCTTACAAAGAATCAACGAACTTAGGGTTGCTAGAAACACTCCGAAAGATGAACTGTTTAGAGCCGCCGTTGACCTATTTCAGGGACAAGCCCTGATATGGTATCGTTCAATTAGGCATACTGTGCACGATTGGGATTCGTTAGTTAGGGCGATTCGCCGCGATTTTCTACCACCAGACTACGACGATGAACTCTGGCGTGAAATTAGGCAACGCACACAGGGGCAAAACGAAAAGGTCACGCTGTATATTGCAACCATGTTGAATTTGTTTCAACGCCTTTCAGAAGTACCCACGGAAGAAATACAATTACGCACGATTAAACGCAATTTATTACCGGCTTTTCAGGCTCCAATTGCCTTAGCGGATATTAAATCGGTTCGTCAACTATCTGAGACTTGCAGAATTTTAGAAGGAGCCTACAGTTCTCAACAAAAGTTTCACAATCCTCCGCGTCGGAGTATAGCTTCATTAGAACCGGATCTGGCTTATGATGATGGGCCAGTTTCAACATCTGAAAAACCCTGTTTTGTAAAAATTGACCCAAAGAAGTCCGTACAACAAGTCTGCGCATTAAAATGCTATAAGTGTAGGCAAGAGGGGCACCTAAAAAAGGATTGTCCAAAGTTAAAGCACCAGAAGAAGCCTATTTGTAGCGGTTGTGGCAATGTTGGGGTGATAAGACCAAATTGCTCACGGTGTCAAAAAAAACTAGGTTATAGGAGGCGCTTATTTGCAGGGAAACGCCTTCTAAAAAATGCCTCGGTTACCTGCGGAGATTCATTCTCAAAATATAATGAGAAAGAGAAAGCTGCGTGGCTTGACTTAGTCAAGACTTTTATGTCCTCTAACACTTCTAAGAAGAAGGTTAGTGAAGACCTAACAGCATGTGTCAATGCGTTATTTGTTTCAAAGAAGCAAGATAATCGTCCTTACACAAAAATATCTATTAAAGGCCAGGAAGTAATTGTTCTTTTGGATAGCGGAGCGACACATTCAGTTATGGGCCGTGATGGCGCCTATTTAATTGATAAACTTGGACTATCAATTTATGAAGCTTCCGATCCGTCTATTTCCACAGCAGAGGGGAAGCCTCAGTTGATTACAGGATACGTAAAGGTACCAATCGAACTAGACCGCGTAAAGAACTGGATCGACTTGTGGATAGTACCGTCCCTACCTCATGGAATTATCCTAGGCAGTGACTTTGGGCACAAGGCCAAGGTTGTGATTGATTTCCCAGCGAAAACCTGCTTTGTAAAAGAAACTGTAAACGAAGAAACTAGCGATGGAGAAGCTCTTGCAGAAACCGCTGTTTTGAACGTAATTCAAAAACGTGAAGAGCTTTCACCAGAACAAAAACAGAGGTTGAATGGAATCATACAAGAATACAAAAAGCTTTCTTGGGAAGATGGAACCAAGTTAGGGCGCACTACCTGTATGCAATATGGCATCGATACAGGGGAAGCTAAGCCCATAAAACAGAGGCACCACCATTTATCGCCATACATGTTAAGTTATCTCAATCAGGAGTTAGATAAGATGCTTAAATTAGGTGTTGTTCGTCCTTCGAGAAGTCCGTGGGCGTCACCTGTTCTTCTCACTAAGAAGTCAAATGGAGAAATGAGATTTTGCTTCGATGGGCGCAAACTTAATAGAGTCACAAAAAAGGACGCTTACCCTTTACCAAGGGTAGATCAAATTTTAAATAGTCTAGGGGGCGCGCGATACCTTTCGAGCGTCGATCTGAAAGCTGCTTTTTGGCAAATCCCATTAGAACCTAGTTCATGCGAGAAGACGGCTTTTGTTGTACCGGGTAGGGGATTATTTGAATTTGTTGTGTTACCTTTTGGACTTAGCAATGCCGCTCAGGCACAACAACGTTTAATGGAAGCAGTCCTCGGGTTAGATCTAGAACCATATTGTTTTGTTTACCTCGACGACGTCATTATAGCTACACCTACGTTCGAAAAACACATTGAAATTTTATTTCAGGTTTTGGAGAGACTGAGAAAAGCCAATCTCACAATTAACTTTGAGAAGTGTGAATTTTGCCGCGATTCCTTAAAATATTTAGGGTATGTGGTCGATTCAAAAGGTCTGAGAACTGACCCAGATAAAATTTCGGCTGTTTTAGAATATCCTCAACCACAAACCGTCACACAGCTTAAAAGGTTTGTTGGTATTACCAGTTGGTACAGGCGCTTTATTAAAAACTTTTCCACCTTGACAGCTCCATTAACTGCGCTAATAAAAGGCAAGAGAAAGAGGCAACAGATTCAGTGGACACAGGAAGCAGAAGAAAAATTTCAGCTGATCAAAGAAGCCTTAGTAGATGCACCTATTCTGGCGAGTCCAGATTATGAGAAGCTCTTCACCATTCAGAGCGATGCCTCCGATGTG
Organism: Agrypnus murinus; assembly: GCA_929113105.1. Classification (NCBI taxonomy): domain Eukaryota; kingdom Metazoa; phylum Arthropoda; class Insecta; order Coleoptera; family Elateridae; genus Agrypnus; species Agrypnus murinus. The sequence continues at coordinate 77,992,874 of OV816028.1, read as the reverse complement.
GGGTTAGGGTGCGTGCTTACTCAATCGGATGACGAAGACAACGAAGTAGTAGTAGCGTATGCAAGTAGGACCTTGAACCCTCAAGAGAGAAAATACTCGACAACCGAGAAGGAATGTCTAGGAGTGTTATTCGGAGTTGAGAAGTTCCGTCCATATGTTGAAGGGGCTCCACAGTTTAAAGTTCTGACAGACCACTATAGTCTTTTGTGGTTGCATAACCTCAAGGACCCTTCTGGTCGACTAGCACGCTGGAGCATGAAATTACAACAATATAATATGACTATTGAGCACCTACGGCTGCGCATTTTAGAGTGTCTAAAACATTGGCAAGGGCACAAGAATTATATTATTGGCCATCAATGCGGCCAACTGTAAAACGTTACGTGTATTCGTGTAAGATTTGCGGTGCACAAAAGGTACAAAACGTATCACGTCCAGGTTATATGGGACAAGAAAAAAAGATAAGTTATCCTTGGCAACTTATATCCATTGATTTGATGGGCCCATTACCACGATCAAGCAAAGGTTCAAAATACTTATTGGTCGTGTCGGATTGGTTTACCAAATATACTCTGTTGCAGCCATTGCGAGAAGCTACAGCTCAGAAGATTGTAGAGTATGTAGAAAACAATGTTTTTTTGGTGTTTGGTGCACCACAGATAATAATGTGTGATAATGGAACACAATTCACGGGGAAGTTATTTCAAGATATGACCAAGAAATATGATTCAATTATTTGGTTCAACGCTAGGTACCACGCAGAAGTTAATCCTGTTGAGCGTGTCAACCGGGTGATTGGCGCTGCGATCAGATCTTATATCAAAGATCATGACCACAAAAAATGGGACATAAATTTACCGAAGATAGGATATGCTATCAGAACGGCTAAGCACGAAGCTACTGGGTACAGTTCTACTTATCTTAATTTCGGGCGATACGTTCCGTTGAGTGGAAAATTTTATGGTCCTGTAGGTAAATATGATGAATATGACTTGTCATCTATTAACCGTTCGGAATACTCGGAAGATATAAAGAATCTACCGGAGATTTACAAGCTTGTTAGGAAACACCTTCATGCCGCTTATAAGAAAAACTGCCAGTCGTACAATTTACGTAAACGACCTGCACCAGAATATCAAGCAGGACAAAATGTCTGGAAAAAGAATTATGTCCTTTCGGATGCCCATAGGCAATTTTCAGCAAAGTTAGAGCCAAAGTTTGTGCCTTGCACAGTAACTGAAGTAATTTCACCATTGGTTTATAGACTGCAAAGTATGAACGGCGATGACTTAGGAAGATGGCATATTAAAGATATTAAAGCTATGAGAAGCGAGGATGATGATTAGGTATGCGCGATCTCGTGATTGAAAAGGATGGAAAGTAGAGTGAATGTTGTTTGGGCGTGATTCTCATAGATACGATTTTGACAAAAGGAAACAGCGTGGTGTACAACGCGTTTGTTTCTTTCCTTTTTTTAGGAAATGATAAGATAATTACCGAATTTAGACTTTAGTAGCTGCATACTGATTTTGGACATGTTTAAAAAGAGGTCTATGGAATTTTTTTAATTCATTTGAAAAGTTAGGGTGATATCAATAGATCAAAAAATATTTGGATTTTGATGTCCGTTTAAAATTTCCTTATGAAATTTTGATAAGTACTTTTCGCAAGATTCTCTAGGAAATTGTCTTTACTATTTATCAATAGCTTATTAATGTTTATATTGGGTTACCTTAAGTTCTATAGGATTATACCTAGATTAGGCTTAGATCGTAGTACTTAGTTGACGAGCTTGAAAAAATATCAAGATATTTTTTTTCGTAACAAAAGGGGGAGTATAATAAAATATCGTTTATTATTTGTAGTAGTTAAATTATTTATTGTTAATAGAATATTATTACATAAAATTGTTATATGTACATTGTTTTCTTAATAACTAAATTCAAAAATAAAATTCGGCCGCGGTATATTTATAAAGTTAAATCGAGGTCGCCACTTGCTGGGGTTTGATAAAGGCTAGAGGAATTTCGAATATCAGAAAGGCGACGAGATAAGATTTCTCAAAAATGGCCACAAGTTAAAATTACGGTTTACAGAAGTTTATACAAATTATTGTTTTAACCCAAATAACAACTAGGTATGTTTAAAATATGCTAATTAATAATATATACATCAATAATTATATAAAAATTATATTAGGGTTGTAAGGGATAGCAAGAGATACGCAAACGAAATTTAACAGGCGTTGTTCTGGTTATCACTTGCTGGCTCGCTTCCGTACCGGGCTCCCGTTTTGATTTTGAGCAATGGGACTCAATTCTGCCTACCTTTGAGGCTCAGGGTGATCCTCAATCGTCCACTCCAGTGGAGTTTATGTGGCAAGGGCTGCAGACGTCGCTGATACCTAGAATAGTAAGATTAATTAAAGATAAAGGTCAGTGTAGATTTTTATACTTACATCTTAAGAAATCCTCTTGCTGTAAAGGCTGATATGTATGGCAGACCATGGCCACTCAAGATTTAGAGCTGTGAATGTAATGCAGTTTATTTGTATTAGTTTAAGTGTTGGTTTATTGGTTATTTATATTACATAATTGTTGATTAATCAATATTACCGTTGTAAACGTTTTGGATCCAAACCGTGTTATTATTTATGGACAGTTGCCTCAAAAGTAACCTGAAAACCAAGCCTTTGATTTATATGTTTCTAATTGATATTATTAAAGTTACTTACCTACCTTCACATTTTTGAAAAGAAAAACTGGTAGTCGCGTTTAATAAGTTCAATGACGCCTGCCACCCTTTCGGGTACCTACTCAAAGTTTTTGAATTTAAAGGCTCAAATGTAGGCAACTTAACACACACGTCCATACTTACTGTTATTCGCATTCTTATGTTATAATTTGTTGTGTTACTAAAGATTTGTTTTTACCTTGTTGTTATTCCTAAATTTATTTATATTTAATTAAATGCATGAATTATTTTTTCGACTTTCTTTGAAACCCACGACCCCCACTGACTAATAAGCTAGCAGGCAAGTGAAACCTAAAAGATAAGGTTACACTGTACTCAATTGAATTCAAAATTTGATTGGCTACGTTGACTTCAGCTCGAATTGATTTGTTAATATAGTTTTTGGCCACTGTGGTGGATTTCTATCCACCATGCCGTTTTAGTGAAATGATGTCACCACCAGCATCAATTAAATATCGTGGCAGAACTACGAAGCAGTGTCCAGTATATTAATTAGGATTCAGAAGATTTAAGTAAGTAGCAATTTCTTTTCCTATGTTTCCAAATTTGTTTATTCCTATGTTTTGTATAATGCATTTTCCGTTTACGTAACTGATAAAGAAAATGAGTTATACAATTTTTTGGACTAAGATTCATGTACTTCTTGTATTTCATAATACTTTCCCGTAACTGAATTTTCGTGTTGTTCTTGTACCTTTTATTGTGACTAAAAGTGTTGATCCAAAATCACTCAAAGTTTTTTATTTACATTACATTAAAAACTAAGATTTAGTAACTATGGACAATAAGTATTTAACATCTGGGGCTTCTCCAACAAATTGTTTTACATCATTTGTAGAAAACGTTTTAGCTTTTTTGGGTTCATATCCTTCAGATTTTCTTTTCAGTAAGGCATGCAATTTGGGATATTAGATATGTCCACTTTATGTATAATAGATATTGTAGATTTCAAAATTGAATAACATGTCCATAAACTTGGAGATTTCAATTTTTTAGATAACTCCTTAAAATAAACAATTAAGATGTTTTCTGAAAAACTGCTAACATTCTTTTTGTCTCCCCAGTTCTTAAACTGAGAGTAGAATTTTTCGTTTACTTTTGCTGATTTTATGAGTAATAGATCATTTGTGACTCTTGTGGCCTGCGTCTACAATACTTATTGGTGGAATTAAATTCTCATTTTTGCTCTCACTATCAGACATCTTCACAGATTTTATTTTCAAAAAGCACTTTTTGAAATTAACAATTGCTGGGTTTGGTATTTCAACTCTTTCTGCTCTGAAAGTTCTATTGCTATAGTTACAATTATTTACAACAATGGATACCATAGAAACAGCTCTTCGAGTAAACAGATCTGAAATACCGAACGCGACTTATGTAAACACTATCTACCTATAAACTGTCAAAATTGGTACATTTCAGCTGTGTCAGATGGTCATTTGATATTGACCAAGTATTATCATGATGTTGCATTTCTATTGGTTATAAACTTGTATCGTAATGAAAAATCTGTATCTTAATATATCTCATTATAGTATAGGTGGTAAATGTCTAATAAATCAATTAAAGTGTGGGAGTAGAAAAAGTGATTTTATACACACATGTAAGTAGATATTATAAATGTTTATTTGTTGCTACATGGAATCTTACTTGCAAAATTACCGAAATTACTTCATGTACAGTAAGTCAACCCGGCTTTCTGATTGGTCAATATATATGTGTGTGTATAAAATAAACTAACAGAAATAATAGATACTTAAGATATAAGTGTAAAAAGCCATTCTTTATTGCGCGAATGGTTTAACATACGAGCGAGTGTCTTAAAGAATGTGAGTGCAATGAAGAGACTTTTACACGTATACCTTACTTTTATCTACGATCATAACGCTTTATTACAGTATTCGTTGTATTTGATATATTTTTTTTTAATTGTGACTTATGTCATGTGTACATATATTAACGTGCTTAGATCTTTATGTGCTTAGTTGTTTAGCAACCAGTTAGTAAAATATTTATAAATCATTAATTTTCATACTACTCCAGTAAAATAAGGATTCAACCTCGGAATGAAAGTAAAAAAGCTGTATTTCTGCATGAACTTTTGTCTTGACGTTCTGAAGACTGACTGAAAAGCCTCCTATAATCCCGTGTCGCGTCACAAGATATTAAAGGTCAAAGGTCACAAAAATCGGTTATTCGCAATTATCTTGTTTTCTATGCGTCATATGTCATTTAAGGTTCTTATAAAACTTGTAGATCATAAAATTATCTACAATTTTTATTTGATGCATTTTGTCGTATGATCAACCGTTCTCGAGATATAGCGCGGAGAGTAGCACGCGCGCATGTAAACTGCGGGGCCAGGTATATAGTTCGCTATACAAAGTGAATTATTGAATAAAATGGCACAATATTGAAATTATTATTTTTTATTCGATGTTAACAGTTTTTAATTAATAATAAAAAATAATAATTTCAGTATTGTGCCATTTTATTCAATAATTAACTATGGTCAGTACAATTTGGGGGTTTGACATCAAAGACTAACATCAACAAAATCCAACGATTGCAGAATATAATCAGAATAATTTGTAGTGCCTCATGGTTTGTTTGTAATCAACAACTCCACCACGACTTACAGCTTCCAACAATAGAACAGTTTATCCGTATAGTACCAAAAATTATTTTGCTAACCTACCACAGGGTTCTAGTGCGATCTATTAAATTCTCGGGCAAAAAAGTATTCATCCACGTCTAAAACTGATGCTACCACAAGCCTGTCTTCTCTCAGACAGTGCAAGTTCTAGTGATGAAATTCAAATATAACTCTGTAAACTCTTTCACGCAGTGCTAGGGACAGACTCAAATTTATTAATGGCAACATTTAACATGTGTGATCAGTGTCGCGAATAGCACCTTCTGCTGAACTGATTAATAAGAAACAAAAAAACCGTTTATTTACTATTTTATTTTGTTAATTTGCTACACAATGTTTTTGACAGATTAAAAACATGTCACATTGCGATTTTGAAGTGGTCATGACTGAAGGAGTGTATCATGAAAGTTCATTATATATGCCTTCAATGCCTGCACGAAGTTGTATAAACATCAACTTTTGACATTCTTTACAATTTACAAATTGTCAACTTAGGCGGTCATGCAAAAACAAATGTTCTGCATTCTATTTAAATTAATGCATCTCGTGTCGACAGTCGATATATCCGATTATTCTGGTATCTTTTGTATTAGGTACAAAAACCGCACTGATATGAAAACCGCGGATCAAATGAGTTTGACAATCATGCGTTAGAATAACAGGAAAGATTGAGAGAAAAAAAACATTCAGGTATCCAATGAATCAATGCGGTACTAGGTATTCCGTGAAATTTATACAATTTCTCATACTAGACTTCTTGCTAATTGCGTTGTTAAAGAAAGAAGAGTTCCACTGTTCTGTTTAATATTTTGAGTATCTCGATTTTTAGTAGAAGGGTTGCGATATCATCCTTCATAGCCAAATTTATAGTTGTGGTGGAGAGTCTGGGTTACTCACGTTTGGGAAAATTTTAGAACATAAGTCACTAAGCCATTAGTTACCGCTCGTTGACTATTTTCTTGTAAGCAACGAATAATAGCACTAAAACAAATGCACGTAGCTATGATGGAAATATTCAAGTATGTATATTTGTTTATGGAAAAGTTTAAAGAAATACTACAAATTAAAGCATAAAAATAAATTAAATTAGCTTAAATTCAAGCAGCGAAACAATTTACAAGCGATCGGTGCAGAGATTTGTATATTATGCAGTTCCTAAGTTATGTAGGCCTCCATGTGCGGTCACCCCATCTTGCAAGAACCAGTAGCTGTAGTTGAGAAGACTGCATACTTTTTTTAGTAAGAGTAGATAACTTAATTAAAATATCTCGAACTATATAGAAACAGAATCATATTAGTTATGTTTATTAATAAGTAAATAAAAATTAAAAGAAATCTTTTAAAAGTGTAGCTGTAATACCAAGAATAAATGATAAATTCTAATCAAGTACTGCCCACATCCGTTAATGTGAATTCCTGGAAATATAGTTAAAATTTACTGTTTGTAGTTGTCAAAAAGGGAAAGTATCGGCCGTCTTCCTATTTGTATTATTTTATTGGGTTTATTTTATTTAAAAAATAATTTAGTAATTGTTTTGGAAGGGGACGCACCTTTTCTTATTATCGCTTTTAACGGTTATTGTTTGTTATAGATACAATGTAAATGTTAATTTAGAGATATTAAAACGTTACTGGTTTTAGGGGACTTTTTAAAAGTGATTGACGAATGATGACACACAGTTGAAATGAACCGAGTTGCCGAGTTCCTATTATATAATATTAACAAATAGTAATTACCTATATTTTATTAACTATAACTTCACGCTGGTAAATAGGTCTACGTCTTTTCAAAAATTCAATAGCTCTTAGAATATTCCTTAGAATATAAAACTGTAGGAAGGAGCGTAACTACCCGGTGCAATGAACTTTAAAAGCGACTGATATGACGTCACAATGGCCGCCATTAGACACCACCTAAATCTGCTTTTCTCTCAAACTCCGACAAATACGAAGGAATTACATTTCATAAGTAAGTATTCGTTTGTTTAAAATATTAAATATAAAATTTCAACATATATAGATGTTTTAAAATTGAGGTTAAGTAGTTTATGTGGGCATTTCGAGACGGTGAGAACCGCCAATGGAAATATCTCATTACAAAACCGGAAAAACCTCCACTTCGCCATATTGAGACCCCATACCGGTCGTATGTGGTAGATGATTATGTTCCTTCCTACATTTTTATCATCTGAGGAATATTTACTTTTTTGCCAGTATACTACGAGACAGAGTCTATGTGAACTAAATAGTTAAATATAATGGAATCAAAATTTGATTCCATAATATTTAACTAATATCAGATGCCGCTAAGGAAATGCATTTCTAATTTTCTCTAAGCGTTATTTGATGAAAAAGAGACTAAAATTCGCTTCTAATACTAAACTTAAACGAACTACTTACTAAAATCACTTTTTAACGCTAACCCTTAGAACAATAAACATACGTCAAGTAGATCACGTAGCTCGCTTTGTTTTCTATATCGTGTGTAGCGAAACAAAAATTTCACCATGAATGATTTAGAATCACTTTCGGAACCAGCTCTCTCCAATACTCAGTCAAGTTCAGATGCAGTGGCGGATCCAGAGAATTATTTGGGGGGGGGGATTTTTGAAAATAATTGTTTTAAATAAATAATAATTAAACAACCATTATTTGTTTTTATCCTATGCATATTTATTTATAAATGTTATATATAGCACAATATTTAATAAACATTACCTACTTTTACATTCAAAATTTATTTAACTATAATACTGAAGTATGTAATATCCAAAATTTGAGGGGATTTCCCCTATCCCGCCCCCCGTGGATCCGCGCCTGTCAGATTTTAAATTTAATTTAAATTTAAATTATTTATTTCATTCCAACAGAACAAAATTCCACTTACAGGATATATACAATAAATATCATTAATAATACAGAACCTAAAACATAAATGATGACATAAAGATGACACCTTTTCTGGAAAAAACAGTAATGTTATCCACCTTTGCCTTACTGTATGTAACCTACTCCTCTTTTCGCCGTCAACTAGTAATGAGGACCAAAGTAACCGTAAGTAACCGTAACTAACGACGGGTGGATTCAGTGGAGGGGTAGGGAGTAGGGTTTCTGACCCGGAAAATTCCTCTATTTTCTGTTGTCTGGAGTCCCGGGAAAAATAACTCGAAACATGGGACTTTTGTTTACAAGGTATTTAATTAAAATCTTTACTTTAGAATTAAAGTTTTATTTGTGTGTTGCTTTGCACAGATGGTTTTTTAACTAGTTTTTTTTAATACTAAACAGTCTTTGAAAACACATACAAATTATTTACAACCTGTCTCTAAACAATCAATAAAGGTAATGGGATTATTTTCAGTAGGAAAGTACCGTTAGGTATGGTCCCTCGCCACAGCATTCTTTATAAATAAACTTGCGGTTTCTATTCAATTATATTCAAAAAGGGTTTTCATCTGGAATTTCCTCTCTTATTTATAAATAGGTAAGGTAGTCTTCTTAAAGACCTAAACAGAATGTTTTTAGTTAAAAATTTATATTGAAGTATGGTCTTAATCTCTTTAACAACCGGTCGCTTTCAATAGGTAAAGGATTCCAAGAAGATTTTGATAGTTTTTGTACTAAACAGGCTTTGAAAATACATACAAATTACTTACAACCTGTCTATAAACAATCAATAAAGGTAATGGGATTATTTTCAGTAAGAAAGTACCGTTAGGTATGGTGCCTCGCCACAGCATTCTTTATAAATAAACTTGCGATTTCTATTCAAAAAGGGTCTACATCTGGAATTTCCTTTCTTATTTATAAACAGGTAAGGTAGTTTTCTTAAAGACCTAAACATAATGTTTTACTTAAAAATTTATATTGAAGTATGGTCTTAATTTCTTTAACAACCGGTCGTTTTCAATAGCTAAAGGATTCCAACAAGATTTTGATAGTTTTTGTAATGATAATAGTATAATTAATTGCTTATAGTAGTGTGTATTTACTAGATTTCTGAATTTGTTTTAGCTAGCTTTTATTTACCTGTTAAATTTATAAATAAAGTGTTTTCTGTTTATCTTCAAGATGAAAATAAACCAAATCGTAGTTTGAAATGGTTTTAAAAATGTCAAAACGGCCCAATGCAATTATTACCCCAAACAAATTTCGTGTAAAGTTCGCATTCTAGCGGGCTTATGCGGCATTTAGAATGCATGCAAAAAATTAAAAATTAACAATCAATTTTAAAATTTTGCAAAACAAGGAATTTGAGTACAATGTATGTATCTCAATACGTCGCAGAAGATGGCATATCAATTCGAACTATTGCTAATAATATTTATCATGTTCATATTCAGGAAAAATGTTTTATAAAATAATAATAATAATAATATCATAAATAATTTTATAATCTGAGAATTTATTTATGTACTGCTGTGCTTTTCATTAAATAATTGCAATCATTTTTCAATGGGGATTTCTGGGCGACAGTGATTACAGGATTAATTAAAGCAATTTTAAAAACAAATATTTGGATTTTTGTGTTAGGTGCCTATGTAAAATTACTATCCGTGTTACTATCCGTGTTTCCCGGGACTTCCGGAAAAAACAGTCTCGAGTCCCGGGAATAGTAAAATTGTCGAAACCCAGAAACCCTAGCAGGGAGGTTAAAGGGACACCTTTAATACTGTCCCAGATATTAAATATACATAAGTTTTGTATTTATCTACTACTCTGCATTTATTGTATTAAAAATTCATTATGTAATATATCTACCCTTTACACACCAACATATTCAGTTTAACTCCACCATTGCATTAGTGTCGTCATTTATTAATTATTCTCAACCTTTTCTCAAAAACAACTAAATTCTACAAAAAGACAACCTTGTGTGCATTTACCCCCAAAAGAAATAAATGTTATATTCTTATTTCTTGGTTTATGTCTAATCTTTTGATACTTCTAGGTTTGTTATTTTTGACAAGGTTAGATCTTTACTGTAAGATAAATTTTTTACTTAAACATAATAATTTAAATATTTATAAATGTTAAACTTAATTCTTAGACTAAATTGCTAATTATCATATTTTTAGTGCTACTACTTACTATAAAAATTTAATTACTGAAGCAAAACCACAAACAAAACCAAAAAAATATGTATAACTTATTAAAATTGTAGAAATCACTTGTTCGACTACAAGCAATTCGTCATCATAAACTAGAAATATCAAGGTACAGTAATTATACATAGGATTCCCCTTAAATTAAATAACACATCCGGAATAAATTATAAAGTATGTCATTAACTTTTTCTTAAAATACTATACAGCTACTACATCTTATTTTGGCACTTTATGCTGCATATTAACTAATTATTTTTGTTCATGTTACGTAATATACTACTAGTAGATAACTGATTTAGTGAAGAGATTTACATAACTGAATAAGTGAGTTATTAAAGGTAAGTGTAAAATTATTGTTTGGCTGACTATTCTTTATTATTCTGTTTATTTTTTGTTTTAGTTAATAACGATATTTATGTATGTGTTCATTTTATTTAATAGTGATTTTTAACTAACTTCAAGTTGCTCAAAAGCTTTGAAAAATTACGTTAATTATTTCTATTATTATTAAAAATTATTTCTATATACGTATTTCTAAAAGCCGCAATAACAAGCAAGCGCATACTTGACTGTCTCGAGAGCTTCGAGTAGTGCCAGGGGTGAAAGAGGTTGCCTAATTAAATTATCTGATAATTACTTATAACAGATTAAGATAATTGTAATAATCATCATTTGTTAAAAGAAGATTGTTATAATTTACTTAAAATGAAATAATATGTACACTAAAGGGAAATTCCCAATCAATTATATCGTCGCAGCGCTCAGATTGCGCGGCAGCAGATGATTTCAGTTTGGCGAATACAGTTGTTATCAGTCATTGTTACGCTTTGCTGTTATTCTACGATCATTAGAGCAGGGGGCAGCCCTTCTTTGGCCGAATTATAATTGGATTAATTAGTAATTAGTATAAACTATACCTATACATTTTATAATTATTGCAAATAAGTATGATTCAACGAATATCTGACAGTTTATGCTTTTATACACAGTTTATACACCAAAAACATGTGCATCTTAAACCTGTTAATAACTGTGACAAAGCGTAAACCAGCTGGACAAATAGATTTAAAATCGCATCGAATTAATACTGCTCTGTTTGACCAAATTCTGTGTTTTTTTCAAGTTTTTCATGATAGTTTTCGATTTTTTTTCTGGTTTAATAATCCGGTTTGACTTTTTATAACAACATATTAAAATAATTGTTATAACTATTTCTTAAAAGAAGATTGCATTTATTTAAAAAAAAAAATACACTGAATAAGTTTTTATTAATTTGTACCGCGTGACACTGGTTTTTGGGATCGCTGTTCTATGCAAGCGTACATTTGCAGGAAATGACTTGAACTATAACTATTTCTTTTGGGTGAACAACGTGTAGTATATTATCAAAAGGTCGTAATAAGGTTGAAACTAAGAAAAGAAGTTGATAGCAAAAAATTATATGTGTAAGTCTTAAACGCAACGTACGGTGGAACATTTCTGATATTATCTTGATAATTAAGACCGGAGTAAAGTAAATTTGAGGGAGAGAGGCAGTCTTTGACTACCACCTAAACCTTATCAGATCAAGATGTACCAAAAGCTTAAAATTATTACACCTTTCCGAAAATTATATGATCTCTTAATTCAGTTAAAGAATCAGGCGATCTATGGCTGGAAGCAGGAAGAAGGATGCCAACAAATTCTATTTTTGTCATTTTTTTCTTTTTTAATTTAACATTTTTTATTTCATATCCTCATTTCCCAACACCAAGGAGTATCTCTTCCTACCAGTACATTATTCCGTTCTGATAAATATACAACAAAGTTCTTCCCGGTGGATAGATATTGCTGGTAGTGATGCTCGCGAGACGAGACTTTTGTTAACTCTCGTCTCGTCTTGCACAAAATAAAACAAATCTTGTCTCGAATCTCGTCTCACACCAAAAAATCTCGTCTCGTCTCGAATCTCGCGCGTGAAATCTCGCGAGTCTCGCACTTCTTCTTTGGAAGATATATTAGAATCTAAACAAAAAATCAAAAAGGAATGTAATGCCTAATTAATAATTAAATAAAAGTCTTCAAATTTACTATTTCTCTTTGATAAATTTGTCTTGATAGTTGTTGCAGAACTCTCAGTTGAAACTTCACTCTCATTTTCATATTCAGGAATAAAGAATTCGTCACTTCCACTACAATAATCACCACTAGATGTTGAAATTTTCCCTTGTTCTTCAATGTTTTTTCGATCCTAATGTTGCGTAATCATATTTATATTGATAACGTAATTTGGGGATATGATTTTGTAGATTCTGCCCAGAAGCTTCAATTGGAGTTAATACAGGTACTGTTATATGGTAGATTCGAGTTGCCCAAGAAGGCAAGCAACTGTCCGGAACTTCTTGCGGCTGTACCATCGGCTGATGTCCAAATGCCAGTTCAATGCGACAAAAAAAACCTAGCTTTATTAAGGTTTTAGGTCTTTATTGGGATCCCGTGGCCGACATGTTTTTCTACTTGTGTCACCCTATCGATCGCCCTTTCGCAAAAAGAAATATCGGAAGTAGCGAGAATTTAGGATCCTTTTAAGATTTTTAAACCCAGTGGATCTCTTTGTAAAAAGGTTGATGCAGCAATTATGGATGGAGAAAATAGATTGGGATTACCCTGTTCCTGAGGCAGTGATCAATAACTAGAATTTGTTGAAGATGGAATTTTCAAATTTAAAATTGTCTATATTTATTATAGACCAGTAAAATTCAGGTTCATTACAAGGTTCAAAACAAGGGCTGCCTTTCAAAAACGGGTGAAGTTCTAGAAACTGTTTTAATCACTCAAGTAGGTCTCTGATATGACTAATCTGAGTTTGCCCTGATTTCAGAGTGGAGCTACAACCGTGATGGTAAAAAACCTCGAAATTTTCGGATTTTTTCTAGTCTTTCTCGAATTCCTCCAAAACTAAGCGTTTACTCGGACCAAAAATGTAGAGCATGGAATTCTGGGTCGATTGAGTACCAATACTAATTTTCCTGCCTATTAATTTAAACTCGGTCGTCAGAAAAGATAACTTCATGCATTCTCGAATGCGTCTGAAATTGGTAACAATGCTGTAACGTATTTAAGGGTTCAATATTCTGACGGCTTTATCAGAGTTTTCTTGATGTGCGGGAAAATTAGAGTTGTACCTCTCAAAACTATCTCCATCCCACGTTTGGAATTGCGCGGTTCTGTATTGGCGACAGAATTCACATTACGTTCTGTCAGCAGAGAATCTGGCTGATAGTGCCTCACGCAGACTTTTGCTTTTGCAATTGCTAAATCATTATTTGTGGTGGATGGACTCGTGGCCACAGCCATCTTCATTTTCTGAAAGTCTTTTCCGCGAGAGGAACGTAGAATTGTACTGACAGTTAATTACTAATGAATACCATATAATAGATGATCTAATAATTGATCTAAATAAATAATCCTTAATAAATTAACCGAAACCTCTCTAAGGGAATATTTTCCCAGGCCCTAGAATTGACCCAGCACGCGCCTGAAACAGACCCCAGAAAAAACACTTCGGTGTCAGTTTTTGGCTGCTTATACATGTAAACATTCATTAATCCTTTGTTTTATTACACGATACAGAAACAGCTAACAAAACAAAATCCATAACCGCATATACAAAATGTGAATTATAATATTTTATACTTTATTATTTTGTCTTTGATTTTATATAATAGAACTGCACCGTAGACCACAACAAAGTAAATTATCAAATTTATGGCTAAACGGTAAATTATTGTATTGTATAGGTACCCGGATTTCTAATAAAACATAAAATTCGTTTTAGCTTGTTAAATTTGAAATAATTTCCATAACGAGGTACTTTTGCGAGATTGCGAGATTTCTCGCTTGAGATTCGAGACGATATTGTAACAAGAGAGAAAAGGAACGAACCTCTTTTCGAGCGACAGGTGGTGTGTTCTGCGGCCTTCGAGAGAATGACGCATCGCACAAGCATGTAAATCAGACGTGGTTTATTCTGGTGTATTCTAGAAATACATGGTATGTTCGGGCGATTTCTGGAACGTTTATAGGATGGTATAAAGTCGACGTCGCGGAGAAAAGGAGCAGTCAACAGCAAGTCATTAACTGTGTATTACAAAATAAATAGTGAATATAAATGTTGTATTAGAAATTCATAGTCTGTAAATAATAGTTTTTAATGTTTTATAATCATAGCGTTAATTTATAGTGTATTCATTAGTGTATAGAAATAATATTTGTTTGTGAATAGACGATTTAAACAGCACTTGTATTATTATTTGAAAAAGAACGTTACAGTGTTGTCAGGTGTGGTGTCTTAAAATAAATAAAATCGCGTAATAATTAAATAAAGTGCTGTGAGAATAAATTTTTAGTGTTAAAATTAATTTCAACAAACAATTGAAATGGTGATGAAACTATTGAAAGATCTCTTAGTAATAGATTTAAAACGGGAATTGGACGAGAGGGACTTGGATAGTAATGGAAAGAAAGAAGTTTTGATAAATCGGCTAAGAGAATGGCTTTTAGAACAGAAGGAAGATCCTGAAAATTACCGCTTCGAAATACCTGGACCCGCAATTGATACTAACGTGTTGTTAAGTAAAATGGAAGAGAATTCTAGAAAGTCTGAAGAAAATTCTAGAATATTAAAAGAAGAGTTACTGGAAAGTTCTAGAAAGTCCGAAGATAATGTAAGAATGCTAAAAGAAGAACTACTGGAAAAGTCCGAAGAAAATGCTAGAAAGATGGAACAAAAAGTTTTTGAAAATTCTAGAAGGCTTAAAGAAGATTTACTAGAAAACACAAGATTGCTTAAGGAAGAATTACTAGAAAAGTCCGAAGAAAGTTCTAGAAGGCTTAAAGAAGAATTGCTGGATAATGTCAAGGTGTTAGAAGAAAAAGTTTTCGAGGAATTTTTGGAGAATGCCAGCGCGTTAGGACTATTGGAAGGTAGATTGGCGGAACAAGATAGGGTAATAAAGATGGTAGAAGAGAAAATAGCCCAAATGCAATTACCACCAACAACTAAGAAAGACGATATGGCCGAAATGCTGGAAGATAGAATGAGGCAACTACGGTTTCCCTCAACTTCTGAGAGGCCGTTTAATGAAGTAAAGAAACAATTTAAAGAAGAAAAGGATCCTGCCGTAGGGATAAAAGTAAAACCACCCACGTTCGATGGAAAGATACCTTGGTCCACCTACTACAAACAATTTGAGGCGGCCGCTGGGGCCAACGGATGGACACGCAAGGAAAAGGCCGTTTCTCTAACTGTGGCTTTGCGTGGAGACGCGTTGAACGTCCTGCAAACAATCCCAGCAGGACAGGAAAATGATTACCAATTGTTAGTGTCTAGATTGGAAATGAGATATGGAGACGCGCATCTTCAACAAGTGTATCACGCGCAAGTGAAGAATCGTATCCAGAAGAATGGAGAAAGCTTGCAGGAGTTTGAAGCCGATGTTGCGCGGCTTGTCCGATTGGCGTACCCTACGGCACCCGATTCATTTCTGGGACAACTGGCTGTGCAGACCTTCATTGATGGGTTAAGAGACGGAGAAACACAACAATCATTGAGGCTGGCACGACCAAGAACAACTGATGATGCGCTTGCTCACGCCTTAGAATTTGAAGCTGCAAAACAAGCGTCCCGAGGTCACGGACGTGTTCGGACCGTTTTGGAAGAAGATGAAGGTTCTAAAGATCGCCTAGAAGAATTATTAATGAGAGTTCTTCAGAAGGAAGAGAACCGTAAAAAGAATCATCAAGAAGTTCGAGGGCCTCGTTGTTGGAACTGCGGCGAACAAGGACATGTAGAACGCCGTTGTCCCAAAATAAGAAAAGTACAACCGTCGGAAAAGTTAAAAAGGGTCGACGAGAGGGGGCGAACGTTGACCTTGAGTGGAGATGCCCCGGAGATCACCATCCATGCCGTAACATCGAAGAACAGTACCAGCAGTTTGTTCGTAGATGGGAAGATTGCTAACCGAACTGTTCCACTACTTATTGATACGGGGGCGACAAAATCCATCGTACGCCCTGATGTTCTACGATCAAGTATTAAGTTGTTACCCACAACTACTCAACTCCGTACAGCAACAGGTGAAGTGATACCAACACGCGGAGTGGTGAAGATGAAGATTGGTATTGGAAGTGAAGAACGTGATCATGAGGTGCTGGTAGCCGACATCATTGACGAATTCATCTTGGGAATGGACCTCCTGAGAAAATTTGGTTTTACATTGGACTTGAAGGAGGGTGTTTTGAAGGTTGGTAACGAAGAACTTCCGTTGCACCCACGAGAAGATCCTGTCGTAAGGGTTTTGCTGACAGAAGATGTGATATTGCCTGGTCAAAGCGAGATGGTTGTCGAGGCAGGTTTGGATGGAGATCTTCGGGTAGGATGTGTGAGAATGATGGAGCCTGTTTGTGATAAGAAGATCCATAGTGGCATATTGGTGGGAAAAGCGCTGATCAAGGTTGGAAAGACTGTACCGGTGAGGCTTATGAACGTTAATGTGGATCCGGTGACATTGAAGAAGAGTACCCTTGTGGGACAGTGTGTGCCAGTATTCCGAGTAGCCAGGTGTATGGCTGATGTTCCAAAACCAGTGCCCAAAGACCATGGTGGAAAATTAGTGGGTATGGTTACTAGTTCGTGCGAAGACTTAACAGAACGGAAGTGAAAGAGGTACAGGGTTTGGTTCACCGATACCAAGATATCTTCGCTCTTGACGATAGCCAGAAGGGACGAACAAATATAGTAAAACATAAAATCAATACAGGCAACTCTATGCCTGTCCGTCAGCAGCCGAGGCGTCTACCTCTAGCAAGGCGAGCAGAAGCCGAAAAGATTATTACTGATATGGAAGAACAAGGGGTCATCGAGCCATCCAGCAGTCCATGGGCATCACCGGTGGTCCTGGTCAGTAAGAAGGACGGGTCAACGAGATTTTGTGTGGACTATCGGCAGCTTAACGACGTGACCAAGAAAGACAGCTATCCCTTACCACGCATCGACGACACGTTAGATACCCTGTCTGGTTCACGATGGTTTTCGACTTTGGACTTGAAGAGTGGTTATTGGCAAGTTGAAATGGAACCTGAAGACCGGGAGAAGACCGCGTTCACTATTGGTTCCGGACTATGGCAGTTTACGGTTATGCCTTTTGGTTTATGTAACGCTCCGGCCACCTTTGAGCGTTTAATGGAGACCATCCTGAGAGGGCTGTCGTGGAAGACCTGCCTGGTATACCTAGATGATGTGATTGTAGTCGGAAAATCATTCAACGAACATTTGAAAAACCTAGAGGAAGTGTTCCGAAGACTACGTGGAGCCAATCTGAAACTGAGTCCGAAAAAGTGCCACATATTCAGAAAGGAAGTGAAATATCTCGGGCACGTCGTATCACAAAATGGAGTGGCAGCCGACCCCGATAAGATTCGTGCAGTTCAAGAGTGGCCAACACCGAAAGATAAACACCAAGTTCGTAGTTTTCTTGGGTTATGTACCTACTACCGGCGTTTCGTTCCTGGGTTTGCCAATATAGCGAAACCTCTGACAAGGTTAACTGAAGATGGGCGCGAGTATGTTTGGAGCGGAGAGTGTGAAACAGCTTTCCAACAGCTGAAGCGTGCCCTGACAACAGCACCAATATTGAGCTATCCACGGACAGAAGGGCAATTCATACTTGACACAGATGCAAGTAATCTGGCCATTGGGGGGGTACTTTCTCAGATACAGGATGGACAAGAAAAGGTCATCGGCTATTTTAGTAAGGTTTTGTCGAAAGCCGAAAGGAATTATTGTGTGACCAGAAAAGAACTATTGGCCGTCGTGAAGTCCGTTGAGCACTTCTACAAATACTTGTACGGACGGAAGTTTTTATTGAGGACGGACCATGCAGCGTTGAAATGGCTTCTACAATTCCGTAATCCTGAAGGCCAGGTCGCAAGGTGGATCGAACGATTACAAGGATACGACTTTGACACCGAACATCGAGCGGGCACTAGTCATCGAAATGCCGATGCTCTTTCAAGAAGACCCTGTCCAACGGATTGCCGTCATTGCTCTCGTTTGGAGGAGAGGGTTTGCCAAGTATTAAGGACTACCATCGTCAACGACAATTGGTTGCCGGAAGAATTGCAACGACAGCAGGAGGCTGATCCCGAACTAAAAATGGTACTGGAATGGAAGCGCGTGGGAGAAAGGCCTGCCTGGGAGGCCGTCAGCCCTTTCAACAGAACGCTCAAAGTATATTGGGCCCAATGGGAGTCCTTGAAGGTGGAAGACGATCTCCTGAAGCGAGTACTGGAGAGTGAAGATGGCACCACCATTAGGTCTCAGTTCGTGGTTCCAAGAAGCCGAGTGGCTACAGTATTGCGACATCTCCATGACGGTGCCTCAGGAGGACACTTCGGTGTGAAAAAGACTTTGGAGAAAGTTAGGGAGCATTTTTATTGGGTCAATTGTAAAGAAGACGTGAAGGAGTGGTGCCGGAAATGTGAATTATGTGCCACTGGCAACGGACCCTTGGGGAAGCGAAGAGCACCTATGAGGCAGTACAATGTGGGTAGTCCTCTGGAGAGAATAGCTATAGACATTGCCGGACCATTTCCCGAAACCGACGATGGGAATAAATACATCTTAGTGGCAATGGACTATTTTACCAAATGGCCAGAAGCATATGCCCTACCAAACCAGGAAGCTGCGACTGTTGCTGACGTACTAGTCAAAGAGTTCTTCAGTCGTTTCGGAGTGCCCATGGAGCTGCATTCGGATCAAGGCCGCAATTTCGAGTCTGTACTCTTTGGAGAAGTCTGTCGATTGTTGGGCATTCGTAAGACTCGGACCACACCGTTACATCCGCAGTCCGATGGAATGGTAGAACGCATGAATCGGACAATGGGCAAATATTTGGCCAAGGTCGTCTCCGATCATCAACGAGACTGGGACCAATACCTGCATCTGTTCCTGATGGCTTATCGTGCATCGGTCCACGAAACAACCGGTCAGTCACCAGCGTCTGTAATGTTTGGACGTGAGTTACGGTTACCGTGTGATCTGGAATTTGGGTCTCCACCTATAGAGCAGGAGGTAGCCGGGAATGATTATGTCATCAACTTAAAGAAGAAGTTGGAGGATATTCACGACCGAACCCGAAATAATAGTCGAATCGCGAGTGACCGGATGAAGGCTACGTACGATGTGAGAGCCCAAGAAGGAGGGTTTCAACCTGGAGAGCTAGTCTGGTTATACAACCCGCAAAGGCGTCGTGGCTATTCTCCAAAGTTACAGCGAAATTGGGAGGGTCCATACCAGGTGAAGAAACGAATAAATGACTTGATTTATCGCATCCAGAAGTTGCCAAGGGGGAAACCAAAGGTGGTACACTCCAATCGTCTGGCGCACTATGAGGGAAATAATGACGCAGTCCCGGATCGGAAAGATGAGGCTGAGGTGACTATCAATACCGTAAGGCCTGAAGATGATCAACCAACCTTTAGAGAATTTATGGCTGCGTTCTCTGGAACTAGAAAAGCGCGATTCGGAGTCACGACTGAGATGCAACAAGATCTCTTCCGGATCCCTGGTAATTATTCCATTGCCCACTGTGTCTCCGCGGATCTCCGTATGTCCAGGGGGATCGCAGTAGTGTTTAGAAATAAATTTGGACGGCTGAATGAACTTCGAGAACAAAATCCCTCTGTTGGTAAATCCTTACGCTTGCCTGATCAAGACCGATCCATTTACTACTTGGTAACCAAGCAGTTTTACTACCAGAAACCGAGTTACGCCGACTTGTGGAGGGCACTATGGAATTTGAGGATCGAGTTGCTTACCAGGGGAATTAACAAATTGGCAGTTCCCAAACTCGGCTGTGGGCGGGACCAGCTGGATTGGAGAATCGTTAGAAACATGCTGGAAGTTGTCTTTAGAGGTACTGACGTCAAGATCTTCGTCTGCAATTTTGACCCACAACCTGCATTAAGGCCAACGAAGAGTGTAGACTGTTATTTCTACCGTAATGGAACGTGTAGTCGAGGAGAAGACTGTCGATATCGTCATGACCCGTTCTACAGGAACCAGAGCATAAAACCTGTTCTGGGACAGAACAGACTTGAAGAGGGGGGCAGTGTAACAAGAGAGAAAAGGAACGAACCTCTTTTCGAGCGACAGGTGGTGTGTTCTGCGGCCTTCGAGAGAATGACGCATCGCACAAGCATGTAAATCAGACGTGGTTTATTCTGGTGTATTCTAGAAATACATGGTATGTTCGGGCGATTTCTGGAACGTTTATAGGATGGTATAAAGTCGACGTCGCGGAGAAAAGGAGCAGTCAACAGCAAGTCATTAACTGTGTATTACAAAATAAATAGTGAATATAAATGTTGTATTAGAAATTCATAGTCTGTAAATAATAGTTTTTAATGTTTTATAATCATAGCGTTAATTTATAGTGTATTCATTAGTGTATAGAAATAATATTTGTTTGTGAATAGACGATTTAAACAGCACTTGTATTATTATTTGAAAAAGAACGTTACAATATTTTAAATAATCTCGTCTCGTCTCGCAAGCAAAAAGTACACTCTTATCTCGTATCTCGTCTCACAAACGAGATGCTATTTGCGAGACTCTCGTAAACGAGACTTATCGTGTGCATCACTAATTGCTGGAGTTTTCAGGTTTGGGTCCGTACCTCCTTCTACATAGAAGAACTCTTCTGTATGTAGTATTTAGAAATAATTGTGTATGCATTTGTTTCATTGCAATTACAAATTTTGTAAACCGGATTGTAGTTATTTATGTAAATAACGGATTAGAACTAAAAATTTGCACTAACTTTTTGTTGGATTGTAATTAATTATAATTTTCAAATAATATTTTAAAATAGTGTGCTATGGCTAATTACTGTAAATACAAAAATAAGTGATCTCTTAAATTTATTAAGCAATAATAGCACACGAACAAAAAAGGGTGCAGAAGACCGTTGTAAATTTTAAGTAAAAACTATGCTGTTGATCATTTTATATTAGAAGGGTTAGCAAAAGGAATAATCTAAATATTACCATGAGAGGTAGTGTAGTTAAGAAAAGTGGACGATGGTCGTACGGCAACAATAATGGTGAAAAGGAACAAAAATAGTCAAACGTCTATTTAGCACTACGCATTTTTGTACTCTTTCTTGTTTGAATGGCTTTATCAGCAACCGCCACTGAGTTTCATAGGGAAATCTACACATTCCGAATAAAACTTTTTGTTATCCATTCTTTCCTTAGTCAAGATCTTATTGCTATATGCTAATATTTTTTATTCTCATGTACTAGATTTCGGAAACAGTGGTCAGCGTATAAATAAGTGTCAATAGTATAGAAAATAGCGTAACTTTATTATTGAACACCTATAGGTAAAAACCCCGTTTTAGACGAAAAAGTACCGTCTTATTATCTTTATCAATGAAATAGCTGGAGTATGTTAATTATTTTAATAATTAAGTAGTAGCTTTTAAAATTAATACAAAAGTTTTAACTATCAGTTATCCGGCGTATGTAATGATTAAAATATTCACTTTAGACATTCCTTTTCTTCTGATATAAACTTCATAGTATTTTGCGTATTCGAGATTCGGAAAACAAAAGAGAACTTGTGACGCAAAGGAACCAGATAAGCTGCAAATGGTAATTAAAGTACAGACACAGAACAAAGATTTCCACGGAAAATATTTTATAATGCTTACTTAGTAAACTCTGCCTTAATTTATAGCACCACTCGTTTTAACAAAAAAAAAGGTATCCATAAGGACCGTAAACAAGAATGTATTCATATATAACATAAATTAATTAATTAACTTCTAAGACGAACAAAGAGAGAACAAAGGTAATACGAAAATAATTAACCTACAAAAGATTAACTAAAATTGTTAACGAGCACTTAAAGCTCCTAAAAAGAAGTTAGTCAATATCAGTGGCGTGCGGTGAGAATTTAGGCTAGGGAAGCAACCACGATTTTAATTTTATTATATCTATAATAGCTACAGGCGCGGATTCACAATGGGGGGGTGGGGAAAATTCTCCCCCTCCCAAATTTAGAAATAAGTATACATAGAATAGAACCAAATAATGTTTATTTAATTATCATTTATTAAAACAATTATTTTTCCAAAAATTTCCCCCTCAAAATAATTCTCTGGATACGCCCCTGCTAGGTACAATAAAAAACCAGTGTTATAATTATTAAGCTTAAAAAGTTCTTAAAGAAGAACTTTTACGTTTTAGTAGTTCATATTGTTTTGCTCTATAATGATTAATCGGATTGGTAATTTTTTAGCACATCTCGTTTTTTTTTGAGTTCTGATTAACCACCACCTAGTAAGATATTTTTAGCATGATTGGTAATCCCCTTACCCCTTTGAATCGTAGAAATTCTGATTGACATAATTGAATCATAAAAAGTGCTGTGTCCAAACTTGTAACTATTGCCAACGTTCTTTTGTGACAAAGCATTTTAAAATTTTTATGATTATTTAGATTTAATCACAATATGCAAAAGAATACGTCTTTTATACTATTGGGATTTGTTGACTATTATTCTTTGTTTAAAAAATAGTACTACTATTTATTTATAATGCAACTCGATTTTCCGGTCTTTTTTAGCAAAATACCTGGTGCAGGTTTTAATCTTTGTTGTTAAATTTAAAAGTTCTGGTTTTGGTCTGCCTTTCTCAACAATTTGTAATTCTCTCCGAAACTGTATGAAGAAAATCCTTTATTTAATAATAATACTTTACAAATTGAACAACAAAATTGTCGCGATTCGGATGTATCGGAAGTACTCAAACGTTCCACCGAAGCAGCTGAATTTGCAGTCATGACGATAAAGCAAGTTTAAATGTTGCATACAGAACAAACTAAATAAAATTACTTGTCTTTAAAAAAAATCACAACTTATATAAATTGAAATCATAAAATGTTCCAAAATACAGTCCCATTCACAGATCTACATTGCTTAAGTAACATTTAACAAACACGAAAAATCGAACAAATAACATAATTATAATAAAATCTGATCACGGAGCACGCTAATAAAAATAACTCGACCTTATACGATGTTAACTGTAGCCCACAACGCACCCGCGACCCGACCGCTACCGAAAGAAAGAAGTGCGGTAAGCAACACAATCAATGTTTATATGCAGTGTATGCAGCACGTTTGAATCGGTATTACCCCTCCGCGCAAGTTATGGGCCTAATTTAAAATGGTACTGTTATTATACCTTTTGCTGTACGGAATTGATATTGAGCTTTAAGTTAATTAAACATTAGAAATTTAAATAAACGATAACCATAATTTTATAAAACTATTTTTGTTAGCATTGTTTTTTAATTTTAATACATTCTTAAGGGAAGCATTGCTTCCCTTGCTTCCATGGACCGCACGCCACTGGCCAATATCATTAACAAAACGTACTCAGTCACTACGAAATTATATTCCCGTGATTTATTCAAAGAAACTTTACTTATTCCAAATATATGCTGCAAAATTCAAGCTTATGCAGATGATACACAAATTTATAAATCGTTTGCTTTTACTGAGAGAGCCGTGGTGTATGAAAACATTAATAGTGATCTAAATACTATAAAACAACTCTCATTAGAACATAATCTAAAACTTAATAGTAGCAAATCAAGTATATTATTGTTTGGTAATAATCATCACGTAATGACTGTGAAGAATGATCACAACCTACATATTGACAATGAACGATTACCCATAATGGACTCTGCTAAAGACTTGGGTATTATTGTTGATAGCAGTTTACGATTTAAGCAGCACATATGTAAATTATTGCAAAAAACTTACTGTTCTCTAAAGTTACTGTATGCTAATAAAGATATTTTAAATTCTACTCAAAGAAAATTGTTATCCCAATCTTTAGTATTGTCACATTTTAATTATGGTAATATTGTGTGCAGTCCTTGTTTAGATGCAAGAGATAAATATCGTATACAAAAAGTTCAAAATTGGTGGAGAATCGCTGGAAATATCAATTGGTTTCGTTCACACATACTCTGTTAACTTCAAAACAACCTACATCTCTTAGCCAAGAGCTGATACCTAGGTCAGGTGTTCACTCCGTGAACACTCGCTATAATCATCTACTTACAATGCCTCATCATACTTCTGCTTTTTTTTCGTAGAAGCTTTACTTATAATGCAGTTAAATTATATAATTCTCTACCTTTAGGTATTAAAACTGATAATTCGAATAAGTTCAAATGTCAGTTAAAGAAATATCTTTTACAAAAACAATAAACCTTCACGTGTCTTGTACAAATATTTATCCATTTAATTTAGTTTAACTTAATTAATTAAATAAATTGATTTGCATTTGAATGTACATAAGTATATTTAACACTTTTTGTTTTATATTATATTTGTTCTTATGGCTTCCTGGTTAAATAGAGTAGCCTTTGGCTAGATTTCGCCAGGAAACCATACAATATTAATTTTTGTTCCATTTGCAAAAAAAATAATGCAATGTACTTACTGTAAAAAAATAATCAATAATAAAGTCTTATATTTCATATTTCATATATGTAGAATTGACACCTCACAAATGTTAAAACGCGAGAAGTAAGGTCGGACCCTAGAAATAAAGAAATAACTATTTTCTGATTTTGACACATGTAAAGCGTCACTTTTCCTAGTTAAAACATCACACTTTTCGCAACTGATCAGGAAATGAAAAATTTTCGTAACTGCTGATGAAAGATTAATTTTGAAAAGCAATATAAGATTTTCAATATATGTAATTCATCAAGTTAATAATTTCATCAGTTTGAAGTTTAAAGAACAATTTTTTAATAAAATTAGAAAAATAATCTAAAACTATCACTGTTAAATAGACTAAACTATTCGGATAGCGTTATTTTAACGTGGCCCAGCTATCTTTCTGCCTATGACCACGGTCTCCCTTTCGAAGACACGAATTGAGATACGCTCAATTAGCGCACAAATGCTATAGCATAAGCTACCAGTACACACTGGTGGGAGCGAGATATACCTATCCAGATCTATCCTAGTTCTCCACGCTAGTACCGGAGTTATAAACGCTCACTCGTCGAGACCCTTCTCCCGGCACAGGAGACGGCCTTTAGTCCAACGTCGGACACGGACTCAATTGTGGGAACTGCCCGACCAAATCCAACCTGAATGTGACTGGCCTTGGACGGTTATGTCACCCCGGTCTATCATGTTTTAGGCCTGGTGTACCCTTAACAGAGCTTCGTTTATAAGCCTACACGTTGTAGACTCCCTGTATATATCCGTTTCAGGGTGAAGTCTTGAGCGTGAGTGACTAATGGCTCTAGAGCTTTTTCAGGTCACGGGTTCGGTCTGTAGACAAGTCATAATTACCTGGTGACATGCGGCTTCCCATTGGTTAGAATTTACCCCTTCTGAGCGAGATAAACCTCACTTCAATTCTCCTCCATAAGATTCAGCTCTTTAGAGGGTACTCACAGGCTCCATAAGAGATCTCATCCTAGGTAAGAATCAAATCCACCCACACCGGTGCTCATGTTAGCAGAGCTTCCCCTGCAACGTTTCTGATTATTTGTCGACATACACTTTCGTGTTACTCTACCACACATTTTACTCTGTCCTCGGTCACCGTTGCCCAGATGCCGATTGGACGTGCCGGTGCCACTTCTATGGGTAGGTGCCGTGTGTTCTGCTACACCCACCCCAGACTGCCCAGACATACGAACAATGAAACATTTTCTATAATAGCAATTAAATAGCTATTCCAGTAACGGATAATAGTCCAGTCAAACTAAACATTTGAAATGGAAAATGGAAGTACATGGGATTTTTTATTTCCAGCGTGCAGGGGAGCTTTAGAAAAGCTTAACTTGAACTTGAGTTTTCGACCTCAAATTCATATGAGCTTTTTCCGCCATTTTGAAAAGAAGGGATGAAGTGTTATTTTGAAATTATCTATGTAACCGTAGGTCTGACAAAAAATTTGTATAAAGCATTTTTGTCGGCAATACGATTGTCTACAACTTTTATTTCAAACTTTTTCGTGTAATATAAAAAATGAAAAAGTTGTGAGGGAAAAGCATTGGAAAAAGAAGGATGAAATGTTATTTTGAAAATATCTCTGTAACCGTAGGTACGACAAAAAATTTGTATGAAGACAATACGATTGTCTACAACTTTTATTTCAAACTTTTTCGCGTAATATAAAAAATAAAAAAGTTGCAAGGGAAACAAAAATAAATGATCGTTTTTGATTGATGATGAGTTTAAATGATACGTTAGATGAGTTGCCTAACCTCAGTTTCAAAATTATTATTTTGAGAAATTTATCTGTTAAGGAGCTATTAAATGGTTTACTATAAGTAACATGTAAGCCAAAAGGGATATTTGTAAAGCTGATTCAACTAACGATGTGAGAGTCGATGATCGAAAATTGCATTAAATTATGACAAGGTGTGTTGTAACAGGGAGGTATACAAGTATTTACTACCTTACTGGAGCATTTTATAAGAAAGAAATATGTTTTCAAGTAACCGAGGTTTTGATTTCATTAAATTTTCTTCTATTTAAAAATTTTACAGTTCCCTTGTAAATGATTTGGTGTAGGATTGTGAAGTATTTTTTTAGCACAGAATTGAAATTATCTTGAATGTAGGGGCTGCTTTTTAAGAATGATATCATCAGTGAAGCAATATACAAGTATGTGCGGATATATGCATCGTACACCAAAGTTGAAATTATGTAAATAATGCTTGTTAGTATATAAAGTTTAATTTTGTGAAGATAGGAAGGTGTGAAAAGGTATTTTTAAGTAATTAAGTTAAAATATAGTTGTGTAAAGATGAAATTCCATCCACTTTCAATGGAGACCTTAGTTTTCAATAAAAACATGAATGTAATATACCATTAGACAGGCAATTAAACAAGCTATTATTTTATCTAATTTGTTGAAGGGTGATTTAGAATTTATAAACAATAATTTGGTTATGTTATAAATCAAATGTTCGAGTTCTTGTGTTTCATGCAAGATTTCCAGTAGAGTTCAATTGTTATCCAGAAAAGTATAAAAGCTCAGCCATTTTCGTAACAAACTCTGTTTCAATTTACATCTTTCAAACAGTGCACACCTGCTAAGAACAAAAATTAATTTTAAGGTTGTGTTTTGTTTTGTGTAAAAAGACATGTAAACAAAGATGTCAGAAATTTAGATTATCGTTTTTGAAAAACGTTGAAGTGTGTAAATATATTTAACAAAGTTCTGTAAATACAAGTGTTTTTCTTTTAATAACAAGTGCATTAATTTTTTTTATTTGATAATAGAATTATCAAATTTCGTTACGGAAAATGGATATGAAATATAGTTATGTATTAAATTAATTGTCTTACCACAATTATACAAGCAATTGGATTTGGAATTCGATCTATCAAAGCCATTAATTATGGAAATATTTGAAAAATGTGAGTGACCTTCTTTCTTCATTTTATAGTTCAACCGAATAAAAGCAGAGAGCAGAGAATTGTAGATTTTATAACAATACAGTTGGCAAACATTTAAATACTTAAACGTGAGATATTTAACGATAGATTTAATTAAATTTAGTACTTAAGCGTTATGTTGTTGCCAGACGTATTAATCCTCAGACAAAGAATTATTTGGAATTGATATTTCAAAGAATGGTTATCCAAGTTTAAATTTTCTTTTATTTTCATTTTTTTTTGTTTGTGTCAAGTTCTTTAAATAAATTTGTGTTGTATTAACAAAGAAAAATTGCTTTATAGTTGTTGCATATTACCGTGTTTTTAGATTTATATAATTATTTAGTGCCCTATTGAAGCGACCGGCTCGAGAGTCTCAATTTTATGAAAAGTTTGACTTTTCACAATAATTTTATTTAGCCGGAGCAATTATTTCAAATGAAAGATAACATAGGTGAGCGTATATTGTATATATCTGTATTGTTGCCGCCGCCGTCTGTTATCAATTTATTAATCCGTTCGTTAAGCCCTAATTATCATCCCCAATATCGTAGCAATGGGCAATTTTAAAAGTGGAATTTGATGCTGATAAAATGCCCAAATACTACATATTAGAAAAGTTAGGAAACGTAACTAGTATTTCTTTTTTTTCTCTGTTAATACGGTTTATCATGATGTAGGTAGGCAACTATACTTTCATATGAGTATATCATCCGAAAACGTGCATATGTGTGGTTAATATAAAGAATTCGAAACAGACAGGATTTAGGAACAATCATTTTTAAATACTTTGTTTACACTTGTAGTGCAAATAAATATATACAGAGTTCTGTCATATACATAGGATTTTACGCTACATTCTCTTTTTAATCTATCCCTATGGAAATTGTACGATACGGCACTCGGTTTAAACTAAAAGTACCACAGAATAAATATCTTTATGTTGTGATAGTACCAAACAATAAAAGAATTACGTTTGAGAAAAACTCGTGCACCTGGTATCACCTTGTTTAAAATGTAGCATTAATTCCTAATGTTTTCGAGATAATTACCTGCTTTGAAGAATTTTATTAATTTGGTCATTGTATTAGACGTGCTCTGGATTTTACTTCTTTTGTATGATTTGTAGTTAACACAATTGGATTTTTTGTAGCCAAAATGTATTGATTTCATTCTACGTTTTGTAATACATTAAATGAGCCAGTCTAGCATGTAAAGCAATTTTAAATGAAACAAACACAAATAGATGTGTAGGTAGGCATTGTGGGCAAGCACGGTCATCTAATAAAGAGCTACGTGTGTTATATTACAGGATTAATACTATAGTGTATATACCGTTCACTAGAGGCTAATGACCACTTAGCATTGTTAAGTACTGAGCCGGAACGATCGAGTTGATGCTTAAGATCTTCAGTAAAAACATGAAGACTGATCTTAATAATAAAATATCTGGAAGCTAAAAAGAAAGTTGTTAGATGGCCCATCTCTTCTTAAATGGACAGAACGAGAAAAAAGTGACCGTGGTCCACTTTCTCTTTAGCGAGAACTAACAATATTATACATTAGGTGACCTCGTACAATTTAATTAAACTAATAAGGGACTTTACTCGAGAGTTTCTAATTCACTCATTTGCTTCTGCTATTACTTGATTTGAGTGCTCTCTTTTTGGAAAAACATGTAGGTATTCTCGGGGACTGATGTAATGTTTCCTTTAGAGCATTGTTATTACGTAAAAAATTAATTTCGCAATGACACGAGGTCGTTGACCATTCTAAAAATTTTTCTAATAAAAACCGTTAGGCAAATGGAGTAATTGCGCATTATTATTGTTCATTTTAATAGACGCTAGACACCCAGTGTAGCATATTTCGCCTTGAATGCTAATTTTTCTGAAATTATGAAGATTGAAAAATACAATTTTATTGTATGTATTTGGAAGGTGTTCAAATATTGAAAATTGCCAAATACTGTACATATAAGCAAAAGTAAAACTATACCTACATATTAAAATTATATTTTATTTTTGTAAAAAAAGTAATCAAATGGCTTCTCTCCTACACATTTCCCTCAAATCATTATGCTATCTGCAAAAACTACTACCAAGTACTAATAGATCTCACTAAATGAAAATAAACTTAAATCTCTAAATAAAAGGCAATACTAAAATTAAATTTTGCAGCAACGCAAGACTTGCAGTTAATTACAGAAACAAATACAAAAACAAATTATTATCTTTCTTTATCAGGCATCATTAATAACTATCTTCTTCATCAGCTTTTCTTGGTCCACTCCTGGACATTAGGCCTCCCCTAAACTCCTCCAATACACACGGTGTTTTTCTACATGGATTAAATGGGGTGGTGAGGGGGGTTATTGCCCAATACTCTTCATACTGTCCTAATGTGAGTTGGTAGAGGGGGAAGGATATAGATAAGGGGATGACTTTAAGTGTGGATGGGAGTTTGGTGTTGGGGTATGATTTTCTCCCTATTATCAAATACAAAAGTTCTGATCCCTTAGTTTGAATACGCATAGCAAAAAAAAAACTAACCGCTCAAGTTAATACAAACATAAATAGTTAGACAATTGATTTTTGTATAAAATAGTAAATCCAATTTTTGGTTTTTTGATTTTCGCGAATTATGTTACAAAAAGTTCGTTTTTTGGAAGTTTAGAAGTAAAATGTGTCTTTAATAATTAATATTTCAATAACTAGACAACATAATTAAATATAATTTTATATGCAAATAACTAATAGTGTAGTATATGTGGAAATTGTAGTTTGATATCTATATTATTATTTCTCGAGTTATTCTATCAAATAGAGGGTATTCTTCAAATTCTTTAAACAATTATTTATTAATTAATTCGTAAATATCTTCAAAATAATTAAAAAAAAAGAATTTATTAATTAATTTATGAATATTTTCAAGATGTCTTGTATTTGTTTTTTTTATTAAAAATATGATCTTTTGTAAAAAAAGACTTTGATTAAGGCACCAGAACACCAGAATGAAGTACCTTCTATTTCATAGAATAACTTGAGAAATAATAAGATCAAATTACAAAAATTTCTACATACATACTGATATGATATGACGATGGCTATATAAAAAGGTAATTGGAAAATCCCGAAATAAATCAATGATGATTGGAAAGTGATAAATTTTAAAATTTGATTTTTAATTGATGATAACCAATAACACATAAAATAGATCCTGACAAAACAATGTGAAAACATATACAAAATATAAACCACTTACCTTCACAATCCAATAAAAATGTTCCGGCTATAATTTCTAACTTGGAAAACAAGTCCCAAAAATACATGAAACATCTCAAGCGGGTCGCTACAATTAGGGCCTTACTTAAATCGTATCTGTAAAAAATTGTTAATGGACCAAACACACAAAAAGATAACACATCACATTTTTTTGTAAAAATTTTAAATAAAAGAGTTTATTAATCAACACAAAAAAATAAAAACCAAGGAATCAAAATTATTTAACAACAATCCTTAAATTTTTCTAATAAAAATTGTTAGGCAAATGAAGTAATTGCGCATTATTATTGTTCATTTTAATAGACGCTAGACACCCAGTGTAGCATATTTCGCCTTGAATGCCAATTTTTCTGAAATTATGAAGATTGGAAAGTATAATTTTATTCTATGCATTTGGAAGGTGTTCAAATATTGAAAACTGCCAAATACTATATAAGCAAAAGTAAAACTATCTGCATATTAAAATGATATTTTATTTTTGAAAAAAATAATCAAATGACTTCTCTCCTACACATTTTCCTCAAATCCTTAAGCTATCTGCAAAAACTACTACTAGATACTAATAGATCTCATAAAAATAACTAAAAAATTAAAATAAACTTAAATCACTAAATAGAAGACAATAAATACTAAAATTAAATTTTATTAGCAATTCAAGTCCTGCAGTTAACTACAGAAACAAATACAAAAACAAATTATTATCTTGGCATCATTAATAACTATCTTCTTCTTCAGCTGTTTCTCTGCTTCTGTTTCATAGAATAACTTGAAAAATAATAAGATATCAAATTACAAAATGTACACATATATACAATACTGTTAGGTACTTGCATATAAAATTACTTTCAATTCTGTTAAGTAGTTATTGAAATATTAATTATTAAAGACATGCTTTTACGTCAAAACTCCCCAAAAACGAATTGTTTGTAAGATAATTCACGAAAATTCAAAAACCTAAATTCAGATAATTTTACAAATTTATTATTTTATACAAAAATAAATTGTCCATCTAACTGTCTTTGTTTAAATTATTTTGAGCGGTTAGTTTTTCTGCTATGCGCATTCAAACTCAGGAGTCAGAACTTTTGCATTTGATAGTAGAGAGAAAATCATGCCTTATCTATATCTTCCCCCCTCTACCAACTCAAATTAGGCCAGCAATAACCCCCTAAAGATAATAACCCAATAAAAATTAAACACACGAAGAATCGTTGAAAAATAACTCAAACAACGTTGAAGAACTATAAAAATCTCTCATTTTTAGACACCACAAAATGGATTCCTATTTCTGGACTAGGGAAATTGGGCATGTAAAATGTTGGGCGTGTTCTACAAACCTCTCATTTTAAGACGCCTCAAGATAAACTCATACAAGTAAACTCCCCTAAAAATTGGACATTATCAATACAAAATATACTTCTGAGAGATAAATTCTCAAATACAAAAAATATTATTAATAACTAAAACAAAAGATTAATTAAATGAGATTAATTTTCTACTTGCACCAACATTGTACGACCTAGTAACTGCATAAATGCATATATTTTTAGATATATACATTTCGTTAACAAAAAAAAAACGACAACGGTGACAGGTATTATAAGATCAGCCCAATTACACTGATCAACAAAGCTTTGGTTCTTAAACAAAACTAGGTAATCCTTATGTAATTTTTCATCCTGAATTTAAATCTGCTTTTAGATTTTTTATCGCGTTTGAGGTTCTACTATACAGTGTAGTTATAATTTCACTACGTAATTACGTATCAATAGTAAGAATTTTTGGAAATGAGGTAATTGCATTCCGAATATGTTAAGTAGAGCACTCACTGCTCATTGATGCATCTAGATTTAGTTTAAAAGCAGTTCTATTGCACAATGACAATACAGTGCCTTCAGTTCCCATTGCATATTCAGTTCACCTAAGGAATCTTATGAAACTATGAAATACCTTTTAAAGAGCCTAGACTATAAACTTTATGAGTGGAAAATATGTGGATATCTAAAAGTTATAACTTTGTTATTAGGAATGCAACTGGGATTTACAAAATACAGAAACAGAGAAAAATATATTTTACAGGAAAGCTTTGTGGATAGAAACAATATCTATTTGCCGTCTTTGCATATAAAGTTAGGGCTGATAAAAAAATTTGTAAAAGATATGGACCGTGGCCGAAGAACTCTTCAGTACATAAAAGACAAATTTCCAAAACAGATAAGAGAGGGCATATTTGTGGGTCTCCAAATTCTGAAATTAACGAATGACAGGGGCTTCGATGCGGTTGTACAACAAAAGGAAAAGAACTTCGTCGATGAAATGCTGGCAGCTTACCATAAAATGGGATGTAATATGTCGTTAAAGATGCATTATTTACATTCCCATTTGGATTTTTCCCAAGCAGTTTAGGAGCTGTAAGTAATGAGCATGGCGAGCATTTTCATCAAAATCTTGGAACGGTAGAAAATCGGTACCAGGGAAGATGGGATACGAACATATTTGGTGATTACTGTTTGTCACTGATTAGAGAAGATTACATCATTGCACAAAAGAAAACTGTCAAATAGAACATTTAAATGGCGTTTATGTACATTTTGTAATATTAAACGCATCTAATTACTTTAACGTTTTATTTGGAAACAAAATAATGTTTTTCTCTGAAACTATACGTGCTGATGAAAAACTAAAAGCATAAAAATATGAATCAAGATCACCTATTTGTAACTAGGAACCAGAAAGAAACGTTCAATTTGTTGATCAGTGTTCTAGATCATGAGAGGAGACATTGTCTAAAAGTGGAGTAGGAAAAGCGCTAGTCAATAGAGGAAATGATGGTTTCATACAAAGATACACGAGCTGGACCTTAAAGATAATCTTATTAGATAATCGCATAATCTACAAACTTTGTCTGAACTATTTTTAGGATAACACTTACCGTTTTTGTTGACCTTTGACCGATGGGGACTTTTGACATTTCATTTCTAATGATGTATTTAAGGTCTGTACCAATTTTCAGCTCTATGCGAATTTTTCCGAAATTTGTACGTTTGTTTTGTCTATTTTGACTGGACTACAAAACAATGTGTGAAATTAGAATGCCTGTCTGTAGAAAAAGTCTGCAATAGTAGGTGCTGACCAAACCATTAAAACATATAAAGCTTCTTTGCATGTGGATGATCCAATTTTAATCACTTGCGTAAGACCTGCGAACAAAAAATGACATCAAAAAACTCTTTTATTGATTACAGACTCATATTCCAAATATCATCCCTATAGCTAACAGCATTCTTTTGTTATTTAAAAAAATAGAATTATTTTGAACATCTTTGACGTTCGATAGAGCTTTAACGAAACACTTTTGGATAGTGGTAAGTTTGGTGAAATGGTCCTATTTGCCTCGCCCCAAGTTGTCTCTGCACCTACTTGTCTCATGCCCAGTTGGCGACGTCTACTTGGTCACGTACAGTTGTCCCATCCCGCCTGAAAAGGTTCTCCAGCAACGTGGCAAATTATCTTAAGTCAAATTGTTGATAACAACAAAATATTAGCTATTATGAAGTTGTACGATAACCAGGTAGTCCTTTACAGTTCTTGTGTCGATTCTTATTCTCTTTCTACAATAAAAAGATTACTGGTAAATAATAAACAAGAAAAGTTGAAATTTCGTGTCCTCAAATAGGGAAACACTATAATTTCTATATGAGTGGCGTTGATATGCTCGTTGCTATACACCGAACTGGATTAAGGATATAACGTTGGTATAGGTTTGGTATCCTCTCGGATATGGAATGTTTACCGTTCCAAACATTACATTGACACGTTTCACTTCCTATCCTAGAAAAAGGCATGTTTTTAATTTTTCTCCGTTATGAGAAATTACCCCCACTTCAGCACTTCGGCAGGGGGTCGAACCAGCAACCCCTGGATTGTAGAGTAAAACTACAAACCGCTAATCTATCGATCCAACCGGCCGGTAGGTTTACTTGTTAGGTTAGTTGTTTTGTTTGCTAGTTTGCAAGATAACTGTTTAGTTTACAAATCAACCGAATTTACACTTTAACCCATTTACCGTAAAGTACTATACATATAACGTTTAGTGGCAATACCTGCCTGGCATGAGTTCAAGTCTGGATTCTGGAAACGATTCTTCGGCTTCAGTATCGAACTTATAGGTAGTATGTATAACCTCAACTGTTGTTGCCTGAAATGAAATTAAAAAAAGTATTTTAAAAAAACGTTGCTTATAGTAAACCACAAAAATTATCATCATCGGTATCGGCAGATCTGGTTAAGGTTTTCTGCAGTTTTCCTTAGCTGTAACACAAATGTTGGATTTGTGCTATACCATCTGTTAAGTCGGCTTAAGACGCACGTTGGGCCTGCGTAATAGTAATAATTAGAGATGTCGCGAATAGTGATTTTGCCGAATACCGAATATTCGGCCACGCTCTTGGCCGAAGCGCGGTGTATTCGGCGGCCGAATGTTCGGCAAATATGTGTCCATTTCGCGGGTGACAGGTTACGAGTGTTACGACCTGTCACATTGTGGTGCGTGCGGTAGCGAGTCGCTACAGAAAATATGCAAATTGATGAGGATGTGGAGAAAAAAAGTGGTACTGCAAATGAGACTTTTATATGAAAACTGTTCGCCTAGATCGGACCCTTACAAGTGGTGGTCAGCAAACCCAAACAGTATGCAAGCCTGACAGAATTCGCTAGGATTTATCTATCGTCTCCCGGCAGTAGTATATATAATGAGAGGCTATTTTCAGAAGCAGGTATAGTTTATGAGGAAAAGCGCAATCGTTTGCTATTAACAAATGCTGAAAAAATTGTTTTCATTCATCACAACTTACCACTGATAGATTTTAAGTATTAAATGTAATAATTTGTGATTAAAATAAATACATTTTTGAGTAATACCTTTGTGCGTTTTTTTTATGATTTGGTATTCGGCCGAATAGTACGCAACATTCGGCCGAATACCGAATAGCACAAGCTTTATATCTTCTGGGGGCCTGATTTGCCAGGTAATGGGGAGTAGTAATTATTATTATTATTATCACGTTAATAAATCTACCCTTGTGTAGCTACCAATGAAGAGATAAAAGAACTTGGTAAGAAATGAATTTAATAATGTCCAATAATAATAGATTAATTTAACAAGTGGTAATGTTTGCACCACGAGCCGCTGTAATCATCTAATCATATCTGTAAGTAAGTTATTTCAATTACCACGAGTTGAATACTATACTTTATCTACGACTATAACAAAATTTATAAAAATTACACCTCAAAGTTTTAAAAAGAAGTAATTGACAATGGGTATTTTAATGTCATTAAATATTTAATGCTATTTAATACACTATAGTATTTCTTAGGCATCATTTTTATTAATAAAATTAAATGATTAAATTAAAGCTGAGCAACTTATGATCTTGATTGAAGGTGTAGAATTATGTAAGGTTTATTTTAAAGGTAGCAGATTGTTTTGTTACGTGTCGGCTTCTTTCACTTTCACTTCTGGTGGTGTATACATTTCTGATTTTACTCACTTTAAATATTATTTCTCTTATTGTTTGACATTAGTTATAGAATATCGGCTAACTAGATACCATTGCTTCAGTATGCAATAGCGTGCATTTCGGTGCTATGGCAACCCGATAAACAGTGAATTATGGTTCAACATTCGTCTGCGCCTTGGCCGAATTTTTTGCTGTTTGTGCTCAGATCTATTAGGCACTTTAATTTTGTTTCTGTATTTCATCTGGCATATGGGGGGGGCAAGGGAGAGCACGTGTCCCCCCCTGATTTCCTTAATCTGACCTCGATACCTACACTGTTAGAAATTGTTGAAGTTTTTATTCGATATAAAATAATTGTAGATTTACAGTAAAAATAAATTTGTTATAATTTGATTACAATATTGTTTTACTTTTTACTATAAATCTAAAATACTTTCTCAATTCTTTACAGTCTGTTTTATAATATTTTAGACTTCGTATTTCAGTTTCATACAAAATGAATGACAATATATAGGGTGTAACAAAAACGGTGGGCTGGCTATATACAGGTGGCTTTTACGACTAAAAATAAGACTAAAAAGTTTATATGAACATATGTCCTAAAAGGGTTCGTTACTAAGTTACAGCAGTGAATTTAAAAAATTTCCTCTTTTTACCATCTGTGATCTTGATGAAGCTGGCTTTACAAGAGATGGTATCGTTAATTTTCGCAATTTACATTAGTGGCAAGATGAAAACCCTCATGCCATATTATTCAGTCCAGGCATCAACAGAAGTTTCAATTACATGTGTGGGTGGAAATTATCAACGACTTCTGGATTGGTCTTTTGGTACTACCCGGTCGACTTCCTGGCCAGAAATATCGGTATTCTTTAGAAAATGACTTACCAGGTTTGCTGGTAGGTGTTCCACTAGATGTTAGAGGACGCGTGTGGTTCATGCATGACGGTGCACCGGCCAAGTTCAGTCACACAGCACGCGACTTTAGGCAATAATAATAATAGGCGAATAAACGCAGTATATCCTGGAAGATGGATTGATCGTGGTGGATCTGTAGCACGGCCTGCACGATATCCCGATCTAAATCCTCTCGATTTTTACGTACGGGGGCATCTAGAATCTATGTTGTATTTTACTGCAGTTAAAGATATTGAGGATCTGTGACAGAGAGTGAAAGGCAGATGCCGCATATTCGGAACACACCATGAATTTTTGAGCGCGTGTGGTAGTCCATAATCCGACGACCTCAGCAGTGTGCTGCTGCTCGTGGAGCAGGGTTACCAGATTATTTATTTCATTAAAATTGTAGATAATTTTATGATCTACAAGTTTTATAATAACCTTAAATGACATATGACACATAGAAAACGAAATAATTGCGAAAAACCGATTTTCGTGAACTTTGACATTAAATATCTTGTAACGCGGACACTAGATTATAGGAGACTTTTCAGCCAGTCTTCAAAACGTCAAAACAAAGGTTCATGCAAAACATACAGCTTTCTTACTTTCATTCTGAGGTTGAATCCTTATTTTACTGAAGTAAATGCAATATCTTGCAGCTCTCGCTTGTGATAATAGAAACCATCTTAAAAACATTTTCTTTCAACTCCCCCACCCCCCATCTCTCTCTGAACATGGCTTTGCCCCCACCTACAAAATATATGGGCGCCCATCTTGTTGAGGGTCCTGGCTGCACTTGAATGGTTTCGCTAATCTTCTGGTTGATATTTCACATTTTCCATTCAACAGTTCCTCCAAACAACGAGTGTTGAATTTTATCATGTTCAGCGTTTTTCGGCCAGGACCTGATTCAGGTGATTCGCAAGTCAGGTCACCTGACTTTTGAAAAGGCAGCGTTCTTTCTTGCCATTGGTTAATGTATCGATATATTGTCGACTTTGATACACTTTCTTCTTTAAAATGATCTGCAACAAACTTTATTCCCTTTTTTTTTAACTATTTTTACAAATTGAAATTTGCTGCACACAAGAAACTAAATAGAAATTGTTATAATAAAAAATAATACTATCTAATTTTGTTTCTGGTCTTCTTTCATTTTATCATGATTAATTACAGAAATTAGAAGAATCAGAAAATATAAAAAAAGAAAAATACATAATACGTACTATTTTGGTTTTTATAATTTAAATATAACGTGTCATATATAATAATAATAAGTCATATTAATTAACTTATTAGAAATCATATTACAAAACTGTAAAAAGTATAAAAAAGTTTAGCTCTTCTTATTTAACAATACATTACCAGTTTTATATTTAAATAAACTTCATTTCTGTTGTAAGTATCTTACACTAGTTAGGTGTAGCGTGTGTTGCCTACTTCTATTAATTCATAGCAGTTTGAGAAACAAACTAAAGTTGACTGTGAAAATTAAGTTGACAAAAAATTTAAAAACATGTTTTCACATTATGTGGTGTATGAAATTTAATTATTAGTTGCTTGGCATTTGAATAGATAATTCATAAATACATTTCCATGCTTCACACATCAGTAACACAACAAAAGTCTTTTAAGTCTTTTAAGTCTTTCAGAACAGTACTAACAAACATTTCCAGCCTTTTCAAGTAGGAGTGGAATTATATTTTTTAGATCACTTAAAAAAACTTATTTAAATAAACTGTGATACTCGTTTGAAATTTTGCTTAAATGTTAATAACGTGTGTCTGATCTCAGAGACACATTCAACTAAACAAACTTACATAATGATAAAAGGTTATCAGATCTATCAGGTAATTCACCCTGATAATCAAGCAAAAGGTGGTAGTGCTGTTTTGATAAAAAATAATATCAATCATTATGAAGAATGCCATGTTCAAACCGTCGAGTAGTAGAGTCAATTTTTGCATTAGTTCTTATTTTTTACTATCTAAAGATAGAGACTTGAAATCTTTTGTAATGCCTTCAGTACTGGACCAATATAAAATGTTATATGTTTAAAATGGGGACACGCCCCCTCGGGAGGTTGAAACCCCCATTTTGTACCCCTAATTTAATAACGCAACCAAATTGAGCGAAGTTTATATTAGGAGGGTTCTTGGAGTCGATGATTATGAATCCAATGAGAAAATCGAAAAATCCAAAATGGTGGGCCCAAAATGGCGGTCCTAAAATAACGGCATTTGAGATTGAGAATGCGATTTACGCCGTTTCTATTGATTTTAGAGAAAAACTCAGAGTCAAAAAGTGCTTAAAATGTGATTTTGCAAAGGAATACACTATTTTGATTACCTTATTATGAACCCCTTCGCTCTGCCCTAGTAGTAGAGTCAATTTTTGCATTAAGTTCTTATTTTTTACTATCTAAAGATAGAGACTTGAAATCTTTTGTAATGCCTTCAGTACTGGACCAATATAAAATGTAATATGTTTAAAATGGGCGCACCCCCCCCCCCCCGGGGGGTTGAAACCCCCATTTTACACTCCCAATTTATTAACTCGGGAAGTTTTCCATCAACTTAAAGCAAATTCATATTGGGAGATTTTTGGGGTTCCTGATTATAAACTCATTGAGAAAATTAAGAAATACAAAATGGCGGACCCAAAATGGCGGTCTTTGAGATTGGAAATGCGATTTACTCCGTTTTTATTGATTTTAGAGAAAAATTCAGAGAGTCAAAAAGTGTTTAGAATGTGATCTTGCATAGGAATACACTATCTTGGTTACCTTATTATGTAACCCCCTTCACTCTCCCCTAGTTGGCTTCTCAGTAAAGAGGTTGCATAATAAGGTAACCGGAATTACGTATTCCTATGCAGAATAACATTCTAAACACTTTCTCGCTCTTTGCATTTTTCTCTAAAATCAATAGAAACGCCGTAAATCGCATTTCCAATCTCAAAGACCGCCATTTTGGGTCCGCCATTTTGTATTTCTTAACTTTCTCATTGAATTCATAATCAGAAACCCCGAAAACCCCCCCAATATAAAGATCGCTCAAGTTGATGGAAAACTTCCCGAGTTATTAAATTGGGAGTGTAAAATGGGGGTTTCAACCCCCCGTAGGGGCGTGCCCCCATTTTAAATATATTACATTTTATATTGGTCCAGTACTGAAGGCATTACAAAAGATTTCAAGTCTCTATCTTTAGATAGTAAAAAATAAGAACTTAATGCAAAAATTGACCCTGCTACTAGGGCAGAGCGAAGGGGTTACATAATAAGGTAACCAAAATAGTGTATTCCTTTGCAAAATCACATCTTAAAAGCTTTTTGACTCTTTGAGTTTTTCTCTAAAATCAATAGAAACGGCGTAAATCGCATTCTCAATCTCAAATGCCGTTATCTTAGGACCGCCATTTTGAATTTTTTAACTTTCCCATTGGATTCATAATCAGCGACTCCAAGAACCCTGCCAACATAAATTTCGCTCAATTTTAAACATATAACATTTTATATTGGTCCAGTACTGAAGGCATTACAAAAGATTTCAAGTCTCTATCTTTAGATAGTAAAAAATAAGAACTTAGGCATATTTTTTGCAAAAATTGACTCTACTAGAAACTCAACTCACAGTTGTGACCGTTAAATCTACCAAGCAAAATTTGAATGTTGGTGCAATACTATATTGTCCACCAAGATACAATCTCAAAATACAATTGAATTGTCAGGTTAAGATAAACTAATAAAACTTGTGAAACTTTGAATTAATCTTTTAATTTCATTATATTTCATGATTATGGAGTTCCACAAAGTAAGGCTGGAGACAGTAAACAAAAACTTGTTACAGCACCTTGGCGAGAAGTTCATAGTCGGGGGTGATCTTAATGCCAAACCTGTAGATTGGGGCTCAAGATTAACAACAACAAAAGGAAATGAACTAAGACAAGCCATTAGGGAAACAGGATGCAACTTCCACACCACAGGTAAACCAACCTATTGGCCCACAGACCCGAACAAAATACCAGATCTTTTAGATTTCTTTATATCTAAAAATGTTTCTCCAAACTTTATTGATATAGAAGAAAACTTTGACTTAAACTCTGATCACTC
Source organism: Agrypnus murinus (assembly GCA_929113105.1). Lineage (NCBI taxonomy): Eukaryota > Metazoa > Arthropoda > Insecta > Coleoptera > Elateridae > Agrypnus > Agrypnus murinus. The sequence continues at coordinate 77,950,997 of OV816028.1, read as the reverse complement.
AGCAGTAATCCTCACTCTAAGTGAGAGAATAATAAAAAAAGAACAAAAACCAGAATTAGTTAATAAAACTACGGATTGGGAAAGCTTCAGAATAGAACTTGAAAATAAAATAAGACTCAATGTGCAATTAAGAACTGTTCCATAATTGGAAACAGAAGCTGAAAGCTTTATCAAAATTATTCAAAAAGTAGCTTGGAGTAACACTAGAAAAATCACTCACAAAACTGCTGGAGTTAACTATCCTATGGAAATCAGAGAATTAGTCAAGGAAAAGAGACGAATCAGAAGAAAGTGGCAACAGACACGTGATCCGGCTGACAAAAATATTCTTAATAATAAAACTCAGCAACTAAAGAGATAAATTCAAAAGTAGAAAGAAGCCTCAATTGAAAAGTATCTCAAAAAACTAACAGCAGATGAAGATACTGATTTTTCGCTGTGGAAAGCCACAAAGAAAATCAAATAACCCCTCAACCACATTCTCCCCATCAGGCAAAGTGATGGTACATGGACTAGAAGTAACAAACAGAAGGCTGGAACTTTCGCAGAACACCTTGCTGAGACTTTTCAACCAAACGAAATTCAATGAAATGTAGAAACTGATGAAGACGTAATCTTGGAAGAAGAAGAAAAAGAAGAAGACATCCAACAGGTCACCCCAAAGGAAATAGCAACAGAAGTTAAAACTAATAATAACCCCAAAAAAGCGCCTGGAAAAAAGAGACCTTATCATGGGTGAAATATTGAAACAACTTCACAGAAAAACCATCGTTATGCTGACGTACTTGTTCAATGCAGCATTTCGATTGAAACATGTGCCTAGTGTCTGGAAGGTAGCAGAAGTTATCATGCTACCAAAACCAGGTAAACCACCTAACGAGGCGAAATCATACAGACCTATATCACTACTACCGATTATATCGAAGCTCTTCGAAAAGCTCTTATTAAAAAGACTTGGACCTATTATAGAAAGGAAAAATCTAATACCAAACCATCAGTTTGGATTTAGACAACAACATTCTACAATTGACCAAGTTCATAGAATAACAAATATCATTGAAATGACATAAGAAGAAATATTAATTTGCTCAACGATTTTCCTAGATGTGGCTCAAGCCTTTGACAAAGTTTGGCACGAAGGATTGATCTACAAACTAAAAAGAATGTTACCAAAACATTACGTTAAGTTACTCACGAGTTATATATCAGACAGATATTCCGCATTAAGCAAGAAAATGAATATTCAGAGTTAAGGCACCGCAGAATGTAACTGTTGCCACATTTGGCGACGACACAGTGCTGATGGTTACTGGAACAACCATACAAAAAGCAACTGATAAGCTTCAAGAAGCCAGTGACGAAATACACCAGTGGACTAGAAAGTGGAAAACAAAGCTTAACGAATTAAAATAGGTTCATGTAAATTTGACTAATAAAAGGCTTATAAATACACCTTCAGTTAATTTAAATGGCATCGTAGTTCCATATGAAAACACAGCCAAATATTTAGGAATGACCTTAGATACGAAATTGCGGTGGAAATAGCATATAAAAAAGAAAAGAATAGAACTTGGACTTAAATATCGACAATTGTACTGGCTACTGGGACGCAACTCGCAATTGTCAATAAATAACAAAATACTTATATACAATCAAGTCTTAAAACCAATATAGGTCTATGGCATACAATTATGGGGATGTGCTAAAGAATGCAATGTCAAAAGAATTCAAACGTTCCAAAATAAAGTACTACGGAATATGGTAAATGCTCCATGGTACATCAGAAACAAAGATCTACATCGTGATTTAGGGTTTTAAGACGTGTCGAGCGAAATCAAGAGATTCGCCACTAAACACGAAGCCAGACTATATCAACATGTCAACATCGAGGCATTACTCGACAACCAAAACATTATAAGAAGACTGAAGAGCACTAAGCCATTTGAACTAGTCTAAATACTGTGTAACGTGTTAATAGCAGAGCACAGTGCGCGATAGTGTAACGAGTGCAAGTGCTTCAAGAAGCAAAGTCAGACTAAAATATAAGACATCAGTGGATGAACTGTTGCTTAAGTTTTATTTAGTTTTAAGAGTTTAAAGATAAATTGATGGTTGGTCTATTAGACCAGTTTCAATAACAAGGGCATATGCGCAAAAAAGAAAAAAAAAGTTAATAACATCGATTAGGATGGATTATAAAGTTACATAATACTAGATACTAGACATATTTCTAAATATAGGTAAACTATTTTTTAAATTGATTATATATTATGTAAGTGAAGTTGAATGATCAATATAATCTTCCAAGTTTGTGCCCCTGCTTTAACTTTATAAGAAAGATATGATTGACTTGCCTCCTTCCTAACCTAATGCAAGGCCACTTCGGCAAATATTGGATGATGGTTTCATTGTAGGTATCCATGAAGGATGATTGAGAGTAGCTGAGTAGCTTCAGTTGGGTGGAAAAAACCAAACCCAAAATAATTCCCCCTAAAAGAAAAGCCCATTTCTTAGGTTGCTCAAAAAACTGTTCCGATATATTGCTTCTGAGAATAACAAATAATAAATAACAAGTAGATGATGAGATTAATAAATAAGTAGTATCAGGAAAGGAAAAGAGAAAGAAAAGGGCTCTAAAGAACCAGTTGCAAGGTGACTCTCAGAAAGAGGAGGATTTTGCAAGATTTTGAAAGCAAGGATATTAATCTGGATTTCTGTTTACAGTAGAATAATAGTCAAAATTGACAAAGAATTTTATTGGAAACAGATTATCAACGAAGACGAAACTAGATTTAAAGTTTCTAAAACGATCTAAACTTGTAAAGCTTAGTGTACTGGAGGACATTATGTAGTATACCCACCTACATTATTAAGGTAAATATTAAGTGGACTAAGGGATTGCCGACAGAGTAAGTTTACTGATACTAAATTGTTTGTACATATTTAATGTGTATTGAACTGTACTAAAGCCTTTAATACACATTAAATACATTCCTATTAAAGCAATTTTGTATCAATATAATATAACAATTTTGTAGAACATCCCGTAGGTGTTGAACATGAAAGTAGGAATCTGTGTTTATTCATTTATTCCAACAAGTGTTCGGTATAATTAGATTTTTCTGCAAGAAATTGTGCGTTCTTGACAACTTACATATGTCGAAATTTCTAAGTGTTTGTCCAATGCATACCAAGTTGCAAACAGCACAGTACGAATAAAAACTGTAGGTTTCATGATATTGCAGCCGTTTCAAGTGGTATACATTCTCTGAAGCTTATTACCAATTATTCTTATGAGAATTGGAAATGAAAACATGAAAATCTTTGCACAGCCCTCAAGTGTTTAAAGAAGATCTTAAAATTCTTTTCTAAACTTATCTAGAAAATTTGCCAGAGACTTAATTTTTACATAAACAACAATTTAAAGTAGACTAATTTTTGTAAATTTCTATATTTATTTACTACTATCAAATAACACTTTTTTAACAAAAAAATTATTAATACCTATCCTCCATTTTACATAAAAACCAATTATTTAAATTTATGTTTCTTGTAATACATATCGCATAATTAAGCTGTTTTTAATTAACAACAACTTTAAGATCGATTATTAAATTCTTAATAATTTATGTATATAAATCTCTCTGTCTGTATTCTACAAATTAAGAAATTCTAATTAGAAATTAAAGCATGAAATCTGTATAAAATATCAATTATATTGCTATCACTTATCAACAATCGCGTCATAGAATATCTAATCTCCTTTCCTGTAATAAGATACACGTGGCTGTATATTTAACTTTTTTTGTAATAATTAGCACTTACTCAACACAAATTGATTATTATAACAACTATACTTTGAATAGAACTAATAGTAAGTTATTTTTAGCTTGAACAACTAAAAGTGCAAGATAAAGACACGGACATAGGAAGATATTATTTTTAGAATTCTAAATGATCCAGCTGATAATGAACGCACGTTTCAATTATTATATTTATCTCAGTAGAGTAACTAGTAGTACATGGGAATTCTGGTTGTCGACATTTCTTAAATTAATCTAAATTAATTAATCTAGATTAAACTCGAATTACGTATTTCGGTAACGATGTTACCTTTTTCTCGGCATAAAACCGTCTAAAAGACGGTTGGCAATTAGTCAAATACAATGTGTAGTTAGGAGACACCGTTAAATATAGTGTTGTGATAAACCACAGTCCTTGCAATCCATTGTTAGTATTCATATTGTAACGAATAGTAAACCCACATATGACGTCATCAAACATTCTAGATGTATGAGTCATCAACTGTATGACTCATCAATAACACCTGCGTGTATGACTCATCAACACGCCTCATCGACGTCATTTATCAACAGCTGCATGCATGACTCATCAACACGTCATCGAACATTCTAGATGTATGAGTCATCGTATGAAAGATATAAATTGAGTCGCGAGTAGAAGGGGGCAGTTAATGCTTGACCGGCATAGTGAAATGTACTCTGAATAATTAGTTAATAATTATTGTAATACATAAATAGTTTTATATAAATAGTCCTTATATAAATTTGTAAATACCTAGCATTTATTTAAATGCTTTAGTTTGTTAAATAGTTTATAGTTATAGTGTTTTTAATTAAGTGCATTGTAAATAATCTTTTCTTTATTAATAGACGATTTAAACAGCATTTTTGTTATTATTTTAAAAAGAACGTTACAATATATACCTATATCTTACGTAGTGCTGTACTGCTTCAATAAATGAAAAAATTAGATTTGCGAGTTAGTATTCCATAAAACGTTGTACAATGCTCGATCGTTACACGAACCGTACGTGCTTGCATGAATAACAAGCTCACTAATCGCTCGTTTGTTAGGTACCGTGCTCGCACGTAAAGTTCTAAATAACGGTCTTGCAATGTAAATACCTATTATTCACAATCATATTGCAATATGCACATTTCTATCATTGTAAAAACCTTGGAAAGTAAGCTATTGCTATAGCAATTGCAAAGTGGTTAACAATTTCCTTTACATGTCTGTAAAACTGACCAGTAAAGTCTTGGCCAACTTTTATTTGTAAATAATTTAAAACTAAAACTAAATATAAATGTTTATATTTAATAAATACGATGGAATTCATTAATTCCTAATTTTAAAATACTGATAGAGTCACTGCATCTAGCTACCTAGGCCAGCTGGTCGACCAGAGTACTGCAAATCGCTGCCATATTGGGGCAAACGAAGCACGAAATTGTTCATTATTTGTTTTGTATTGAATTTAATCAAATCCACGTTTACTTTAAAAGGTTTTTCTTATTCTGAAAGATCAAACCTCTAATATGTCAAACACGTAAAACATGGTTTTAATTTGTCCATTATTAAAAATCACCCTTCTCTGCCCCAATATGGCGGCGATTATTTAAGTCTAATGATTGTGAATAAAATAGTATACATGCTTTGTTGGTAAAGTTTCCAAGCCTCGGGATCTTGTTTGACCGAGACGGTATCCCTCGGGGCGAGGGATATCACTTGGCTTGTAAAGATGTACTTTACCAACTTAACACGTAATATATCGAGTGTTTTTTTAAATTTGATGTCGAAGGCGGCTATGGGTAGTTGATTGTGAACGGATCTTGATCGTATTAATAAATGTCATTGTCAAAACGTTCAAATTACTCACGTGTTTAAATAATTCACAATCGACTATTCACAGCCTACGTTGACGTCAAATTTAAAAAAACACTCGATACTAGTCCCTTGCTTTTGAAACTTTTGTTACCTTTACCTTTACATATATAGTCGTGGTCAAACCTACTCCATACACTGTAAAGTACACTCACTAATTTCTTTGTGCTTCAGTGTTTATAAACTCGACTTAAGTAAGATTTTAATTCAAACAGAATAAATAAACAAATAAAACTATCAGACTTTAGGATTCCTATTTTAAAATGCTGTTTTTTATGTTGTAGATTTCGAAAGTTATGTTTTTTCACTTTTACTTCAACATACTTATTTTAAAACAAATATGGCTATATTGATTACACATATTAGTGCAGCTTAGCACTACAAGAAAAGAAAGAGTATGTATTTGCGTTAGTAGTTAATCTTATTAACATAGGCGGCCGCAGAAATTGGTATGGGGGGAGGCAAGCTTAGAATAATCGGCATGCTAGGGAGGACAAGCCTAAAATAAACGGCATATTATACAAAATTTTCAATAAAATTCAAATTTTTCAACTTCCATGAGGGGAGGGGCAAGTGCCCATCTTTGCACCGCTTCCGGGCGCCTATCCGCGTCGCCGATTTTCACTAATGGATTTGATTTTAGAAATAATCTAAGCCACTTTTGATAATCTTGGTTTATGCATTGTAACATGTAGTTTCACTCTATCATTTACTACAAAAAAGTCATTGCTTCCATAAAATTTGTTTTTAGAAATTTGTTATAATTAATATAAAGGTCTGATATACTTGTCAGTGAATTGAAACAAGTTTCATGAAATAAATAATAAAAGATGTTTTCCTTTTGTTAAACGTCTCCAATAAAAACACAGTAAATATTTTATTTTCGAAAAATTGCTTACTATTAACCTTCTGAAACTAAGCGAATCAATTTTCTGGCAAAAATTTGGCAAAATCGGAAATACTATCAAGGACTATGTTATCTTTGATAGAAAGTGTTCTTTCGATAGAAAGTGCATTCTGAGTTAAAAAAATATCTGATCAATTGGCTTTGTATCGCAAACTTGCTAATGTAAATTTTCCTTGTATGCCAAATACAATTCCAAATACTAGATGGCATACTAGAACTCACTGAGATAGAGTCGCTGTATCTAGTCACCTAGGCCAGCTGGTCGATCAGAGTACCGCAAACCGCCGCCATATTGGGGCAGAGAAGGGCGATTTTTAATGACGGGCAAATTAAAACCACGTTTTACGTGTTTGACATATTACAGGTTTGATCTTTCAGAATAAGAAAAACCTTTTAAACTAAACATGGATTTGATTAAATTCAATACAGAACAAATAATGAACAATTTCGTGCTTCGTTTGCCCCAATATGGCGGCGGTTTGCGGTTCTCTGGTCGACCAGCTGGCCTAGGTAATTGGATGCAGTGCCTCTACACTGAGATAGAGTCACTACATCTAGTCACCTAGACCGCACTGGTCGATCAGAGTACCGAAAAACGCCTCCATATTGGGGCAGAAAAGGGTGATTTTTAATAATGGACAAATTAAAACCACGTTTTACGTATTTGGCATATTAAAGGTTTGATCTTTCAGAATAAGTAAAACCTTTTAAAGTAAACGAACATTTGATTAAATGCAATTAGATACAAATAATTAACAATTTCTTTTGCCCCAATATGGCGGCGTTTTGCGGTACTCTGATCGACCAGCCTGGTGACTAGATGTAGTGACTCTACACCGAGATCACTTTTTCAATACACAAATCCGTTCTATTGACAATCTAATTTTATAATATGTCATTACAGTGTTGACACCTTTTAATGTCAAATTGACAAGCCAAGCTCTTCGAGTAAATAGATCTTAAATACCGAACGCGGCTAATGTTTCTAACGCCACGGGTTGCATTGTCGTGCGTAACCTTGGAAATCGCATGTTTAGGTCATATTCAATACTGGCTTCTCTAACTATTTTAACGGAAAATGTTACTAAGGCATTTTTAAGAATATATCAAGAAGAGTTTGTTTGCCTAATTTCATTACTTTCTATTGTCCCGTTTCAAAACTATTCTTAAAAATGTGACTATTCTCAAACTGATTTTCGAATATTTCAGCCTAAACATTACTTCATCTGTAGTCCGTAGACAATAACTGAATAAACCCATAGTAATAAGTAGTAATGGATAGTAAATAAGTAGTAACGTAGTAATAATAGTCCATCAGACAAAATGTAAAACTTTCACCAAAACCCGGGAAAAACCAGTGCTGCCAGGGATTTTTGAATATTTAAATTTAAAAAAAAATTGAATTTAGCTCGGAATAATGTCCTATATCACATGCCAAGAGTCCCCATCAATATCTGCGGTGTATTTTTCTTCCTTAAGTGCCTTAAAGTTACATGACTATTTTTAACGTCCCTAAGCATGGTAAAATGTCAGATCTCGGATTTTGTATACATTTATTGGTAATGTAATTAATAATAAGAAATAATTTTTTCCCAAAGTCCATCCAAAACAACTTTATTTATTTATTGGGTTTTTCCGATGATTCGAGGTCATAAAAGCCATTTATAATATTTCTGATCCTCTAAACAGTATATTTTAGACTCTTGGCGGCCTTTTGAAAAGTAGGGTATGTATTGATCTTAGTGGCGATCACTAAATTACTCCGGGCAATGATATCAAAAAAAGACTTCTAAACAAGTACTGGAATATTAAACACATACGAGGTGTGTAAATTAAGTAATGAGACTGATTTTTTTAAATTTCTTTATTCGAATAGAATTACAACTCAATATTGTCTCCCTCAAAAAAACTTCCTTGGGAAGCCAAACAGCGCTGGAGACGATTCTTCCAATCCTCATAGCAGTGCTGGAACTCGGATACTGGAATAGCCTTCAGCTGGTTGGTTACAGCCGTTTGAATGTTTTCGAGTGTCCCAAAATGAGTTTCCTTAAGGTGATTTTTCAATCTCGGGAAGAGGAAATAGTCACAAGGACTCAAGTCAGGCGAATAAGGAGGCTGAGGAGCCACAGGAATGTTGAGTATCGTGATGCAACACCCAGTTGTTCTTGATGTTTGGTCTCACACGAATGACCCTTTTTGGAAGTTTTTCAAGAACCCATCGGTAAAAGTGTTGATTGACGATCTGAACGCACAAGACCGCGGATTCTGAAGGTCTTCTTGATGAAGGTCTTCCGCTTCGTGGTTCATCTTCAATCGCCTCTCTTCCTTCTGAAAATGCCTTAAACCACTGCGTTCCAGCAGTCCGGTATACGGTATATAAAGCGCCGCGCAGGGAGAGCAGATTAGTCAACCAACTAAACCGAATATGCGCATCGTAGGTAATATAAATAATAGTGTAATATAAATGTATGAAATAAATGTCTGTGTGTTTGACAGTAGATAAGTGATATAATAAAAACATAAAAATTTTAAATGACGGTTTTGAAAACTGCTACAGCGCTGTATTTCCAACGGTGTGTTGGACGCATCCTATGGTATATTGTCTTCCTACTTCCAGTACCTTGCAGTACCCATCCCAATAAACATTGTATTTATACAATAGTAACAACAAACTTTATATCACTAATTTTGAGCACCATAAGTTTGCGGTTATTATTATATAAATAAAAATGTTTATTGGGATGACTCTTTATTTCACGAATTCGTTTACATACCCGTGTATGGTATCAATTCATTCCAACCTATGGAACATGAATTTGATGATTAAAATTGTGAATGGTGAAACTACGTTACCATTTTCCAAGATGTGCAGTACACAGTATATGTAGCGACAGTGTAAGAGAAGAAAATGTCTAGAAAAGTTTTTGGTAGTAAGAAAGTGAGTGATAGTTGGGAAAGGCAAACTAACCAAGAACTACAGAATCTATATGTGGATTCCAAGATACTAAGAGTCGCAGAATTATGTGGACGGGGCACGTGATGGGAGGATCCAAGATCTCGACCTCAAAGCTAAACAGTTACATTGATTAATCGGAAGATGGTCGCTGGCTTTTCTGCCAAATTAAACCCTTTTATACAAAGTCATACTAAGATTATGTATAACAACAATCCAGATTTTTCCAATTTTAAAAATATAAGCATTTCGGGCCGATAAAGTTATAATATTTTTACCTTTTATTCAATTGGTTGATTGATATTTTTCAGGATCGAACGTTTTTACGAAAGGCCGCGGCCAGTGCTAGATGCAAGATTCCATACAAGTTTACTTGTATCCAGTGCGAGTTCGAGAAAATAGTTCTAGTCCTTCGAGGCGGATTGATCTTTTTCCTTTGATGAAGCGCCCTTAAGTTAAGTTTAATTATAGTTTTTGTAGTGTGTGCGGTTACATGTGCAGAAGAAATATATTCACGTTCATGTGAAATTATTATTAAACACGTTTTGATTTTGGTCGGTTTTTTGTGGCCAATGATAAACGGGTAGTGATTATTCGGAGTAAACTTGTGATCTCCCCCACTCCTTGCAGTTGGCACAATAATAGCTAATAACGAAAGGAAAAAGAGAAAAAGTGGAGTGGAATAATTGAGAGTGAAGAAAAGTAAATTATTAGAAAGCAGCGCTGCCAAATGTCCGAAAATCAGCTATATATTTCTTCTCGTCCTACTGTATCTACTTCTAAAGACGTTGGAGCTAAATTGGTATTGATCTACCAACATACCAAGGAAACTGACAAGGCCGCTGTTTCAGATTATGATCCGGAGAATACTACTGAATATGAAAGAGAAAGAGCCTTTATAAAATAATATACTACAACTCCTATTACAGAACTACCTGAAGAAAATCTTGAGGAAAAAAGTGCCCGTGATGATCAACCTACGGATGAAACTACTTGCGGAAGCGGAAGATTATTCCAATTATTTTAAAGAACCGGAGCCAGATGATTTAACTTCATTTTTCAAATTTCATCCATGACCAAGAACCAAAGATCATGTCCTTCAAAATGCATTTCAGCGGGGAGGAGATGTGAATCGTCGATGGTTATCATACGACGAAGAAAGCAAGGCCTTATTTTGTAGCGTTTGTTGCTACAGATTACAGTCTTTTTATCAGGGGCTGTTCTGATAGAAATCGTTTTCATTGGAAAATTCAGGATCACGAAAAGTCTAAATCGCACGTATCGTGTACCCAGGCATATTTATTGTATTTGAAGAAAATAAATATTGTAAATATAAACACTTAGTTACTGGTAGTCAATTGTCCCTGAGATATGAGCAAGGGAAAAAAGGAAAGAAGTAATAGAGCGCATTATTGACAGTGAAATTAATTCAGATGTTTAAGTTACCGAGGAAAAGCCGAAGCAGCTTACACCTTAGAAGATTTTATCGGTTACCTACAGTCAATGAAACATTTTGTTTTTTAAATTTAAATTTGAAGGGATTCGATTTAAAAGTGCGTCTTAAGGAGACTAGATTTCCAAAATTTTGCAATGGAAGTCCGCTCCTCAAACTTCCCAGTGGGGCCGGTACCAACCCTACATCCCCGGTAAATTTCTACGTCCCAATCCGACCCTGCCTCTGTATATGTGTTTTTTTTTCTTTTTAAATATCAAGGCATAAATTAGTTTTTATAAGTACTTCTGTGTTGTTTATTTTTTATCTAAATCTTCAATTTATTTTATGTCATAAGTGTATTTAATTCTAAGCAAGCATATACTAAGATTAATTTGTAAAATTGATATCATTTTATTTCAAAAGAGATGCCATGAACTAAAAACCATCATTTAAGTCTCTTATTATTATTGCAGTGCAGTGCATACATTAGTATGTAAAAAATATTCATAATCACATACCTCGTATCTAAGCACAAGGTGTATGATCCCTATGGAATTTAAAATTGCTCAAGTGCAAAAGTCGAGTAAGATGTTAAAGGTCGAACATAGATGTCGCTAGGTGTCTTTCACAATTGTAAAAGCTTGGATTCATTTTCCTTTTAACCACGTGTGGGTGTTTTTGTATTCTATTTTTTCCTACAATTTATTTATTATTATATTCATTAATTTCCGATCTCCTTCATGTATGAAAATTATTATTTTTAACTCTTGTTTCATCCATGTCAGATCGATATTTATGGATTTTTCAGTGTGCAAACTGTTTTACAGTTATAATGTCTACAATCTTAAACTATTTTAATACTAGCGTATACAAAATGGATTAAAAATAAAATAATTGTGTGGATTATTAAGAGAATAGTTACTGTAATACCCTAATAATATTAGAAACGTTAAAGTTGCTGTAAAACCACATTATTTGTCTAATTACTCCCACTCATTTCATAAATGTGTGTGTGTACGTGATTTCAAAATTATACGCTTTCACCACATAACATTCACATCTTGGCATGGATTTTACTACAACACGAAATTCATTATTTTTTAGCGTCATAGAGTAGTGGCGGTGCGCATCCCGCGCAATCTCTCATGAATGGAGTGAGGCATACCCCCACTCTTGCTCCTTTCTGTGCTCTATGCGAACAGAATTCGGATTTTCCACCCTCGTTACGTCATTTTTTTCTCGCCCCCTTTTTCTAGTAAAATCCAACCCTTAAGGCGGGAAACCCCTTATATCTGGCGCCAACGCATTTTCTACATTATTATTCTTTTTGTTCTAAATATAGTAAATTCCCATCACGATACAAAGTAATATTTACATAAAGTAATGATTTTAATAAGGTACGCATTTACGTAGGTATATCACGACGCAATTTATTTTGTGCCATTTATTAGTGTACTGGGTTTTAGTTAAAATTAAATGGAAAATTTGTGTTGAAAAAAATTGTGTGGAAAATACATATCAATAAAAATATAAATAATAAATAAAGTAAGAAGTTAGAGGTGAAGTGAAGGATTGGTTAATTCCGTTAATAATTATCAAGCATTGTCAACAAAACTCATTTTGTATACATTTTTTATAAGAAGTTAGGACATCGTTATTAGAAAGAAGCCTGATTTACCGCCCGCTGCTGTATTTCACGAGTTTCAGTAAAGTACCTCAACAACTTCAAACTTCAGCGACGATTTTAAGGTATCTTGAAATGAAGACAGATCTATTAAAGTTGCCTTGTTTGAAAATAGTGTCCGTCTGTTTTTCAGCTATAAATTTCCCAATATGATTTTTCTAAATGTTAGTATTTTCTTAATTTCATCACTTTACAGACACCACCAACCGGTCCATCACCCACCCTCTCAGTGTAGCCAAATTGACACTTAATGTGCCCCTTTACGTCGAGAAATTCTGGTATAGAATTCTGCAATAAAAATTCTATTCTGAAATAGAGGCACAACTATTCCGCTTGGATGTCTGAGCAGGGCTTTTGGGGGAACAGAGCCCGCTCTAGAGCCGGACAATTGTGACCCTTGTCCGGGGCGGCAAACTATAGGGGCGGGCCATTTTGGCTGTAAGTTTGACAAAATATCGAAAATACCAAATTAAATCAAAATTAGCAAATAATTTTATTTTATAATTATATTATTTTTATAAAGCAATAATATACAATTTTATTGCTTTACCATAAAGCTAGAAAAGTATTAAATAGTTTTAAATAATGCTATAAAGAGGCGGCATTTGCTATTCACAAAACATATATACGTAATCTTTAACCGCTTATACCTTTCGGTGCCGAGCGCACCGAACCGCAGAGTGGATAAGCGGGTGCCTCGTCTGCGCTCGTGGTTTACCCATCCGAGAACTTACCGGAGCAAACTCTACTTAACTCTGTTAAGCGATATAAATCCACTATAATCACTCTGTCGTACTGCCGGCATGACACAAAACAAAAAACAATAAAAGATTGGATTAGATTGGCGCAGAACAGCATTTGTTAAGGCGTGTTGCATAGGTTTGTTCGAAACGAGATCAACATAATTAACCGATTTTTGGTGAATTTTTTCATATTTTTCTAATTTCGCCTGTGGCACTAATATCAGCTCTGGATCTGGATATTAGTGGTGGATCATAACTAGAGACGTGCATTTTACTAAAGCATAAAACCACTATGTCAACGGAGCGAAGCAATTTAATCTGCAATAGTGCAATGTAACACAAGCGAGCGCTGATGAAAATGGTGGGTTTGAAGTACTGTCGCGTCAAAAATATAAAGTGAAAAGGGATCTATGTAAAATAAACAACCTGAATTAAAGGAATTGTCAGTTGCGAGGCAAGTTTTATATAACAACTTTTGCATTTGTAAACTATATGTCCTATAACGACCTGTCGTCCTATAAGATGAGGTAACCAAGGGTTTTTTCAAGCGAGGTCACCTAAAATGCACGTCTCAAGTTATAACCCATATAGTTCTCGATGCTTCTCGGAGTGTTACAACGCCTAGGCGTTATGAGACAAGCTTATCAGAAGCGTTGAAATATGACGTAGATCCATCTTTATTTTAAATACAGATTTTTATATATTGCCATTTCTGTCACTCCCACTGGTTTGACAATTCGAGCAACGTTCAAGCTTATCCATCCATGCTTATGCGTACGCATAGACGTGCATCTGGGTGATAATAAATGCACCAACTTTATTTTTAGTACTTCCGAGAACAAAATGTTATAACACGCCGCTACTGTTTAGCTTGACGTCTCGAGAAGTGTTAGACACCTTTTTTATTTCCCGACGCTTGGGCGTTGGGTGTTACGAGAAGCCTTAAAACACACCACTACAGGTACGTCGGTTGGCAAAAATATGACATTTAAAAGGGGCGGTATTTAGCTTTGTTCAAGGCAACGTAAACGCTAGAGCGGCCCCTTTAGGAGTCTTTAAAAATTTCAATAACCTAAACGAAATGGATATTTACTTACATACTCCTTGGTGCCACGGTGGCACGGAAGAGCATTGACCTCCCTCTTAGTATTCTAAACTATTTTCCGGACGTGGTGGTCACTCACATCCATATACCTGGAATGTGTCACGTGGATACTCTATGCGCCATTCTAATTTGTTTCAATAATGTTTAGTGTTATTAGAGGTATGCAGATACCAGATAGCCTGATTTAGCGGGATGAGGTGAGCATCTCTAAATGTCCATTCAAGCGGGTTTTGGCAAAAATAACGTACCGGGCGCGGGTGGGCTTCGTGGCGCCCGCTGCTTATTAATGATAATTCAGTCTTCGTAGCTAATTAAACCTTTCGTGGGATGACTAAATTTACTAATTACTTAATTAGCTTTTTTGTAGACGACCTTTAATAATTTTTTGCTACCTAGCCGTAGTGCAGCAAGGAACAGGCCCCGTCAAGCCCCACGGCGAAATTCAGGTACGATTCTCTGTACCTTTATGTTACATTTTTTTTTAAATCCCATTATTTTGCGTTTATAAAGCACCTAAGTTCGGTATGGTTCCAGAATTCCGATACTTTTGGCAACACTGTATATGCAAGCTATAAGCGGGATTTTGCGTTAATTGTTATACAATATGTCAGATAAAGAAGGTTATTTAGTTTGTGCTTGCTGATGAACACAATTAATTGTAAAAACTTATTTATAAAAATGAATAATGGATGACCCTAAACTCCGTGATACGTGCGGTACTTTCCCGCAGTAAAGTATAGGGCTTGCATTTTTTTATCATTTTATTAGCATTAGATGTTATCGACAAATATCTATAATATTTCGTATATTAATGGTCTGACAAAAGAAACAGTCAGTAAAAAATATGTCCCTAACGTTACGTTTATTACTTATACATAATTTAAAGAAGACGGGAGCGGTAAGTTTGTCCCCAAGCGCCACCGTTGCTTAATGTGCAGCAATACGCCGTTACATAAAAATTATGACATGTTGAATTGGGCTTTCCGTTGACAACCGTGCCCGTCCGTATTCACGGGCTTTGCGGACGGTGGCCGATATGTCTGGACACGAATGGTTAAACGAGCTGCGCCACAGGCCATGGACCTTAGTCATGATCGGGATTACGTCCTTGATACCAGTCATCAAGAGCGAGCATGTCCGTTAGAACATTCAACGGATACGGGCCTATCTTCCAATTCAAAATCTGATGCCTTTATATCTCTATTGCATACTAGTCATCTTCCAGCATTCTGGTGTTGGATATTATCTTTTTCCACCCCTTTTGATCTTTTATTCTTTCTTTTATCCTTGTTACCTCAATTTCTTTTCACTCATTTTTAAATTCATCCAAGCATTTTAGTTGCTCTCTCTGCTTCTCCTTCCGTCTGATTTAGTTCCCAAAAATTCTTTTGGCTTCTCTTTATGGCTGCTGGTTCTTTCATACATTTGTTGATTTGCCATGCCCTTGTCCGTTTTTGTAATTAAGATCATTTTATGCTGTGCTTTACTTAGTTGCGTTAGTAAGTCTCTCAGGGATGTATTTAAAACACTAACACCGTTGGCAAATGCCAAATATCTGTCATTTTCTATAAAGAAATCTATCTTCCGAAATAGATTGGTATTCTCCGTATCGTTCTTTTCAGTGCAAACTTAAATAAGGTGGTCAACATTGCATCTTCCTGTTACAGCACGTTGTTCATTATAAGTCCTGCGATAGTTGATTTTAACTTTTTTCCATTATCTCCATTGAGAGCATTTATACTACTTATCTTTATTATTTTTCTTGACATTCCCAGTTCTTCCAATGTAGCAAGTAACTTATTTGTAATTACAGATAGTACAGTTCAATTTTGTATTCCCTGAATTTCTCCAGGATTTACCGGAACACAAATGTTTGCTCTGTTGGTAATCTGTCCCATCATCTATGTATTTAACCTCCTTAAGTTGCTAAATACCTTGTATTGCAGGATAAGAAAGGCTATTCTTTTGTAGTTTGAACAAACAGCCCTGTCTCCATTCTTCTGAATTAATAATATCATTGTTCTGTTCTATTTTTTGGGCATTTAATTCTTTTCCCAAATACCCTCTATTGACGCAAAGGATCGATGATCACTATTATTGTGCTTTTTATATCTTCCATCATAAGATCTTTTTATGGAGCTTTATTGTTTTTAAATATTTTTATAACCTGTACCTACCACTTCTTGGTGTGTTGGTTCTTCTTCTTTCTTTTCTTCTGTATTGCATGTATTCTTCTTTTTGCATGTATTCTTAACTGCATTCTATCTTGGAAGCTCTTGTTGCACTCTTTATTTCCTTGTAAAACATCGTACCATCTTCTAGCCAAATTGCAAAAATCCCTAAATTGTATCTCTTTATCCTAGATATTTGATTTTGAAATTTTCTACTACTAGATTACTTCATATATTTTACGCAACTTGAAAAAACGAAGAGTTTGTGCCAAATGTATTTCCAGTTTGGGCTCCAAAACACCATTAAATGAAACTTTTACTAAATTCGTCCGACTGAAAGAATTCAAATCAGAAAAACTAAATTACGTAAATTATAAAACTTTTCAGTTATTCAAAATAATGGAAACAATATTTCTAAACTTACGAAACACTCTAAACTCCATGAGCATAAATTTTAAACATATTTCAAAATTTTTGAAAGACCAAATTAAAACAGACGCAGAAGTAAAAAAAATCGACTATCCTAATTGCCACAATATAAAAGAAAAATTAATTAATTATTATGTTACATTTAGGGTAAAAATTTATTGTGCAAACATTAAAAGAGATTTAAGAAAACATAAAATTGAGACTTATAGTAGCAAAAGTGTTACAATGAGAAATTTAGCCTCAAAGGTAAAATAATAATTTCTTAATGTATTTTATATTGTTTCATCATAATAACTTACGTATATTGCTTTATAAATAAAATTTCTGAAACATGAAAGTTTTTTTCTTGCTTTTTGAAGTGATGTCATTGTGACATTAAATAAAAATTTGTCAACTGTTGTCAAAATGCTTGAATGTTATCAGGTTAAATTTGACTTTGGTTCCACATGTCCCAACTCTTAATATTATTATAAAGGAACTCTATAACAAATATGCAATTGCTGCCATCTTTTGCTAAAAGTAATGCAAAACTGCCGTATCTCATAAGGTCGAAATTATGAGACTCTGATATTATGAATCTGACTCGCGAAAGTTGTGAAACAACTTTGTAAATCTTGAGTCTCCGATCCCCGTTAAGCATGAGTTAAGGCCTACTTGAGTTTAGTTACAGTTGTATGTTATAATGATAAGAATTCGATTATCTCAGTACTTATATCCATGGCAGTACAGCTATACTAAAGGTTAAGTACAGCTTAACTGGTTGGGACAAATGACAAACAAAACATTTTAGACTTCCGCTATAAATACAATATGGAAATTTAAGAGTCTTAAGTTCTGACTTTAATGTTTTGCAGTCTAGATATTGAAACGCTAGCTTTTCTGTACGGCAAAATCAACAATAAAATACAATAAGCATAATACTTACTTTAAATGATGCTCAAGATTACCACGGCTTGATATTTAGCTCTATCTTACAAGTTTTTGAATTCAGGTCGTAGGTATTAGTTCTGCAGTTGTCTAATTTATAAAGTAATGGATAAAGGTTTTAAAAAACACAAAAACATACACAAGAAGGGCGCCATCTGATTATGAAGCTTAATTAATGATAATTAAGTAGATCGAATAGATTAGATAAATTTAATAAATCTGTCTAAAATCACTAATCAGAAAATGAAATCAGACTGATAAAAATTTAATGCAAATATTAGTTAATTACAACAAAGTCAAAAATCTTGATTAATAGAAGTATAAATACAAACTTTCATAATTATATGATTCAGTCTTACTAAATAACATTAAAATCATATTTATTTGAGAAAACACCAGAAAAAATATAAAAGATTACAAATTTTACATTCAAAAATTTAAATGATAAGTCCCTGCCTAAGAGCTCTTTTACTACTAAAAATTTAATGAATAAAAAATAATTGTATGGAAATACATTTAAAGGAAAAACAAACTGTAAAAATTATTACCAGATTCAAACAAGTTTACATAAATGTTCAACACTAAAAAATACATGTCACAATACCTTTAGTTGTCTGTAAATCAAAAACAATATCAACGGTAAACTGCACAAATGTGGCTACAGCATACATCAAGCGATCACTGCAGGTGGAAACTGGAAGATCCGTAGATTTCTCTTTTCATAAATTAAAGATGCAAGGGATTAACACTCGTAATATCAATATGTGGTGAAACATTATTTACGAATTCACCCCCAAAATGCAATAACTGAATGCAACCATGAAAGTTCCATAAAGTTTAGCTATTAAATTAATTTTGATAACCATCACAAAAGTTCGATGTTTTCAATAAAACAAGCCACATATTCTTTAAATCTGAACTGGATTTAGAAGGCACATAACACAAATTTATTTATTAATCGAGGTTTCGATTACAGAAGAGAAAGTCTGTAAATGTTACTGTATTTCGGTACGATAATTATTTAAACGAGAATGCGGTACTGTAGACTGTATTAACATTATTACACTTTAATAGGAAAAGCTAGTTTTCCCATTCTTCAAAGGCACAAACATCCGGAAAAGTGTTTAGCGAAATAACTGTACTTTTTATTAACCACGAATTCTTGATTAATATCCGGACACGTAATTAAACGATATAATTAGTAACTATAAATTTTTAATTAACTTTGCCGGCATCCGAAAACCGACAATCGATCAAACTATACGGAAACTAAAATTAGAATTCTCTTTTATTCTAATTAACTAAAGTGAAACGGTATTTCTGTAGTATCGACCGCAATCGACCGTCTTCTGTAAAAGCTGGATCAAAAGTGTATGTCTGTACCACCAACTCAAGGCAAGTGTTTTAACATTTCGACCCCTATTTTAGCGCGAAATAACTATGTTTTTCTATACAATAAGGAAGTTTCTACTAGCATTCACGCGTGATTTTCGACCTAACAAACAAAAGTAGAGATCGAAATCACGCGGGAACAGCCGCGTCAACATGTGTCGACTAGACTTACAAACGGTGCAATTTTCAAGTTAAATACGCAGAAGCCAAGTTGAATTTTATCAAGGTTCTTTAATTTTTAGCAACGCAACCGTTCCTACGGGTGGACAAACAAAGCTCTAGAAAATATTATTTATTACTTCCACCTCCTTAAATTTATAGAAGTTCGAAAACGATCTTTTAAGATATTCGTTGTAAATGTGTTTATGCGACAAAATTTAAGCTACAGATAAAATATAGTTTTACAGGACCGAACTTTAAATTTTTCAATAAAAATACATGCAACATTACACATATCTGAGGCCGATAGAAAATATACCGTTACAATATATACAGACTTATTTAAGATGAAAGTTAATTTTTATTCTGTTTAATTAATGATTTACATTAAATTATATTTTGAATGCAAATTCATATAAAAAAATGTATCACCCCGGCTGGGAGTCGAACCCAGGACCCTCCACTATCTAGGCGGTATCTCTACCAACTGAGCTACCGGGAGACGACTATCAGCATAGTAACAAATTTAGCAAACATACAAAGTGACTAAATATATTTTCAAATTTATTATAATTAATGTAGATCAACAATTCGCTGACTACATCAATATTCAAAGCATCTAGATTATTATGAATCATTCCGAAAGTAAATTAATTTTATAAATTTAAGATGAAAGTTAATTTTTATTATGTTTAATTATTGATTTACAATCCATTATATATTGAATGCAGAATCTAGAATAATTATCACCCCGGCTGGAAGTCGAAGCCTGAACAATAAGCATGGCTCGTTCTCTTTTCAAATTAAAGCAGGTCGTAAATGAATCCAAGATAGTAGATGAGCCAGCTAATTATAGCTATAGACCAATGGGCGCCAGCATGATTAGTGTAAGCAAATAAAGTGTTTTCCGTACTTTTCCACAACAACGGAGCTATAGATCTTAAAGTGAATCCGTTGTAACCGAATTTCTTCATTCTGTTATAACTTCTTAGTTACTCAAGAAATGAACGTCAAAACCTTATATCTTATGAATCAAATAAATTTATTTTTAAATTTTAATGCAACTAGCTAAGTGACCTTTCTCATGAAAATAAAATATAAAGAACCACCTGCTTATTCGTAACACTGGTAACTCGTAGTAGATGATCAGGTTGTTAAGAACCTTTGGAGAGGCCTTCCAATTGCCACGGATAGGTACTCAAAATATTATAACTTTAGAAATTCCAGATCAATACAATTACAATTTTTCTTTATAATTAACAACCACGGAGGTATATTCCCATTAACACCAAACAAACAGGATAAAACACGTAGTTTTAAATTTGAACATCAGGCATCAAGATACAAAACTGAATTAAAAGGCGAACTTAATTTGACGCCAAACGGAGTATTCAAAGGAACGGTATCCAAAATGGTCGACAAAGCGTCACTTTACATTGCAAACAAAACTATAATTTCGTTATTCCACAACTTCCAAACAATGATTTAATACTTTCATTATTTCGCAAAACAAATTGTGCACTAATTACACAATAATTATTTCATCAAAAGGGAAATCTTACTAATAAATCACAAAAAACCTAAACAGTACCAAATATACCACCTTTCTTTGTCAAGAAGTTTTTTAAGGGGAGAAGGTGTTTTAGAAGAGGTTAGCTTGCTAAAAGAAGTGTGGGTCACTTGTCGAGTAAGTATACTGTTTTTTAATTGGCTGCATGAAAGCGTCAGTCGAAATAAAATTGACGCGAGATTACAGACTGGTTTTTATTATCGATCGACGAATAGAGAAGTCAGAAGACTTCAGAAAAATCGACATTTTGCAGTAGCAATGCCAAACCTAGATGGCGTTATAAAGAAATAATTAGAATTCAAATGTAACCAGAACAAAAATATTATACTCCGTGTATTATAACTGCCAATAACAATGCATTAATGCAAAAATATGGGGTGTATAGTAACTAAAGATTTTTCATCCAAAATTCATCTTCAAAGAGATTTTTGTATGGTAATAATTGGCGTTGTTGTACAGGAAGATTCCTTATGTCAGCCGAAGGATACTTAGAAAAATGAAATTTTTGTTGACAACAACTCGTAGTTAGAAACCCAAGGTTATGATAACCGATTCATTTTCATCTGCCACCAAATACCTTTGTTTTCCTGAACATTCCCTATCCATTGCAGAAATGACGATAGTGAATAAGAAATTGCTGTTTTTTTATTACCTTCATAAACGGATAAATCCTAGAAATGCCCAATAAAGCAATCGATCAACATTAGAGTATAAATAGTTCGGAGACTATTAAAAAGGTAAATTAGATCAGGCCTTCCTAGGCCATCTTTTCCTGCTCATCTTCAAGGAGAGGCTGCAATAAAATTGATTGATCTTTTTTTGTAGAAAATCGAATTTTTACATTTTTTTGTATTACATAAAAAAACCCTCCGTGTCACCGTTTGCGACATATTCTTGAAAAAATAATTTTCGATGCCATTTCCAGGCTACCGTGCACCGCCGAGAAAGCTCACCTTGAATCATAGGGGACTTTTAGTAAGACCAACTGTGGGCATCTATACCAAAATCCAGTCGTGTATCAATATTTTCAGAAATTTACTTTAATGTTGAACTGCTGTTTAACAGATAAAATCATGATTATTTTACGAAATAATGAAACACTTAGACGTTATCAGTGTTACACTTATCAGGAAAATGATAAAATATATTATTTTATATATGACCTTAGTGGGGAAAACACAAGATTTTTAATCTGATATTATCTTGAAAACTTCCTGTAGTTACTAAATAAATGTTTCATTCTCATACAAGTTCAAGTAAGATTATCAGAAAACTAAATATGTGCATATTTGCCGTAAAGATTACTTCATATTGCGGAAGTAGCTCAGAGTTTTCGAGAACATTTATCCATATAAGAACAACACCATTGTTTATAGCCTAACGTAATAGACAATGAATATTGAATACCTTATAGGAATAAATAGACTCAAATCAATTATGAATCAAATCATTTTGCAATTAATAGAGTTTCAGAAGATAAATACTTTGATAATTAATTGGTTGCCTATGTGTGCATAATGCTTTGACTCGATTATTTTCAAATGCAACATAGGGAAATTACACATATTGCATATTAATTTAATAGCGCTGTACTAACTGTATCTACATTTGGTGGCTGCTACTGATACCCTTTTTTGATAAAGTTTAAAGGTCCATGTTTGAAAAAGAATGCAAGTGATTCGCTGAACTAGTAGCTGTAAGTACACATATTACTTCATGTTTATCTCTTTTAACTAGTTTTCAGAATTAATGCAAAATATAGAACAAGTCATGTATGGAACATGTATATGCTGATACTTTTTAAAGATCTGCATTAAAAATGTATTTTTTTTGTTTCAGAAAAAGCAGCAATGAATTAAACAGTCGCAGGAGTATTACGTCTTGTATTACCAACAATAATAGTTTCAAAGTGACTAGGGAATGAACCGAAATAAGTACTAAGAGATGAGATGGAAATCGGGGTATGACTGGCTAATTGAGGTCCGTAACGCCCGCACTCCCACTTTAATTACATTCAAAAATCAAGTACTAATTAAAGACTAATTAAAAAAATGTACCTATTCCAGTTTAGCCGTAATTTAAAACTGTGGGTGCTGGCAGTAGTTCTAGCTAGCATTCCCACTTCAATTAAACTCAATAATTTTTAACCTATAAGTAAGTACTAATTGAAGACTAATTTGTATCAATAAAAAAAATTGTACCGATCCCCGTTTAGACGTAATTTAAGTATTTTAAAAATTAGGGGTTCTGGCAGAAGTTGAAGCTAATACTCTCACTTCAATTATCTGATTGTTCAATTATGATATCATGATTATCTGAATGTAAATGTTATTAAGAACAATTGTTTGAAGCTTGCCACGTGCTAAGTGGTTTTACAAAATCTATTTAACGAAAAATCTTGACTATTTGACTATTAAACATATGACGAACTAAGAAAAACTAGGGTTCTGAAAGCTATATGGCACGGAGACTATAATCGCCCTAATACAAGTTCAACCTGAAATCAACATGAATCAACGTTGACAGCAAGTTAATAAAACGTTGATTAAACGTTGAATCAATAGTCCGACAATAGTAAATGTCCGTTGAACTAAAGTTGATTCAATGTTGATGCATGGTTGCTTAACGTTACTGTCAACCTTGAATGAACGTTTAATTAATGATGACAGTTAACGTTGAATTACCACTACATCGATATTGACGCAATTTGAATTCAACGTTGATTTAGTCTTTAATTAGTGATTCAGTGTAGGCTAGAACCCCTATTTTTAAAACTTTAATTACTGCTAAACGGGGACAGGTACAAGTTTTTTTTGTTGATACAAATTAGTCTTTAATTAGTACTTAATTCTAGGCTAGAAATTCTTGAATTTAATTGAAGTGGTTGAATTTAATTGAAGTGGGGGTGCTAGCTTCAACTCTGTTAGCACTTCCACTTTTAAGCAAGTATAGGTACAAATTTTGTTTATTGGTACAAATTAGTCTTTACTTAGTATTTAATTATAGGCTAAAACAAATTGAAGTGAGAGTGCTGGTGTTACGGACCTGGATAATTGTGTGTTAGTTACACACCAGAAAAGAGCCTACATTGATAGTACTGGCGTTTTGAGATACTTACTTGGTGTGTGATGGAATTCGTAGAATTACTTTAGTATTGATTCTTATCACAGTATTTAAGATAAATACTTTTTAACGTCACTACTACCATCTTAAAAAGTTAATGAAAAAATTATGTCTGGGTAATGTTACGTATTTGTATTTAATATAATTTTGTATCCCAGTGCACCTATTTATTATGAAATCATTACTTGAACTACTAATTTTATGTAATATGAATAAAGGATAATCGATACTGTAGAATTTAATTCTCCTGCATCTCATTAAATGAGTAAATTATTTTATAGTTATATACATATATACGCTTGTAATTAACGTCAGTCAATTTAAAACTACGCAAGTAAATCATTTTCCTGCGTAAATTATTTTATCCATGTTGCGTTTGAGTACATACATAACTATATATGTAGATAACAGTAAATTGTAATTATTTTAAATAAAAATAATTAAAAGTTGTAGTTGCTATTCACATTCGTTTTCCGCAACAAGTTAATTGTAAAGACCATTTTTAATTTGACAAAGCGACTGAAATCGCGTTTTTTATTTTATCTACAAATCGCATTTTGTATCGCTGACAGATCATAAATAAAAAGGGGGTGCGAAAACATTTTTAAATCGATATTCTTTATGATTCAGATGAATTTACCATATTAAATCCATTTCGTAGCAGAATTTAAAATTCGATTCTAGTATAACATTTAAACTAAGTCGATTAGATGTTGCATTTATTGAAGATTGATGATAATGTGAAATAAAAATCAAAGGTAATATAAATATATACAAACACGTCGCTAATGAAGATACAGAAAGTAGATAAAAATAAAATAAAATAAAAAAGAATAAAAATTAAATATCTAACACTTCTAGTAACGGAGAATTACGGAGCTCAATCTATACATTTATTAAAGGTACCTTGAGTTTGTGTTCTTCTATAAAATGTCTAATTTGTGTTTGTTATTACAAAAATGGAGGAATTTGATATTATTTTGGGAGTCATTGTGTGATTCTGTTCTAAAAGGTGTTTGGCGTAATTAGATTTTTCGGGATGGTTATTTCTGTAACAACGCACGTGCTCTTTCCATCATCAAAATTTCGAAGTGTTTGTTCAATATATACCGAACTACAAAAAGAACAATTCAAACGATAAATGCCCAATTTCATGATATCGTGTGTTCTGTATTTAGCATTAAATGAGGATGAGAAAGTATTCTATGAGAGTTGGTTTTAAAGGCTATTTTGTAATTGTTGGTTTTTCGTAGCATATGTGCAACTTTTTCAGGTATTTTTCCAAAATATGGTATAGATATGTAATTTGTGTCTTTTGTTTGATTGTCAATGGGATATATTCTTTTGATAGCTAACCTATAATCTTTTGCTTAACTAAAGTGTCAATCATTTTTAGATTATAATGATTTACATGTGCTAGATGTAAACCTAGTTATATGTCTAAGAAGTTAATAGCCCTGTTTTGTTCTGTTTCTAATGTAAAATTTTTAGTTTGGTGGATACTGTTAATAAAAATTAAAAATTCATTGATATCAACTGTCAAAACAAGCAAAAATGTCATCAACGTAACGAAACCATAATATAATGTGTTTAGAAAGGTTTAATTCAAATATAATAATAACAATTGCTACAACCCATAACCTGGAAACCAGGCCCCAGAAGCTATTAAGATTGTGCGGGAGGGAGGGGGCGGTTATTATTATTACGTAGGCCCAACGTGCGGCTGCAACCAACTTACAATTATTTGATCTTCTAAATTATCCATAAACATGTTAGCTAACAGAGGACTGAGTGAATGGGCAAACCATCTTTTTGTAGGTATGTTAAATTATTGAAGGTAAAATAATTTTGACTTATACAAAAATCAAATAATTGAATTAACTCTAACCTTTTAACTACTTCTATATTACTATTAATCAAGAAACTATCTAATAAATGAATACATTCTTGTGTGGGAATTCTGGATAACATGCTACAAACATCAAAGCTAACGAGTTCTGAATGTAGTGGAAGATGAATGTTTATAAAGCTGTCGAAACAATTGTCAGGTTATATTTTAATAAATATTGTGAAACCTTTTTATTAATCTTTATTTATTTCATGATTATGGAGTTCCACAAAGTAAGACTCGATACAGTAAACGCTATTGATGATAAAGTTTGTTTTTAGTTTTTGTACAGGTTACATTTGTTGATGGTTATAGTAGGTTATAGTAGTTAATTTCTATATTAACGTCGAATTGCTTAGATATACAATAATTTCGACTAATAATAATTTCGAATTGCATACTTAACCTTTCCGGTATTGGAACCAAAATCGCTTGTCTAATTCTGATTCCGGCTCTCTTATCAACGAGCTACGAATACCCGAAACCTATAAGGTGTTATTTTCTATATAAATTGCTCTTTCTGCGTAGTAGGTTATTGCGGAGGTGGTTGTTAGGTTAACTATGGACCAGTGGCGTGCGGTCCATGGAAGCAATGCTTCCCTTGAGAATTTATTAAAAATAATAACCAATGCTAACAAAAATATTTTTATAAAATTATGGTGATCGTTTATTTAAATTTGTAATATTTAATATCAATTAATATTAATATCAATTCCGTACAGCAAAAAGTATAATTATTTAGAGTACTATTTTAAATTACGCTCATTAACCTTGCACGAAAAGGTAATACCGATTCAAATGTGTTTTACATACACTGCATATAAGCACTGCTTATTATAACTGCTCTTCTCTTAAATAGCCTTGGCGTGTATCAGCTGGCGTGGTCATATAGAAGACGATGCGCTTAGCATTGCTTAGCTGTTATTGTTAGTGTGCTTCATGCCCAAATGTTTATTTATTATAATTCGGTTCTTTGTTCGATTTATTAGTGTTTGTTAAGTTTAATGTTACTTAAGTAATGTAAATCTGCGAATGAGACTATATTTTATCGCATTTTATTATTTCAATTTATATAAGTTGGATTTTTTTAAAGACAAATAATTCTATTTAGTTTGCCTGTATGCAAATTTAAAATTGCATTATCGTCACGACTGTAAATTCAGCTGCTTCGGTGGAAGGTTCGAGTACATTCGATACATCCGAATCGGGTCGATTTTTTTTGTTCAGTTTGTAAATTATTAATAAAGAATTTTCCGCATACAGTTTTGGGGAGAAATTACAAATTATTAAGAAAGGCAGATCAAAACCAGAACTTTCAAATTTAACAACAAAGATTAAAATCTGCACTGGTATTTTGCTAAGAAAGACCGGAAAATCGAGTTGCAGTATAAATACATAGTAGTAGTTTTTTTAAAATAAAGAATAATAGTCGACAAATTCCAAAAGTATAAAGTGTAAAAGTTGTTCTTTGAAAAACTTTTAAGTTTAATAATTATAACACTGTTTTTTATTGTACCTAGCAGGGGCGGATCCAGAGAAGCATTTTGAGGGAAAAATTTTTGGAAAAATAATTATTTTAATAAATAATAATTAAACAAACATTATTTGGTTCTATTCTATGTATACTTATTTCTAAATTGGGGAGGGGGGAATTATTCTCTCCCCGTTAATTCGCGCCTGTACCTAGGTGTATTATAATTAAAATCGTGGTTGCTTCCCTAGCCTAAATTCTCACCGCACGCCACTGCTATCGACCCCTTAAAAAATTAACCTTAACATTCGGTATGATCAATTTAAATAGAAAATAACACTTTATAATTTCCGACCCGATTCCGTAGCTCAGTGGTAATAGAGCACGAGTCATAATCAAAACAGCGATTATGTCTGGTTCAATCCTCGGAGAGGTCAAGCATTAATTCAAACTTAATATAAAATTAACGAATATAAATGTATATAAGCAATTCGAGGTTAATATAAATAGAAAATAACGAATATAACTGCAAATATGCCTGAAGACGAGAGCAGAATCCAGTCCACGAAACAAAACGATCTAACCGATTGTAGTATCTTACTTTTCAAGCACTGTTGCTGACGTTTCGTAGTACTTGAACAAGGATTTGCAACCTACGTGCTGTAATGGGTTTTGGATTGACGCTAGAAGTCAGTATTTTACATTTTGAAGGTTCTTACCTTTTATTTTCTTGAAATATGAAATATAACCTAACAGGAAAAGGTACGGGGTTTAAAATGAGTTTGGTACCCACTCACCCAGATACCACTTATTTTCGACGAGCGTGCAACTGAACCAAAATAGTTTTTGACGTATGGTAAAAGGCACAAAAAGTATATTTATAAATTTATGGTGTAGTATTTAATAACTAAGACTATTGAGGGATAATTGTTTTAGTTTTGAACAACTTCACCATGCAGTCAGTAACTTGAAGAATAACTCTTTTTATTTATCTTTGTAAATCACAGTATAAATCCATGTATTTATAATATACTGGGATGTTATATTCAAAAATAAAATGATTGTACTAGATATGCCCCACATTCTGGACAAGCCGTAAAAGTATAGGATGTTATATTAAATAAATAAGATTGTATGAGAATTTGGCTAGCTTTAGTAAAAATCAAAATATAACAACCCAATAGCTTTCTTTTTCCCAATAGGCTAACTCAGGTTTAGTTCGATTGAGCATGAGATACGAAAAATCTTATTGATTCCTGTTCCTGGAAGAAAAGAACTACAAGCCACACCTGAATTGCTGCATCTGGACGAGAAATAATCTTTAACCCTGTATAGAAAATAAGTACTTGCATCCACATCAAAACAAATAAACACTTTTATAAATTAAAACGCAGATTTTTGTTTTATTAAAAATAAATAAAAATTTATCAAAGGAAAAACAAATTCCTTAAAAAGAAATCGTAAAAGGAAAATCTTCCTTAAGTTTGTTAAAATGAATGAAAGGTAGTTGTCAACCTGACATGGGGGTTGCAACTGGTTTCATTTGAACAAACTAATATCAAAATAGATTTATCGAAGCAAAATAAAATATTTACAAATAATACAAAAATTGAAATTGTTTAAAAACAACAAACTTTGTTCACAAAGAACCTCTTGAATTCGACAAGGATGACTTTAAACTGTTTTAATAATTGTTTTCAACAGGTAACAAATCTTATTTTCGACCCACCTTGTATATAAAAAATGTATTTTAATTCGTTCCGCAAAATTGATAATGACAACTTTTAACCAAATCGGCTCTGATCCAATCCATACAATGCCGATATAAGAAATTTTCCAATATTAAAATCTTCTTTGATTTTTATAAAATATTTCGTTCACAATACCCAATAATTGTGTTGAAAAACGAAAAGAAATCTTCTTTGATTCAATAATACAGGTAAATATCCAATTGCATATGATAGACGTTTGTTTACAAACGGAAAAATATGTGTGAGTCAACCTAACCCTATTTTAATTTACATATTTTTACCTGCAGCCGAGCATAGATTCACCCTATGTCTTTTATAGACCGAATTGTTCTTTTTCCGGGACCCTTTTATATGTTTGAGCTAAAAACAATTACACTACACACACTAAAACAATAGAATAACGCTAACGTCATGACGTCACAAAAACGAACATATGTTAATAATTAACACTAATCTTATTCTAATAAGATAAAAGATAGCTGACAAAGGACGATTAGAATAACATCAGACACTTATGGTCTAAATTGAACAATAACAAAGAAAATCAATAAAAACGATCAGCTGTCGCCAATCTGATTAAAACTAATTTATAATGAAAACCCATTACTCTCCAGCTATACCTGTACATAAATATGTACATAGTGACACAAGGTAACCTACTCACATGTAGTTTACACAAATTATATTCTTATACAAAAAAAAAACTCAACTTAAAAATCTGTTTGACATCTTTTAGAAACCAAACGATGCTTCTACAAGTCTTGAATAAATAACAACATAAACTGAATAAAACTTACTATTCTTATCCAGAGTACAGTAATGCAGGTGACTGACTCAAAACAATGATGAAAATCATCACATCAATACCAAAATTTCCAAAATCAATAAACATCAATACTAGCGAATATCTTCATTCAAATGACATCACTTCTACCAAATACAGGATTCAGTAAGTAAATTGCAACATCATAAAAATCAAGGTACTGATCTGTTTTAACTATTTCCAGTGAAATATGTACCCGAAACTGATTCAGCTTTGTGGGGGAAAGAAAACTCTGTTTTACGTTAACCTAACGTCAGTCTCAAATCTTATGTGAATGTAAAACAATCAAGAAAAACGGATAAACTATACCAAACATGCAACATGTGTTACATAAAACATGTTTTACTATAAAATAGCATAATTGACTAACTAACTAATAATCCTACACGTAACCTAGCATGTAACCTTGACAATGAATAAAACTAGTATCCTAGCATGTCTATCTATTCTTTAATGCATGATATGATTAATTTGTGTTTTCGGAGCCTAATTGTAGCCTTTAAATATTTAAATTTTCAATCGATGATACGATATCATCTTAATACATATGTACAATAATATAACACGTTTAACGCCGGAATCCAAAAAATGTGGATAAAGTGTTTAAATAGAAACGCCGAGGGATTCCCGAAGACAATAAAACTGCAGTTAAAAGTTGTGTCTGTGAAGCTACTACAGTGAATTTACGAACAGTGGAAAGGATTCTTCAATAAGGCACAACGTTCAAAGAGACAAATCCAAACAAATCGCCAAGGCTCGCACCTGCAAAACCCAATAACAGAGAAGCAACCGTGACAAATATTCTGGACTGGGAAAAACAGGATATTAAAAATATGATATAATGCTCATAGAACTGAAGGATGCCGCATTACAATAAAACATTTGTAAAAAAAACTGGAAAAGGAATAATTTTTTGTAAATAAATTGTATATAAATGATAAAACATAATCTCATTAACCTTCAATAATTAAATCAGTACGTATTTTAGCACATAATGTTCATGTTCATAATGTAGCCACTGCTACATTATGAACGCGCCAAACAATAGGGTCTCTACCTGTCCTAAAGTACTAAAGTACTAAATATTAAAGTAATCGCGAAACGAGAAAAGCCTGTTGACGTCACCTGCATACTAGACGAAACTACGTTCGGACTAGTTTATTCTTTTAATAGCGGAATGTTTTACTTGTCAAGATACTCTAGAGCCCTCTCATATTACCCCTCTTATATTATTCTTCGTCTGTCGTATAGTAGTAATTAAAAACATTATTTGTCACACCACAACTACGGTGTTAGCGCGAAGACAACGCGTACCTTATGACGCAATAGGCTTTTCACATTTCGCTACGACTCTACGTACTTGACTGTACGTATACAGGGTGTAATTAACATAACTATACTCGGGACGGTGAACAGATATAGTAATTAAAACCGCCTACAACTACCCCCTCTTTTTAACAAAACCTTTCTATTGGTAGCATTCAAATATACCGCTTAAATTGAAAAGCAAGTTTACTTGTACCAAAAAGATATCAATTCGTTTACTGTCAAACTGTCTTACTCACGAACTTTTAATAACATTTTTATTAAATTAATAAAACTGCAATTTTTTAAAATGTATGGTTATTATTTATACTAGCATCTCTCGAAGTGACATTATTTATAATGAATTAACAATTCATATGCAAAAATGTTTTATTGTAAATGTCACTTTCACATAAAACCAATCAGAACAATCTGTGCTGCCTCGATTTTTATTGTGCTACATCTATTCGGCGGCCCCAGTATAGTAATCTCGTAATAGGGGGTACCTGTAATGATTTAGAACATATTTTCCTTATAAATACGTGGTCACTTCCTGCTAGTTTTTGAGAAAATTGCATTTTAAATTTTAAGTACGCTTATAGTACTCACATTATATTAAAAATACGAAACAAGCAAAAATTTAAAAAAATTTTCTTCTTTCACTTTTCAGTTTGATTATTTGAATGTTTACTCTATAAATGCTTACTATAAAAATTAATTTATAGATCCGATTGGGCAAAAAATAGTATAAGCATTACTAGCGGTAGGTACGCTTTACCAGTCGAGGCTAATAGTGTGGAGCTTCATATTAGCCGGGACTGGTGATACATACCGCCTTAATATTTTAATTACTATAGTTACTTACTTTTACTTAAAGAAGTTGGCAACATTGATAAAAGAGAATATTATTCTCCCGCCTCATAAAGCAAGAACACATAACGTAATTTTGTTTTGTATATTTTATTTTGACACGCTTCTGTGCAGATTAGTTGTTACCTTAATAATATTCAGTATATAATAAATCTTTATTATTGAATAGTATGCCACTACACAAAACACAAACTGTAGATATAGCAGCCTATAAGATTATTGATTGTAAGGTTAGTTATCAAAAGAATGTATCCCATTAGGCGTTTACGAAAATTGCATTGTACGGTATCTAACGCGTTCCCAGCGGTAAACAGCTGATACATAAGGTAGATGGAACCGGTATATGTATTTCCGAACGTTTACGGTGCGTTTTTAATAACATAACCTACAAAACCATATGTGTGTTTATTAAAATGTTTTTCGATAGTGTTGAAGTTTTCTTATATACCACAGACAGAACATATTCCTCTCACGTTATTCATATTCATTGTGGAGAATGAAAACGTACGAAAAAACCACCCACACCTATGAACCAACTTGAATTTTAGGTTATGTTTACCGGTAAATTTCTATTTACCGACTATAAACCTCGATCCACGAATCATGGATCCGGTAGATAAAACGGGTATATACCGGCTAATTTCCGAACGCCGGTAGAGCACTAGTGATACAATTTCCGAACGCTTTCGGTACATCGGTATATATCCGATACAATTTTCGTAGACGCCTATTGACACTCAAACAAAAGACAAACTAATTACATATCATATTTTATACTGTGGACCGCAACCATTAGTACGCGACCCGATTTTATTATATCATATAGGTTCATGTTAAAAATATATGCTATAGTAAATCAGGTCTTGTAATCTCAACCGTCGATAAAGACGGCTTTATGTCTAGAAAATACGTTACCGAAATACGTATTGGCAATTAGTCAAATACAATGTGTGATTAGGAGACTTCGTTAAATATAGTCATATTATAATATACTCATTAGAGTTCATTAATCACTACTAGCGGTGATTAATATATCATTATTCACTACTTAGGTTACAATTTATTTTTAAAAATTTTATCGACTAGACCGCTATGTGTCAAAACAATGACTCATGGTATATCAAACTCATTAATTAAATTGAAACGTCAACATCGTTTATACATTTCTAAAAGTACTTTGAACTATAAATCTAATCAAAAATATTTAATAGTCGTGGACAAAGTATGGTATTCTGCTTCCATATAATAGTTATTATTCACAAGGATGAAGTTTACGACACGAGCGGTACGCGAGTATCGTAAATCATTATATGCTCGTTGAATAATATTTTAGGTGATCAATGACAAATTAAAGGAATTAAGTTTAAATCAAATGCTATACCTACCGTTTTACCACAATCTACTTCATACTTTTAAAATATCTTGATGAAATGGTGTTAGTAGTTTTATTAGTAGCTAATCTTGTTTATTGTTGAAAGGGTGGCCAGAAATGATGACAAAAGTTTGGATTAAAAATATATGACAGTTAAAAGCATTAGCTAATTATATACAGGTACACTGATTTTGATTATGTGGCAGTGTCAAAGTGGTTGTAGTTCAAACTATATAAAAGCGGGATATGTAGGTATATCAAAGTACATACAGTAAAACCTGTAAAACTGACCACCTGTTTAAACGGATCCTCTGGTCATATTGACCACTTTTTTTCAGTCCCTGCAAAAATCCCATTACTTTAATGTAATTTGTACTGTATAAACTGACCACTTCTCTATTGTGACCATTGACCACATTTACGTCGAATATTTGTTTAAAAATGTTTGTGTAATGTGACCATTAGCCAAGGGATTACTTATAACAGTTAGAACTAATCTTCTAAAAGTTTAAGTAGGCATGTACATGAATTTCTAAGAATGAATCATAATCCCTTAATAGTGACCAGTTGGGTTCAGGTATTTCCAAGTTTTAAGACTATTTTTGCTTCTGAGAAATTCATTACCTGCAAACTTTCACATTAGTAACCCTTGGATAGTTTTAAAATTGTTATATAAAATCAGTCTTGTTTCATTTGTTGATTGAAACCATTGTGTTAATTAGTTTAAAAAGAACTAAATTTGCAAGAAAAACAAAAGGTGTTAGAGTTTTTAGAAAGCCACAGTGAAAGAAAAACAGCAGAACATTTTTGTATTAGCAAAACAACAGTAAATAATATTAAAAAAAGAAAATTAGAATATCAACAACGTTACGAAGAAGATGCTATAGACTCCTTTAGAAAAAGACGGTTAACAGAATTTGAAGTGGTTAATCAATTAACTTTAAATTGGTTATTAAAGATGCGCAGTGTAAATGCAAGACTTTCTGAACTAATGTTACAAGAAGTAGCATTAAAATGTGCTCAGCAGTCAAATTTGCCTAATTTTGAAGCATCGTCGGGTTGGCTCGAATTATTTAAGAAACGAAACATTTCCCAGAAAGTTTAGTTGGCGATGCAAATGAAACTGATCCCGCAACAGTAAGTGATTTTCTTATTCGTTTTACAGAGTTTGCAAAGGGCTTTATATCAGAGGATATTTTTAATGCTGACGAGTGTGGGCTGTTTTGGCCAAATTGTAGTGTATAAAGAATTCACACTTTTACAAAGTGACCACCTGCTTAAATTGACAATTTTGGGTCAGTCCCAAAGGTGGTCACTTTAGGCAGTTTGTACTGTATATTATACTAGACATATAAAATTGATTCTTTATGAGAATTGACAAATAAAATAGTTCTTAATTAAAATTTGTTTATTTTCGAAACAGTCTTATCTCTTACAAAATTAAATTTAATATACTATATGCAATAACACGTACACTGCTACAATTTAATATTTTTTTACATTAAATATAAAACATAAACAAATCTAATTGTTTTACACTAGTTATCATACATAGAAAAAGCAAATTAATCGCTTTTTGCGGAATGGACTTGAAGCAAAGAAACTTAAATCGGAGAAAACTGAAAAAATTGTTTATAGCGTTAAATATGTACGTAATTCCGTTCTGTATAAAACGCATAGCTTAAGCCTAAGATATTAATTATTGCGTATAGTGTAATCGTACGTAATGCCTTTATGCATAACACTGCGCAAATATAATACATAATGCTGTGTTATCTGCAGTCAAAAATAATTGAATAGGTAATTTGGGTTGCCTATCTTTCAGGCGTTCAAAAAAAATTTTTTTTTAATTTGAGAAAATTGAGTAATTTTGTTATTTAATAGGTAAAGGATACACTTTACATCACTTGATAATAATAAGAAGTAGATCTTAAAAGGATTTTTCACTTAAAATTAAAAAAAGGAATTTTGACAAGTTACGATTTGCATATCGTTAGATCGGTTGACTTGGTTTTTATTATTTGAAGCCATCGTAAGGTGTATTTTCACCTGGAAATTATAAAAGGCATAATTGGAAAGGTGTATGCAAGTAATCACCACAATACTTACAGTTTTTATTCTTAAATTTCAAGTAAACCCCATGTTGGTTTAACGATGCAACAAATTTCAGCATAATTGCATAATTTTCATTAATCTTTGAACTTGCAGCCAAAAGTGTTTTGCTGCAATATTCTTAATTAGATTCTAAAGCACCTTTAGCAATAGAATTTTCAAGTGGGCAGCTCTATATAGAGGAGGTTTAGCCTGTTGAAGTGAAAATGTAATTATCTATAATTTTATAAAACCATGTATTGTCAGGAAATTCAAGATGGTTCTCATTGAACCCTAGAGTAAAATTTGCTTCGTGTTAGACATGAAATATACCAAAATGTAGGGAAAATTATCCTCTTTCCGACTATGTAATTTGTTGAAACATTTAATTTAATTTTGTAACTACATTTTGGTTATGTAGTTCTTATTAGGTTAGATGTTCAATTGTTTCTAGTTACTTACCAAATTTTTGTTGGTGTAGAAATGACGATCGTCATTTGTTTTACAAGAAAACATAAAAGCAAATCGAAAATCTGGTTACTTGCTTGTTGATTTTCATATAAAGCAGAAACCATGTTGGATTGTTAAAATTTTGAGGTTATGTGTGGCAGATTTTATGTCAATGAGATGCCAAAAAAGTGATGTTATGACAAATGTCATACAAATTGAATTAATTTTTTTTAAAAAGTGTTTAATAATGAAAATAACATTGAACAATTAAAGTGATTTAAATAAAAAGGTAAAGTGAAGTGTTAATTTGGTGTTTGGACTATTTATTTATCAGAGGAAATTTTTTTGGAAAACATATAACTTTATTTCTTAATGAAAGCAAAATTAAAACTGGATTTAATAAGAATTTTCGAAAAATAGACAATTGATGGATGTACTCACGTATTAGAGGTAAATTGTTCTATATTTAATAGTTGTAATAAATTACAAAAGAAGACCTACAAGAACAATTATGGAAATGCGTGTTCACCAATGCTACAAATAACCAGGTAAATTTACAGAGAACTGCCACATAATAATAGCGTGTGCAATAATCCAAGAATGGCGCAAAATTTCGTTTCCTTTTTTTTGTTTTATTTTATTATAATTGAAGATTGTGGGATTGATCAAATAGAAATCAAGCAAGACAAAGAACATTAACACTGTCTTTTGATTCTTATTTTGTTAAATCAAATTAAATGAATCCATTTTAGATAATAAGGATTTTTTTGTTTTCGTTTATCTTTTCAATTTTTTTTCATGTGTTTATTAATAAAATATTTAAATGTTTAAAAGCAGATTCATTTGTGTACTTTTCTTGTTTTGTGTCCATTAATAGAATTTCGCAGGTAAAGTTGAACAATATTTTATTTTTTGTCAAAGAGCGACCCGCCTGAAATTCTCTCATGTAATTTTCTTGAGCTTGTCTTTGGATTTTAAAATCATAGCCGGAGCAAATTTTCTTTTCATCACAAAGGTAAGTGGTGTTTGTTTCTGTACAACTTTTCAGTTTGCCTTGCTACACTAAACATAAGTGAAGTAAATTGTTGGTCAAGTGTTGTAAGGTGTATACTAGTATAGCGCATATCACTATAAAATTTAATGTGATGTTTATTGAAACATTAAAATATAATATACCATAGCAATATGTAATTATGAACAGAATCCGATCTACTCTACTTAAAAATGATTTAAAACCTTTCTGCAAAGCAATTCAATTCTTAACTAACAACTAACCTAATCTAAGAGCTGTTTTACACATACGAGAATTTATGCGAAATTCTTAACCAAATTTTTGCTGCAATTCTTCAACACATTTTTGGTGAAGAAACTTTGACGTGTAATACAGTATTTTTATTCCAAAATTTATTGCGAATAGATTCACAAGAAAATTTTGGCAGATTTTCTAGAAGTTTTAGAAATTTGCGAGTAATCGACGCGGAAAGGTGCACACAAAACACTTATAGTTGACATGCAACACATCGGTTTATTTTTAAAAAATGGTTATTCCCAAGCAACATTTAAGTAGCAGTAACTGAGATCGGAACTTTGATTGAGAAGTTGTTACGCAACTACAACTAAATTTATGACTTTATAGGTTTAATTACTTCAATTCGGAATATTTTAGTAAATATGCAGTTCTTTATACTATTTATTGGAACTATGTAGTTCCATTACTTCTAAGTAACTTTTAAAGTATATGGAACGGCATTGCCACTTAGTATAATTACTTTAAGGTAGTTGCAACTTCAAAGTAGTATTATGATTGTAGCAGTAACTTGCCCGAAGCTACTTTAAAGTTTTTTTAGTACTGAAAGTTCCTATCACTAAAAATCTAAGCTGAAAGCTAAAAATCAAGTAAGATTTAATCGATAGGTGCGCAAAATGTCTTAGTTTTATTTTATTTATTGAAGTGGACAAGTGGATGTTCGCATAGCCATATTGCTTTTACAGTAACAGGTCCGGGATTCTTTAAATTGTATTGTATCATAAAATAAAGGTTAATTAACTATTTATAATTATATATAAAATATATTAAAACACTTAAAACTAAATATGGCATGAATGTATAAAAAACGGCATGAAAATATCATGCTATTTATCAACAATATTTTTATTACAAGGTATAGTCAACAAATTTCTTCTGAATACACCAACTATTTTTACATGCCATCATTCTTTGTTTACAATGAACGCTCAACTGCTTCGCTAAATTCTCATATGTGTAAAACAGCTCTAATTTAACCTTTTTTTAAATCAAAACTAAACCGTTCTGATATATCCCGATATTCCCTCGTTTCTATTGCCTTTAAATGATAATGACAACTTAACTATCGAACAATTGTCAG
Organism: Agrypnus murinus; assembly: GCA_929113105.1. Lineage (NCBI taxonomy): Eukaryota > Metazoa > Arthropoda > Insecta > Coleoptera > Elateridae > Agrypnus > Agrypnus murinus. Next base: position 77,912,303 of record OV816028.1, on the reverse strand, counting down.
GTAGCTTAAACTCTTTTTTAATTGCTTTTATTTATTACATTAACAATAGTGTTAATATAGAATAAAATTCAGACTTTTCTATCGCTTGATATAATCTTGTTAAGCAAATGACACGACATAACTTCATGACATAAACACTGATGTTGATAGCGCTAAGCTGACTGTAACAAACAAGGCGAGACCCAGTGGCGTGAAGTTAAAATCTTGCACTCAACCTCAACACTGTATCCCCAATAGGTTACATTTTCTATATGGTTTACTAAGAACTTAAGATGTTAGTAATTTATACGTTTTGTAATTTATAGGGATAGGATAAAACCTCAAATCTTGTAGGATATAACAGTGTGAAAGTGATTGATTGATGAATATCACAGAATTTTGGATCATGATAATGGAATCGGATTTACGTAGTATACATAGTGCATCTATATTTGCGTAAACTCAAACCAAACAATATCTATTGATTTTATATTACTTCCTCAAATTATATGATACTTAATTTCAAAATTAGATATGACAATAAATATTATTCAAAATTAATCATGTATTTAAAGATTTTTATACGTCTTTAATTTATTTTGTACAACATAGATACAGGAAGTACAGGCACTAGATTTATAAAAAAATGCATTAAGTTTTTCAAGTAGGTACCTACATTCACTTTCAATTTTACAAGATATAAACAACGTTCTTTATTAAGTTAGAAGAAAATTGTAAAAATAATAATTAAAACATAATCTTTAACACGTGTGAAGTCGCTGTAACCAGTTCTATTATCTTTATGTAAATTAAGAAGAAACTAACCTAATTTGAGAACGCTTTCAAAAACTGGTTTATCGATGAGGATGATAATAATCATTTGGAATTTAAAATCGGTTAAACATTGAGTTTTTATGAATTAACTACATCTTAATTTTGTACTACTTTAGAAACAGTGTTCAGATACTATACTATACAATCATGTAAACCAAATAAACTGTATACTATACAAACCTTAATAGAAAACAACATATATATGTAGATGTTTCTAAATTCACTTGGATTCATCATATTAAGGAATGTTTCACTTCTTCGTCTACTCTGTGCTTTAGTGTTATTGGTATTATTGTTGTTTTTTGGTATTTAGTTACTATTACTAATGACACATTTTAGCAATAGTATACAGGGTGATTCAGAAATAACTGATATCCTTTAAATGGTAGGTAGAGGGGTGGCAGTAGAGCTAATTTACCTTGCCAAGTACAGGTCAAAATCGAAGTTTTCCAGAAAATTAGTTTTAAAATTTTATTGCCATTTTGGATCCGGTCCTGACCCCTGGATCCCTTTGGATCCAAAATTCATTAAACTTTAAAATTCATTTTCTGGAAAACTATTCGCTTTTGACCTATACTTGTCAAGGTAAATTAGCTCTACTGCCTCCCCCCTACCTACCATTTAAAGGATGTCAGTTATTTCTGAATCACCCTGTATAGTATAGAGCGGGTTTTCTGTATAGATCTGCAATATTCTCTTCATTTGTATTTAATCATTGATCTTTGTTTTACCTGCAAATACAGAAAAGATATGCCTGTTGTCTTCAATTATGCATGTAAATAGTAATACATAATAATTATGTAATACTGTAATTCTACAGTAAATACTGTAACTGATTTTGTTAAAGAAAACACTAGGTATGTCTTTGATATTGTGTCCTAGTCCGGGCACAAATGTACACACTACCTTAGTAATATTCAAAACGAATTCTCTGAAGCCGGTCATGTTACTTGAAAACTATTATACTGTCTAAACCAAAAAAGCGGATCTTGTTCATATTGATTAAAAACACGGCTGGGCAACATTATCGCTCCTTTTAGTGTATGCCCAAATGTCCATCTCTATCCTATAGTAGTTGTATGTATAATATGCAAAAAGTGCCAAACAATTTTATCTAGAAAACTATCGACCCTTGGTCATCAATAAAATCTAATAATTATCTTCAGTCTCTACTCATTTAAATGAGGTATAGAACTCGATGAGTTTTTCAATAGTTTTTTCACAGAAAGACTGTGGGATTTTGCTATATCTTCCATATAGTGATAAAAAGATCTTTTCTATTTTGAGTTTTGAGATATACAAACACAAACTCAGGGTACGGCACCTTCAATAAATGAACAGATTGAGTTCAGTAATTCTCCGTTACTGGAAATGTTAGATATTTAATTCTTATTATATTTAGATTTTTATCTATTTACATTGGCGACGTGATTGTTTATATTTATATTGATAACACTATTGTCTGGTAGATTATAATAAACTTAGGAAACTTTTACTAATCTTTCATTTATTTCATTTAAGGCTACAAATAATAAACAAGATTAAAGCTAGTTTTGGATTTTCCAGATTATATCAAGAAATGGTCAAAGAAATGACACAATAGAAAAGTACTCTGAAATCAAATTTTATAGTGTTTTTACAAATTTTGACATTGGTCGTGTGATACAATTATCACACCTTTGAAACTTCTTTTATAGAATTACCTTATCATATACATACGTGGCATGGATAAAAAATAAAAAGGGCGTTTTTGTAGTTTTGGAAAAAATATTAAAAAAAATTGTCTTCAGTGTCTGCTATTTTTCTTCTGTGCAATGTCAGTACATTTCTTGATATACTCTGAAAGAAGAAACTAGTTTTAATCTGATACCTTGATCAGCCAGATAACTCAAAAAATAACAAGGAAAAGATTTGAAAAAAATCTGAGACTTGAAGCAAATGGCTCTAAGTGATTTGGCATGAAGTTAGCCTTTTCTAAAATTCATTTTGCACAATTTTATTAAGTCGACCAGACAAACTTTATTTAGACAAGTCACACTTTGCGCTCAAATATCTAATTCCACTCTTATATAATAAATAATTATTATAACTGTTCTTAGGTTACAGAAAAAATAAGTATTGTAATATACGGGAAAGATTCCAGATATTAGCAGTTGTCTTGTCGTCTCTCTCCGCTGCGCGTCGGGAAACACACTGCACCTTGCGCTAAAATCTGAAATTTTTCCTGAAGTTATTTTTATCTGAAAGTTATATAATTATTTTAGTTATTTTTTAAGAAGAATCATCAACATAGGTTGCTCGCATAGCGTTAACATTTACATTTTTAATTACATTTCAGTGCCGTTTCTTCGGTATTATGCACCATGTATTACGTTTTCGGAAGTTACTACTACCCCCATAAGTTAATTTCCCAAATTAGTTTTTTTTTGTATCTAAACGTACCACCCACAGCACACTATATTCCGATTATTACGTCAGTGTATATAATCAAACAAATTATTCGAACTGACTAAAACAAGATTTTTTAAAAAGCTTCCTGCAGGACTAGAATGTAGAAAACAAAGAACGATAAAAGTAGCAAGATAATCCTCAAGACAGTGTTGAACGTATTCAATAAAGGACGGGAAAGTGTTCAGAAAAGTCTAAATATAATGGTATTTAACAAACACTCGTCATTACTTCGGACAGCCAGGGACTAAATATATCGTTCAGTAAGGATAGTTTAACTATATATATATATTGATAGAGCATTTTTCAAAAGATATACAATACCATGTATCCAGGCCCGTAGTCAAAATTCTCTTTCGGGGGGGGGGGGGTAATTTTAAATAAAAAATTATAATGGGCATGGGGGAGGAGGGATTTTATCAATATTTTGTGAAGAAAATACGAAGTGTGTCAGTACTAAATACATATACAGGGTGCACCACAATGCTGTTTACAAGCAATATCTCCCTTATTTGAAAAGATAACGTTTAAGAGATCATGCCAACTTGATTAATTTTTCAAATTGCACTCTCTGTTTTTTTTCAAGGAAATGTATTCTTCAGTTCATTCTGCATACAGTAGTATGCCTTACTTAATTATCTAATGTGCATTTAGGGGTTGAAAAAAATATTTTTTATAAATTGTACACTTCATATTCTCTAACTAAATTATTTATTCAAAAAATATGATTAGAGCCGTGTCTACAAGGGAACTACTGAAGCACTCTAAAGACCGTGAAGAGTCCACAGGAGGGCATCTTGAGCATTTGCTTTAAGTTTAAGATAAATTCAGTTTATAAAAAATATTTGTTTCAATCCCTAAATGCACATTAGATAATTAAGTAAGGCATACTACCATATGCAGAATGAAGTGAAGAATACATTTCCGTGAAAAAAACAGAGGGTGCAATTTGAAAAATTAATCAAGTTGGCATGATCTCTTAAACGTTGCTATGCAACCAGCGTTTAAGGATGTTTTCTGAAACAGCATTGTGGGACACCCTGTATAAAATAATTTATATATTTCGTATGACTTACAGTGAAACTTTCCTCTATATTTAAAAAAATACATTGTGCATTAAAAGCTGTTAGTAAGTAGGAGACGAATACGGGATAAAGGGCTCCCACGAGCGCACGCGAGGAAATGGAATTAATTCGTTCTTCATTTAAATCGCATATACTTCGTGGGGGTACATCAGCCCTGCCCACGAGCCACCCCTGGCTACGTGTCTACATGCATCTCTAATTTTGCAATTGAGTCTCCAAGCTGATAATAGTTTTGAAGCAGGTTTTGAAGACTTGCAAATTATTGACTACCTAATTATAGCGTCATGATCAGGGCCGGATTATGTCCTTTGCCGCTTATACGCCCACTAATATTTATATACATATATATAGCTTTCACAGGCCTTTTAGGCCCATTGCTGTACAATCTTTCTCCATTCTTTACGGTTTTTGGCCTTGTCTCTCCAGTTTTCTACTCCCTTTTCTCTCAAATTACCTTCTACTGACTCTAGCCATCTATTTCTCGGTCGTCCTCTTCTTCTGTTCCCATCCATGTTAATTCTTAGCACTGCTTTCGACATTCGAGTGTTTTCCAGCCTCTCAACATGACCTAGCCATCTTATACGTTGGGCAATTACAAATTGTGTTATTTCTTTTTCACCATATAAACTTCTTAGCTCGTCATTGTTTCTTCTTTCCCATCCTTCTGCTACTCTCTTCCCTCCATAGATTCTCCTTAGGATCTTCCTCTCCCAAACTTCCAGCTTTTCTTTGTCTGCCTTGTTCATTACCCACGTTTCACATCCATAGGTTACGATAGGTCTCAATACCGATTTATACACCCTCACTTTCATATTACACGATACACTTCTAGATTTTATTATTGCACTTAACGCTCCTGCACACTTATCCCCCTTCACTAGCCTGGTTTCAATTTCTTTACTGTTGTTTCCCTTTTCATTAATTAAAACACCCAGGTAGGTGAAGCTCTGCACTCTGTCAATTTTCATTTTCCTATTGTTATCTAGTATGATTTCGATTTCACCTGTTGCTGTTCCTGTTTTACTCCCCATTATCATGTATTTAGTTTTCCCCTCATTTATTGTTAACCCAACCTTTCTTGCTGCTCTTTCCAGATTTCTTGTTATTCTCTTTAACTCATTTGATGTTCTTGCTAACAGTGTGATGTCGTCAGCATACGCTAGACACTGGTGGCTCTTGTTCGATAACATCCCTGTTGTATTTAGCCCACTTTCCCTTATTACCTTTTCTAGTATTAGGTTAAAAAGTGTTGTGGAGAGCGGATCTCCTTGTCTTAGGCCTTTCCTGACATTGAACGGTTCTGATAGGTTCCCATTTGCCTTAACTCTATTGTAAGAGCCATTTAGTGTTAACTTTACTAATTTAATTATATCTTCTGGTATTCTTAATTCTCTCATCGCTTGAAATAAATGGGGTCTACTTATTGAGTCATAGGCTCTCTTGAAATCTATGAAAATTGCGTGTATTTCCGTGTTATATTCGTAACATGTGGTCTGTATTTCTTTCAAGGTGAATATTTGATCCGTTACTGACCGGTTTTTCCTAAAACCACACTGATACTCGCCTATTGTCTCTTCTGCAAATTTCTGAAGTCTATTCCTAATGACTACAGCCAGTACTTTGTAAACTACATCTAATAACGCTATCCCTCTATAGTTTTCACATAGGGTTTTCTCTCCTTTTTTGTACACTGGAACTAAAAGTGCTTCCTTCCAACGATCTGGCATCTTTCTTTTTCTCCATACTTCTTTAATTATATCGTATATTTGGTCAATAATCACCTCACCTCCATACTTTATGAATTCCACCATAATTCCGTTTCTTCCTGGACTCTTTCCATTTCTCATTTTCGCTATTACTTCTTGCACTTCTTCTTTTGTCGGTTCTTGGAGCTTTTCCGTGTTGTTTATCTTTACTTTTTCCACTATGTGTTCCTCAGTTTCTTCGTTTAGGGTTTCTTCAAAGTACTCTTTCCATCTTTTTATTATCTCTGTTTCTTCCCCTATCAGGTTGCCGTTTTTGTCTTTACATAATTGTAGTCTTTGTTGAAATCCTTTACGTGTGTTTTTAATGTCTTGATAAAAGTTTCTTATCTCTTTATTTTGGTACTTCTCCTCTATCTTTTGCAACTTGAGTGTTTGAAAAGCTCTTTTTTCTTTTCTGTACACATTTTTTGTTTGCCGTTTCTGTTCGCGGTACTTTTCTTTGTCCTCTAAAGATTCGGATTGAAGCATATTTTCTCTCACTTTTTGCCTTTTGTCCCGTGCTATTCGGCATTTGTCATTGAACCAGCTTTCTTTTTTCTTCGACTTTTTCTTTCCTACCACTTCTTTCGCTACAGTTTCTATTATCTTCTCTAGGTTCTCCCATTTTCTTTCAATTTCGCATTCTTTCGTTCCTTTCTCGTGCTCTTCTCCAATTCTCTGTTGGTATCTGGCTCTCGTATCTGGTTCTAATATTTTTTCAACGTTATAATTTACCACTAATATTTACGCCCTTAATAAAAAAATGCGTTATCGTTATGACATTATTCAATAAGTTACATTGCATGTAATTTATTGAATAAGTAGGCATATTGTATACAACATGTGTTTTTTAAAATTAGTTAGTTTGTGAACATTTGACGTGCGATTGTGTTCTTTGTTATGTAGTTTTTTGAAAGAACTACATAAATTGGTATTAAGAAGTACTATTAAAGAAATACTACACGCACTAAATTTCAACAAACAAAATCCCACGCTTGGGCTTCAATTGTAAATTACTAAAATTCCTGCAACCAAATAAACAATAGGGTCGTTCCACAATTTTGAAACTTAACGTTTTTACATTCTATATAATTAGTAATAACTCGACGTTTTTTTTTCAAAATTTTTAGCGCAGCCGTTAGCGAGATATTCAATTTACAATTTAAAATTTTGTTGTCCTTTTCTAGTACAACAACGTCATCGTCCTCGCATGCGCTGTATTAAAACTAAATATGTAAGTTGGCAATACGAAATCATTTGACAACTGTTTTGTGTTTATATTTACGTGCATGTGTTGATAACTTGATACGTTTGAATCAGCTGTTGTTTTATTATACATGTTCAGTAAAACAAGTAATGCGACGGCGGTATTTATTAACTAGCAGAAAAGGGAATGTGAATTTTATTATGAAATAAATAAAGATTATTAAAAGTTTCACAGTTTTATTAAAATATACCTGACAATATTGTTTCGACAGCTATGCTGTCATTATCAAAGGTAATATAATTATAAACAAACACGTCGCTAAGGTAGATACAAAATAGGTAACTAGATAAAATAATAATAATAAAAATTAATAATAAAAAAAAAAAAAAAGAATTTTATTAATATATAATTTATAATTTACGTAAATGATTAAACAAGTTAGCATGTTTTATTCAAGGTTTATTAATATTTAATGTGGATTTCAAGAAGTGTTTCGTGCTGTCGTATACAAACGCGTCTTTGAACAGTACTAAAGTTTTATTTTATTTTAATTCTTTTTAATTTTTTACCGGGATCGAAAAAAACGTGGTGGTTGGCCGTTGGAAGAACTAACATTTTATTATGCAATTCTGGTACAGTACAGTATATTGTCTGAACGCTTATATAATTTATTTCGTGCATGTTTTTGCTTGTAGTTTAACTAAAGACGGTCTTCATTATCCCTTTTTCTTTTAAGAGAAAACGTGGAACACGCACGCTTTGTTTAAAGTACAGCAGCTGATTTGATCGGGTCCCGTCGCATCTCACGTTTGGTCTATCTGCTCGTCGCTGGCAAAGATTTCCAGTATTGCCAATGTTACGAATGCAAATCGCGTTCCATCTTGAATAGTACGATGACGTCAGCGGTGTAGAAAAGGACGGAAAATATTTAAACTTTAAATTCGTATTATTAAGTTATCATAATACATTTATCGATTTTATGTGACCCTGTTCATTAGATAACTGTTATACTAATAAAATATACAAGTTATGTCAAACTTTAAATTCTATGCAACGACTAGTGATGGGTAAATTCCCGGAATTTATTTTTTGGGGAATATTCCTGGAAATATATCTGGGAATATTCCCGAACTTCCCACTTTATCGGGAATTTATATTTTGATTTAAAAAAGGTCCAACATAGAAAAATTGTTCGAAAAAAGGTTCAATTCACTACACGTCAATATACATCAAAGATAAATTTACATTAAACACGTTAAATTAACGCTAGAACCGGCCACGTGTTGGTAACAGGTCTTATAATAATAGTCCCCTTTTACAGGCCATGAAGGCCCATTGGGATTCCAGCCGTTCGATACTCAAGGGTGGTAAAATGGCTAGCTTTACGAACCGACCGCCTATTATTACCCCAGGAAATGATTTCCGAGGTACTCATTCTCACAGGCTGAGTCGACCTGGAAGTCTTAGATATGTAAAAATTCCAATGTATCACTCCTGGGATTCGAACCCAGGACCTCAAGCTTGGTAGTCAAAGTGCCATACCCACTGAGCTGCCATGGCTTCTAACAGGTCTTAGCTTGCAGAATTGTATTAGGCAGTATAAAAAATAAATTTCCGTTTTTCGGGAATTTATCGGTGATTTTTATAAATTCCCAAAATAAATTCCCGGCGGGGAATATTCCTCACCGGGAATATTCCCGTCGCCCATCACTAGCAACGACCCTATTAAATCACTTATACTTACGTTAACATATCTATAAATTGTTTTCTGTTTGGTATTTTGATAGTGTGTTATATTTACTGATAACACGTTTATCTTTTCTAAGTCTCTTACTAGAAATAGTACCCGTGGAACCATTCAGACTGTGCTGTCCTCTACGAATTCAGCAGTTTCCTGGATTACCTTTTCTCCACTGGCAGTTACCCGAACCAGTGGAGCATGCCACGTTAAAACAACTAGCGTCCGAGAGTTACCGTCGATCACCGAGAACTTCAGCGCTCTTTGTAAGTAAGCTGGCTTCCAGGGCTGAGATCCCTTCGAATTTGGCTTCCGAACAAGGACGCCCACCGAAGTCAACGCCTAGGCCAACAAACACCCTCACAAACTTAAGAGGAGCTAGCGGTGCCAACCACCCAACCAACCATACAATATTCTTATGTTCAATAACTACCGATGAATAATCTGAACAAAATTTCCCTCTAATATTGTATAAATGGTAGACAGAACTGTTAAACTCAAAATTGCAAACAATATTTATCAGAATGCAACCAATTACCAGCTACAAAACTATTTCTCAAAACACAAAGTATGTTTCCAAAAGCCATTCGTACTTCTATAAACTTTTGATTCAAAGAAACTTAATACAAATAAGGCATTATTTATCCTAAGTGAAATCATAAAATCAAGAATTCATCTTAGCAAGTTTCTCATCATAAGTTTCTGTTGTACCCAGAGTTATTACCTTCAAGCTAGCTATTTAAATAATTTTAAGCAGAATTGGAGTACATGACTAAAACAAGATACCGTCCCGTGAGAAATAGATTTTATTTACACAAGTGTTAACTTGGTTTCAATTATACAGATTTCTTGATTTCTTAATTTCTTGAAATACAGTTAAACTAAATTAAAAACAAAGCGGAACAAATATCTGCAATAATAGGCTAGTTAAAACCCCAGAATAACTTCCTATACATGATTCATTCTTTTGAGATTATTTTCAATCTTTTAAAACTTTACGATAAAGTTTTTATTTTATATCATTTTGGTGATTCCTTTAAAGTTTTTTTACGTAGTCGCCGCGACCGGCCGTTGTATACAGGTGTGGAAAAACAACTTGGAAGTATCTGCGAAACCATATGTGTGTATGATAAGGAACGCGCTAGTAAAATAAAGAAGAGTTTATATCGGACCCCGCCTTTGCTATTCTTATTTAGTTTGTGTTAGTGTGGTTGGGGAATGTTTAATGCTCGAATGTTCCCCCACTAACACACTAAGAAGAGCAAAGGCGTGACCCGATATAAACCCTTCTTTATTTTATTAGCGCGTTCCTTATCATACATATGGTCTCGTACGTACTTCCTACCTGTTTTTCTATATCTGTATATTTGTAATGCGACTGCCCATCGTCACGTACTGCTCCTTTCATTACCCGCTATCGTGCAGTGAACATATGCAATTTTCCGATAATAATTAATAATAAAATAATAAATAATACAGTTTTATAAACAAAACCATCAAAAACGTAAACTATCAGATTGTTATGAAGCAAATAATACGAGATTTTCAGTTTTTGTTACAATAGCAAACACTCAAACTAAACACTGATTTTAGAAGTACACCGGTATGAGCCCGTCCATATTCAGACGTAGTGCTGAGATAAAACGAAAAATCCAAGGTGCCTCTGTTCTTGCCCCTCTTATTACGAAGTTCGGTTTTCAGTGCAACACAAGCGAGAACATGCAAGATTAATACGTATCGGCAGCATTAGGGTATTTATAATACACGGTCGTGCGATACTGGCGGGCTTAGTTCCAATTCCGTCCAGCACGGAAAAACAGATGGTGCTACAAACACCAGAATTCCTTTTGCTTTTACACATAGAACTGATGATTAAAGAAAAAATAGTACTAGTAATGAACACCAGGCCAGTAACTAGAATTTTCTTTCAGGGAGGGGGGATTTTCTTTCTAACATATTAAATCAACTATAATTATTACAAAAAATCCCTTGGCTACGTGCCTGAATGACACATCTGTAGATCGCTGGCAGATTGTAAAAAGAAAACGCCTTATTTTTTTAATATATAGATTTTTTGACAGTCCTACTTGCATAATTGTCAACTCAAAAATTTTAAGTCTCAAAATGTCCAAGTATTTCTGACGTTTGAAGAAAAAATGTATTATTGCACAAACATTGCTTAACAACAGCGTCTTTGGAGTTGCGCAGCTCTGCAAGTACTACAGCAAAGCCTGTGCTCGCGATCAGATGAGAGGATTAAATAATCAACGATATTTTCTCCAAAAGTGTTCGAAATGAAAGGTTTTTCAAAGCCGTGCGAAGGACATATCCAATTTTCCGCTAATAATTAATAATAAAATAATAAAATAATAAAATAATAAAATAATAAAATAATAAAATAATAAAATAATAAAATAATAAAATAATAAAATAATAAAATAATAAAATAATAAAATAATAAAATAATAAAATAATAAAATAATAAAATAATAAAATAATAAAATAATAAAATAATAAAATAATAAATAATGTAGTTGTACAAACAAACTATCAAAAACGTAAACTGTCAGATTCGTATGAGGTTGATTTGATGCCAAATCGACTAGAGCCGTATTTCAATGTCTCAGGTTTTGTTCAAATTTTGTCCTTCCATAGATACATATGAAATGTTATTAAATTATTTTTTCCAGATTTTTTGGATTAAAAATGGCCGAAGTAGAAGTTTTTGAAAATTTCTATTTTTGGCAAATTCTGCTACCCGTCACTCTACATCATCTAACTGAACGTGTCATAACTCCCTTATTTTTCGAGTTACTGGCTCACCTAATATACTCTGAAAGATCCAAGAACTAGCTTAGTCAGATAACTGAACAAATAAGGGAGTTATGACACGTTCAGTTAGATGATGTAGAGTGACGAGTAGCAGAATTTGCCAAAAATCGAAATTTTCAAAAACTTCTACTTCGGCCATTTTTAATCCAAAAAATCTGGAAAAAATAATTTAATAACATTTCATATGTATCTATGCAAGGACAAAATTTGAACAAAACCTGAGACATTGAAATACTGCTCTAGTCGATTTGGCCTGAAATTAGCCATGAAGCAAATAACACAAGATTTTTTGTTTTTGTTAGAATAGTAAACACGTTTTTAAACATTGAAAAACTTCATTACTAATTATCTTTTTTAATTTTAAAATCAATCGTTAAAAGTTTGCCGCCCCATGAAATTTGCCGCCCCAGGCCCGGGCCTATTGGGTAATCCGTCTCTGCACATGATAAATTAAAATTATAATACACATTACTGGATTCTTTATTTTCTGAAAGAAAATATATTTTGAGGTTATATTCATGGTTGACTTATGCCAATTAGGTCCCTATATCTCAATGTACGGTATATTATTTATCTGTTAAAAGATGGAATACTACTATTATAGTACAGTGCTGTAACGGCCAGTTACAGTGATAAATAGTTATTATGTCATGTACAAACAAAAATAAATTCCTAGTACTTGCAAAATCAATCTAATAACATGCTTTCATATAATGAACAACCCACGCTGTCATACACCTGCACATGACTAACCCACTTTGAAAACATTGAAAAATTTGGAGAAATTATTTTTGTAATTTTATCTATCAAAGAGTAAAGTAAAAGTAATGAAAAAACGAAAAATGCGAACTCTTTAATTTATGTAGGGTTATGTTGTAGGGATTATCTTTTCAGTGATAAGATGATACTATTTTACATAATTTCTCTTAGAGTATGGTGGTTGAGTACTTCACAAAAATGCAAACTCTTCTGTGCTTATTACAAAATCAATAATAGTGTGTATTCATACCCTGAAACGTGTACAAATAATACACTATTTACAAATTAACGATAAATAAAATTAAATTTCGAAACACCACCCTTATCATTGCCTTTATAATGCCAACACAATACCTAATACATGTATTCTCACAGTACCATCAATTTATACAATCAAATATTAACCACTACATAACAGATATTTTCCATTTATGTCCGATTTATAACCATACGTAAAACGTAACAATCAAAGTTGGCTTTGTGTACACCGGATCAATAGCGGGAAAATGGAAGGGAGTTTGCACATCCACCCCCGCACGTCATTTATCACGACCCTTTGCGCGCAAGAGGGCGACCCCCACCCCGTACACCTCATTCATTGAAATCCCCACGCACGTAGGGGTACTACGTCAGCGTGGAGTAGAGACTACGGCGACTGCCTGCCTACGCGGGAAAATCGTAGCATGAGGGTGGAAAAAGAAGACCAAGAAAGGGGGATGAGCTCGTTTATTGTGAATCAATAGCAGGTAAAACAGAGAATAAAAAGAAAATACACTTAAAGCAACGTAAGTAACGGCTATTTGTTTTGGAAGGGGTATTTGGGAGATATTGGTACAATCAACATCTTTACTTACATATAGTTACAAGAAAATCATAATCACAGAAAGCCATGGTTTATTTAAGTCAATGAATTTGAAGTTTTAAATTCATTTTTTTAATTGTCTGCATAAACAAATGAAAATAATATTGTTGATTTACCCATGTATAATAATAGCTATTTATGTAACAAGTACATAATGTAGGACATTATAGACAAGCCCAGTTTATGGCCGAGCGAGCGAAGCGAGCAAGGTCTATAAAAAGAGCGAGTCTATAAGGTCCGATTATGTAAGAGTTGCATACAAAGCTTTATGTTCGATTCCTAAAATTGGCTAATTATCAAAAAAAAAATCAGTTTATAAATTTGACATCTATTCTTGACAGAAAAAAATTTGACATGTAATATACAGTTGTCATACTTTATTTTACTACTATAGGTATACTTTATTTTACTACTACCACTTTATTTTACGAGTACAATAATAAGCCAGTTCACTGCCGCAAAACAATACAATAAACAGTACTTTATAATGCAATCGGACATAAAACAATTTATTTGTTATTATGCAGGATTTCAACTGTATATTTTGTAGAGTAGTAAATACCTGAGCGTGCGAGAGGTCTTCAGACTCATTTTAGTCTTAAGACTCATAAGCAAATCTTGAACCTGACATCTGTCAAATGAACACCATGCCTGTCGTACTGAATACTCCTTTGACGATTAATTGGGGTTTCTCAGTTGCTTTTTATATGAACCGTTTAAGCTTACAAATCTCTCAATTCAAGTAATTTCAAACTGAACGCTCATTTTAAAAGTAGACCGGTATGAACCCGTCAATGTTCGACGTAGTGTTGAGATAAAACGAAAAATCCAAGGTGACCCTGTTCTTGTTCACTACGAAGTTAGATTTTCGACGCAACACAAGCAGAAACATGCCAGAAATAATGGGTACATCGACAGCATTGTGGGTATTTATAACACAAGGCCGTGCGACACTGGCGAGCTTAGTTCCAATTCCGTCCAGCACGGAAAATCAGATGGTGCTACAATCAAGTAAGGTCAACTGGAGTACCTTCTCTTGTCTATGTAGTACAAGTCTGGTCATGGCCGCCATTTTGTGTCAGCGGGAAATTTAGATTTAGGGTTTTTAGACTTAGCGCGTGACCCTTATGTTGACGACACTTGATTTTTATGATTCATTCAATGCTTTTTATAAACAAAACACCTAATAGTTATTTATGTACCAAGGCCGTTAGAACGATGATAATGCCAGCAGGGCGACGATGTTTCAGCCCGTGGGCCTGAAGGGCCCGAGGGATGGAAGTTCCCCGATGGGTATTATCATCTAGTAAAATTAGTTTAAATTTACAATTTTTGGCGTTGCCAAGAGCGTTGTTCATATATCTATAAAACTAAGAATTTTTATGTCTATTTTTATGTCGCACAATAACAACTTTTACTAAATTTCAAAAGTCAAACAGATAAATGACAATTTAAATTCAAATGCTTTTTGTTGTTGCTACCAACATAAAAACAAAAAATCCTAATAGGTTTAATGCCATCTAAAAAATAAGTTAATTTTAGCTAAGAAATTCTTGTCGGTATTTAAGTCGGGACAAAAGGATTTGTGGATCACGCGCCCAGAAACTACGTGCAAATACTCGTTATTTGTTGTGTTGCAACCTACTCGTACGCAAACATATAGTTTCTGACCTAATGATCCAAATTACTATTGAATGTAACGCCGGCTCCGATTGTAAAGTAAACCATGAGCGGGCGTTATGAATTATAACGCCCGCTTATAATGCCCTGGTTATTATGGAGTTATTTATGTAGTTTGCATCACAGGTATAAACAACAAATAATATGCAAGTGAAACATAAAACATTTATTAGGTTATGTTCTCGTTTCAAAAATATTAAAATTATCCTACCTTAGTGTATTGCTTTATTACGGCTGTAGCTCTTAAAAGCATTGTTTTTATTGATGAAAATAGGAATTAATAAAAAGCAACGGATTAAAGACTGCAAACCACCTTCAAACAGAAAAATGAGTAAATAACAAATATGTAACAAACTGGTAGTTGACATTTCGAAACAGCAAGAATGAAGTGTCGCCAACATCAGGGTCGTGCGATAAGTCTAAAAACCCAAAATTTAAATTTCCCGCTGACACAAAATGGCGCCCATGACCAGACTTGTACTACACAGACAATAGAATGTACTTCAGTTGACTTTATGGATCGAGAACAAATGCCCGAATTCTTTTGTAATTTTTATAAATGGCACTTTTTAGCTATAGTTGTCGTTTTCTATGTTTTCAGAGTGGTCAATTAGAAATATGCCAACCTCGACATGATTAGAATTAATTTAAGTGACTTATGATTACAAAAGCAAATAAATGCAATAATATAATATTTCTTAACAAATATTATTAAATCAGCTAATATTTTTTTGAACAAATCTTTAGTGGATTATAATTATAGGTAGGAGTTTTTTTGGTAAAAATAAGTTTGGGGCGAGCAAGATTACATGGTATCAGAAACGTCCAAATCATCCGGATATTCTGGAAGTGGTATGTTATTGTTTATGAAATTGGTTCTTTACTACGACCGCACATCATAGAAGATGCCTTTTTGCATTCACAGTGGTTGGCCAACGTTGATATTAGTAAACCGCAAACCTCCCATACTATGAAAAGGCCGTGCACAGTCAAAGCCCTTTACAATCTACAGTGTTATATAGGGTGTTTTATTTAAGATTTGTATCTCTGAACAGGTAATAGTACACGTAAAATGCAAAAATGCTTAATATCATTAGTGATTATTTTTCATAATAACCGGAAAAAGAATTGTTTTTGAAAAGTGGGTTGTTGGCCACTGCTTTAGAAATTGCAGCCAGTTGGTGCTGGATGTACCTAACGGAATTTTTATCGTGATATCTGATACACTGATGCAGCTGATGCTAGGTGATGTCATAGTTTATTTTGACTGTTATTTTCGATAGTGCCTAAAAGTTGACCTTTTTAGTAAGTGTTTTTCGATGTGCGTAAAATCAAAAATGGCATAAGGAGTTTTTATTCCTATTGGCGAATACTATCACCTATCCAGATGATACGAATCTTAAGTGAGCACCCTGTATATGTACTAATTTTAATTTTATTTTCGTTTACTTGCAAGTCATACTTTCTTGCGTCTAGTTCTATTTTCTTGAAGAGTTTTGAGTTTTTATCTCCTGTCCTGGATAAAATAGTTAGGTCATCGACGTACTCAATTATTTGGTATAGATTCTTTAGTACATTCTTATTAGCTGCTATTTATTGTTTCTTATTGTTTAAGGTAGTTGATAAATGGTGTCCTTGTAGTCCTTTCTTCGTTTGGAATTTTCGAGAAGCTGTTCCTTGTATCTTCATTTGACTGCAGGTCTCTTTTTCCTGTCATTGCTACTAGATATATTAAATATTTTGGAAATTGTAAATCATTCATTGTTTACAAATGACTTTGTTCTATTAAGCTTGTCATAGGCTTGTCTGAGATCTAGGGAAGTAGAGCTTGTGTAATACTATGGCTTTCCTATTCGTCTATCTTATCTAGGAAGCTGTTCTGTTACAGATCTCTTTTATCTAAAGTCGTACTGATACTCTTCTATCTTCGTTTCTGGAAATCTCCGAAATCTACCATTTATTATAGTGTTGTATAAGATTTTATATACGTTGAGCAGAGACAATTGTTCTATAGTGACTACAGGTAAGGGATCTCCTTTCTTATATACATGTTGTCATTCTTTATAAAAAGTTTAGCTTATTCTCCTAAGCAATAAAACTTACAGGGTGGTTAGAATATAAAGAAACGTGAGATTGAGAGAGTAATTTCACGTTTAAGAGTAAAGCTCCATTTATTTAACAGTAAATTAAAAATTAGTAAAGTTTGTTCCTCATGTCAATAGAAGTTCAGATATCAAGTTTGAATGTTACATCTCAAAGTTGATGTTTTGCTTACATTATCACTAAAGCAATTGCACAAAGAAAACTAAAATGGACGCTTTATTCAATAACACGAAGGCAATACTATAGCATTGATAATAAGTTTATGGTATAAAGATTATTTTACATATTGTCGTCCTTTAATCATAATGCAGTCACTTCAATCATAATGAAGGCAAACATATCAATTTTGAGAAACAACATTCAAAATATCATATCGAAGCATCTACCGACATTGGGAACAACTTTTACTTATGGCATTTTTAGTCATTTTAATCATACTGTAAGTTTTATCGCCGTTCTAATTACAACTAAGGACCTTTCAATATAACCAAAACATTTTATAACCCAGCCAGCACACTGACGTCATAATGTCGCCGTTTTTCGGCAGTAACGACGTCAAATTCTCGTAAAACTGACATCATTATGTCACAGCCCAAAGACGTCAATATAAGACATCATTAAAACGTCCTATACGAAGACTAAGACAAGAATTATAAATAAATAGTTGAATATTGGAAATAACATGTATTATATACCACAGTCAAAACATCTCTATATTGTGACCACCTGTTTAATATGACCAGTATTCCTTGGCCCCTGTTAAAATAATATCGTTTTAATGAAACTTGTACGTATTGTATTGTACGTACAAAAGACGTCGTTTTGAAGACGTCTACGTACGTCCCATTATATGACGTCTTATAGACATCATTTATTAGTCATATGACGTCATCGACCAATATTGACTTAAAAATAACGTCATTATAACCTCAGTGTGCTGGCTGGGAAAGAATAACTGTTTTTCTAAAATGAAGCTTTCTATTTATTTGATATTCTCTTCTATGTCCACATCACCCAAATTATATTATAGATCCTCTTGGCTTCCATACTTTATTAAATTGTATTAGATGTTGTCATTTAAGTTTGTAATTGGTCTAATAACTTGTAACAAATCTGAAAATAATTTTAAGTTCCTACAAGAATTCTCATATTTCCTAATTGAATTCCCGACCGGAGCGCTGCGATGAAATTACTTCTTTTTTGCCTGTACTTTCTAGCTAACAGTTGACTGTCAAAGGGTGCGGTGTGTCTTCACTTTTTCCATTTTGTTACGCTTGTAATATTCGGATTGTTGTTGTGGATTAAAGGAGGCAAATGGAACACTTTAGGAAAACAGAAAAGTTTCGAAATATTTGGGCCAATTTATTGTGTAACGCAACCTATATCTAGATTAGAATTATTAGAAGATAACTTTATTTTTAACGTATTTATCTTTGTTCTTTAACTGTAATATTCAATCAAAACAAATAATAATAAAATGTGTGTTAACTTACAGAACAAATGAAAAATGGGCCTGCCTGAGTCATTTGCAGTGGATCCTAATGCTGCTAGTATGACACTGCTGATAATGATCCATTTCCTGTCGTCAATCTGTGTTAATCTGCCTAATTTTTCGTTTTATAGATTAAATAGAAGTATTTTTTTACTTTGGAAGCCACGTCCATTCTGCTATGAATAATGGTATCGATAAATTTATAACAAAATCTGAGTAGTTTATTATTTTTTATTCTCCTGCATTATTATTATTATCATAATTCTTGTTTAACAAACCAAAAAACACAACATTAGAACACACCGCGTGGTTTTTCGACGTTTTCCAACACACTCCGCTTCGCTTCGTGTTTTTAAGCTCGCTACACGTGCTTTAAAACCTTGCTTATACTACAGCATATTCACTCGATTATCGGTACTTTAAGCTAGTTGCTAAGCTAGATTTGAATAATGCACTCACCACGATCAGTTCGCCGAGGCTTGCCGATCGTCATAGTCATTGTATGCTGGTAATAACGAGCAGCGAATATCACAGCATAACTGTTATTCCAAGATTACAACAAGGTCACACATAGCAACTTTCGATATTTGCTAGAGTGCACCTAGTGGCTGATATTATACTGTGCTTATACACTAGTTTCATAATATACTGTTTTACGTTATTAACTCTACTGCTATCGATTACCTATCTTACCACCGCAGCATGCGTGTCTAAAACGTGTGTTCTCAAAACGTCAAACTTATGTACGCAGTCAATTTGAAAAACAAATACAAAATTAGAACTTTTTAGTGTTGCCATCTTAAAATTAATAAAGTGTTCCTAATCAATTCTATTTACAAAATAAGTAAATTAATATTTTTTAAATGGTTACAAAATAATGCAAATAGAAAAAAAATAGTATAAAGCTATAAAGTATTCGTTTCATAAGACGTTTTAGCGAATTTGTCTGTGTTTTATGAAACTAATACTTTAATATACTATTATGGCATTCGTTTCGGTATTTTCTTTCATTTCGACACTTATGCCTTAACATTATTTTTTTACACACTTGTTACATAAATAGTTATGATCACAAAAATCTAGATATTTTTTATCTGATTAAAATAATTGTAGATATAAGTACATAGAGATAGCAGGTGACTACGAGGTATCGTATAAAATAAAAAGTAAGATGTCAAAGTTTCACATGTTTCTTGAATGTGCACATTTTCATAAGCCACTCGATTATCTCATAATCTTGGTCGGATTATTATATCTGCAGATTTACTCCAGGTGAAGTAACTGGAACGGCCAGCTACTCGTGTGTCGTAATCGTCTTGTTGATGTAAATTAACAAAGTATGCTGCAGGTTTAACAAAGTTCAAATCGTGACTATGCGAGCTACGAACTCGCCTATTTTAGTTTACTAAATTTGCATAATACAGCTATGAACTGTTATAAAGCCATAAACGAATAAAACGTTACAAATTGCTAATTTAAAACAAACATATCCGTCAAGAGAATAACAAGCCATAATCCGTATTAGAAAAATCGTATTCGGTTTCACTTCGCCACCAATGGTGTTTTCCCCTTGCCAGAATAAAACGTTACGCCTAATCAAAATTTAAAATGAATGAGGTAAATCGACTCGTTGATCCTATTTCTTGTTGCCTCTTCGGATAGCTTTATTTACTTTAACACGAGAGCTTTAACAGGAAAAAGTTACTTATATGTGCATGACTACTATAAATGTACAAACCTATTAAAATTTAAAATTAGATGTAAAATATGTTTACAAAGAGCAACAACAACTTATTTAAATTATTGATGAGTTAGTTTTACTGTTATACATAATTAAACAGTGCATTTTTGCACTAATTAAGTTTGTTTTGTTTACTTAATAATCTCACTAAATAATCTTAGAACACTTGTTTACAAAACAAAGCTGATTAGTGATGATTACATTTTTCTACTTACCTCCTTCTCAATACACTGCTTAGAGAATATGCTAACCAATAAAGTAATACAGATTAAGTAATACGGTAATAGGATCAACACCATGATCTTTACCTATCTGTGAACTTTGGTTAAAATAGCTTCAAATCTTCTTAATACAACACACAATGCGGAAGCTCTTTTTTCTGCTCGAAAGTTTTCAACTTTCCGAGGCGAAGCAGAGTCCATTTGAAAACTCACAAAAAAGTGTTTTTTCGTATATTAGTCCAATCAGTAGGGGTCAAACAAAGAAAGGCATTTGCTTTACAAAAGGAGGAGTAGAAACGATTTTCATATATGTTGCTTAGGTGGGGCCTTGATCAAAATTTAGTTCTTGACCTTGAGAGGGGTGGGCGAGCCGCCATATTTGTTGAAAGGTGTAAAAAATGAGTTTTTTAAAATAATTACTCAACGATCGATTATACGGAAAAAATAATAAATAGTAGGTATAAGAAGGGGTTACTTGGCTCAGGCGCTGAGTTGGTAGGCGGGGTTCCAGCTCGTGCGCCACACTTCTACAGGTTGTTGCGGTAACGGGGTGCCAAGTTGCTTACAATGTGGCGCTGGGTAATTTTCGGTGTCGGCGGTAATTCTCGGGCGTCAGTTGTTTTAATGTGGTATGCTCCACGGATCCAGGTAACTGCTAGTGGAGAAAAGGTCATCTATGGAACTGTTGGGGTCGCTGAGGCCGGCCCTGTTTGGATCACTTTACCTGTCCCTAATACTTTCACAAAACAAGAGGATGTTTATACTAGCAAATAAGTAAACCTAATATCTTTATTACTAATACCACAAGCTCCTACAATCTCTACCCTTATACATATATCTATGGCTAGCTAAGGTGGTCACACCTAGCGGGGTGCAATACCGCGTGCGGTAATAAGCAAGTATGCGAACGGTACTAGAATAAATATTACCGGATTGGTAAGGGTGGTGTCGGACAAGGCGGACATCGTGAGGCTTACTGTCTGCTGAAAGGAGCATTTAGTCCCTTCTACAGTTAACGTATAGCCTATTACCTTTAAATTATATAATAGGCCGTAGTATTGCACTTTAGGTATTTGATTTTATGTCTTTTTCTGAACTTTTGGGAGTTCCTTCCCGCCTTTTAGACATGCCGAAGCATGAATTGAGATTACGCTCAATTAGCGCGCATTGCCTACACTTCACAATGCTTCCAGTAACTCACTGGTGGGAGCGAGATACTATCCATACTTTACTAGCTCTCCAGGCTAGTACCGGAGCGATAAACGTGCTCACCCGTCGGCACCTCTCCAAGGAGATGGTACCTTGTCCAGCTTCGGACTTTCCCTCAACTTTCTAAGTTGGAGACCACTACCCGATCGAATTCTACCTCAATTGTGGCAGGACTTGGAATGGTTTGCCACCCCGATCTAGCAGATTATAGGCCTGGTGGGCCCTCGACAGAGCTTCGTTTACAGGTCTATGCGTCTTAGACCCCCGGTATGTACCCTTATCAGGTGAAGTTGTTTTGAGAGTGAGAGGCTGTAATACCCCATTACGCATCACTCTCTTTAAGAGGAAAGGTTTTGGAGTTACTTCAGTTTACAGTACCCAACATAAGCATCAGGTCATAGGGCAGCCCGAAGTGCTCCAGAACATGTACCTGGTGGCATGCAGTTTCCCATAGGTTTAGATTTACCCCTCTGAACCGGGATAATCCTCACTTCGATTCTCCTCCCTGGGATTCAGTCAAACAGCGGGATACTCATTGCTCCTTGAGAAATCTTATCCTAGGCGACAATCAAATCCACCCACAACGGTCCTCATGTTAGCAGAGCTTCCTCTGCAACGTTTGTGAGTAATCGTCGAGAACACTTGCGTGTATCTCTCCCACACATTTTATCCTGGATTGCCTAGGCGGGGAACCTGAAAGCTTATTATACTGAATAACCGTTACCCAGACAAGAATGGAATAGGAGAGGTCGGACCAGTTCTATGGGTAGGCGCCGTGTGGTCTGCTCCGTCCACCCTGTGAGTACTTGTTCTTCACTTTAGATGGGGAATCTTGTTCGACCACTGTGACTGTCCACCTTGGACTACCAGTTTATAGGCCTGGTATGCCCTCGACAGCGCTTCGTTTATAGGTTTACACGCTATAGATCCCCGGTGTGTACCCTGTTACAGGTGAAGTTGTCTTGAGAGCAAGAGGCTATAATACCCCTTTTCGTATCAGCTCAAGGGAGCTGATTTTCCTGGTCCTCATGTTAGCAGAGCTTCCTTTGAAACGTTTGTGAGCAATCGTCGAGAACACTTGCGTGTATCTCTCCCACACATTTTATCCTGGAAAGCCTAGGCGGGGAACCTAGAAGCTTATTGTACTGAATAACCATTATCCAGACAAGCCTGGGATGGGAGAGGTCGGACCAGTTCTATGTGTGGGCGCCGTGTGGTCTGCTCCGCCTACCCAGATTGATAAGGGTGGTGTCGGACAAGGCGGACAATGGAACGGAAAAGGACGAGACCTCCAGCCTACGCACAGTGAAGTCTCGGAAAAAAGGCAGTTAGGGATGAAAGGATGAGATTTCCGAGCTACTCACAGTGAAGTCTCGGAAAGGGTACGGTAGTGAATGCAAGGATTAGATCTCCAGGCTACGCACAGTGAGGTCTCGGAGAGGGTACGGTAAGGGATGAACGGAACAGATCGGGCAGAAAGGGAATCGGAACTACGGTAAGAGGACTTTCTCTTATATTCACTGCGATTGATTCGGTCAACTGGGCTGGTCCTGCTGGCTGGTTTCGAGTCCTGGGAACAGACTGAATAAGACGGCTTGCGCACCTCCTTATATAGGTGCTCTCGGAGTGTGGGGGAAACGGTAGAAGTGAAACGGAGCGCTGCACGATAATATATCGGTTAGGGAAGGGTCGCGTGCTCTCGCTTGAGTCGGCGACTTATCCGAACGGTCACATATTGCACTGATGATAAGCATATTCAGCCTTACACCCAAAATAATTAACCAATAATGAAGTAACTTTGTTACAAGTAGAATAAATAAGTAACAAACTTGAAGAAGATAAAATTCCCAACATTTTTTGTATAAACACTTTTTTGTAAGTCTAATATTTGACGAGTTACAGCAGAGATTTAAAAAAATTAAAATGTTTATATTACTTATAAGATTTATTTGTAAATAGCAAATTCTTGCTAAATAAATTGCATTGATTGATTGATTGAGAAGAGATTTGATAATTTATGTTTGCGGTCATTTTATTTTTTGCCTTTTTAACGTTCCGCGTCGGTTGACATTGACGTCTTCATTGTAGTGTTCGTCCTGAGTGTTATCTTCTAACTCATTGTCTATATGTTCTGAGAATCGGGTCTTCCATTGATAAAATTTCCCCATCTTCTTTTTCGCTCTCGATGCGAACCGCTGGTGCATTTCCGCATTCTATTGACCACTACTGAATCCACACACAATAAAACACTTCAAGCCAACTCTCTTGCATCCACATGCTCCGCCAAATACAATGACCGCTAACATAGACTTATCAAGAAAAGTGTTTATACAAAAAATACCGAGAATCTTATCTTCTTCAAGTTTGTCACAGACAATTTTTTCTTAGGATCAACGGTAAGTAATTATTAAAAAAAACATTTTTGCCACCTTTCAACTAAGATAGCGAGTCAAAAATTTCAGTTTTTCATCACGATCCCAACCTAAACTACTTGACCTTTTCTAGGCTAAAAATCACTACTAACTGGACTATATTGTAATGTAAATAACTATATGGGTTGTTGCTGGAAGATCTTTCGAAACGGTACCTAGTAGACTTCTTAAGCTTTGGTCCTCTTTCCTATGTTTTCTATACTACGCCCATATCCACCAGTGTTTATAGGTTTATAGCTTCTGTGTTTTTCATCCATCGGTACTAAATTTGATTGAAATATCTGCAGCTGTTATGGAAATGGAGTTTAATACCTGCCCCCTCTCCTTCCACATTGCATTAAAAATTATAACAGGGCTTTGAATCATAGACTGCTCTGGACGGGGACAACGCTTCTAGCCGAGATACGAGCGAGTCTGACTGGGATATGGCTATAAGGAGACGAGCGAAAAGTTTTGTAAACTTATAATTAGACTGATTAATTGTAATAAATAAACTTTAAAAAGTTGTACGTTCGCTCTGCATTATGTATAAATTGATTTAAAACTATATCAACACATACTTCATTATATTTAATTAATTTAATAATAGATTTGAGTTTCAAGTTTTAATAATTAAGTTTTAAAACTTCTTGTAATTTCCCTTGTATTTCTGGCTTGTTCCCAGTTCGATTTCACTCCAGTGTTTAATCTAAAATTTTCTTCTTAAAAGGCTTTTTTCCGTTGTGTTATTATCATTTTGTCGCTCCTAATTTGGTCATGCTTTTGACTAGACATTGTTATTAGCTATTCCATATTTGCGTATGCTTCAGTTTTGGATTCTTCATTGGCAAATTCTGATTATCACTGTTTATGAAAGCTTAGAAAACTCTGTGAAAGGTAATTACTCGTTTTTACCAGTTTAGCTGTGAATTCTCTTAGAACAACTAGTGGTGTGCTTTCCTCACTTGTAATGTTTGAATTATAATTTCCCTCTTTGAGGTTTTTAAGTGGATGAAAGATTATTTATTTTCTGTGGATCTAGTTTGTTTCATGGAGTGAATTTATCAACACAGAAAACCCAATTCGATTGTGATCTAATAGCTGCATTGCAAGGTATAATTTTAAACTAATTTATTCATTAGGTTTATTTAGGAAGACCTTGCCTAAATACAAGAGGCAATCTTTATCTCTCCGGGTCTGAAGCCAGTAGGTACCACCTATCATGATTTAGCTTATAATGAGAACCTTTTAATTAATTGCAGAATTCTCTTTTAGGATTTTTTAATGTACGCATCGTTGTTACCCTTCTTACTGTAAGTTTCCTTCTAGAGATTGTTGGGTCTTAATTATCTTACCCTTGGGACCGCATCTAAAACATCAAGTGTTTTATAGAGTCTACATCAAAAAAGAGACTGCACACCATCCTTCTATACACCAAATATTGCTCATCTTTTAATTTGCATAAAAATTCTTTTTTCTTCTCTTTTTAGGTTATGTATTAAATACGCAAACATTTTGTTATCGCATTTGGCTTTCAAGTATTTGTTGCGTTTACGCAAAATTTAAACTAAGACTACCGTTTCTGCAGAAATCCTATACGTGTGTAACATAATTGTCTGTTGCAAATAATTGCAGTCTGATTTTTTGTATGACTTTGATTTTTGATATTTACCTTTTTTACTGCTAAATATTTTTTTGTTACTAAATAAATTTCTTTCTGTTTATTTTATTTCCTGTATCTTGTATTTATATTATTGCTTATACTGAGTTCAAACGTCAGCTGTTATCTTTATAAATTTTAATATAGCAAGACTTCTTATTAACACCGCGAGCTAGCCGGTCAGGAAATTCCCATTATAAGTTGTATCTGATTGTAAGACGTGTCAGCAGCACCGAGGCCTGGTCAGAGGATCGAATTGTAACTTCTCACGTAAATATTAAACAATAACATCAAACAATTCTGGTGGCGCCTCTGTGTTTTTCTTATTCCTGATTCCTATTTAAAATTAGTAAGTCTTTGTGATTAACACCCAAGACACCCACCCGAGAAGTGTGAACACATCTCTGCAGGAAGAGTTGTTAACACGTATGTGATTTATGTGTTTATTTGATTTTGTGGATTAATGTAGTTATATATCATAGATAAGCAATTAAATAGAGCTTGCAATTAAGCTTTCTATTTCAAATACGTGCTGAGGTATTTGTATTAATGTCACTCGAGATTTCAGAAAAAGAGCAAAACCAAAAAAATCCAGACATTTGCAGTTTTTATAAACTCTATTGATCCAAACTACATACATATAAAAGATATGTTTTATAAACATGTTTTAATTGTACCAGAAGTATAATAATAATATTAATAATAATGTTTATTCAACAGCAATACATACAACAATATACAAAAATATAAATGCAAAAGAATAAATACAGTTACCTCACTGAAGTATTTCTGCAATACTTGTGCTTGACTGATCTGTATTATTCATGGGTAATTGAACATCCACGCATAACTATATATACTATTTTACATACACACTAGGGTGCATCAAATGCCCCAAGGTTATAATACTGACCTGTCCCTACTTTAATTTTTTTACATTCGAAGTACTGTACTGTGAAAAAAAAATTTGAACAGTTTAGACCGCGGTTTATGGGTCCTCCATTCACCTGCAGTTTTAACTATAAGAATTTATAGCGAAAAATTCTCAATGAGCTTCTACCCTCTACCTTGGTAAAACTAATGCTTGAAATATCATTTGTAAACAAATCTTATTATTTTGACATCATTGGCTATAACTTCAGTTGTCCGCAAGACAGCAAATTGGTAAGTACATTAGGAAATTGCCTTTTATCGATCACAAAAAGCTAGCTTTGGTTATATTGCGATAATATTTAATTGCTATCATAAGAAATATGTAAAATTAGTAAAATTTTACAGTACTGTGTCTGTAATATGGCATTATTATTATAAGTGAGCGATAATAGAAGAATTTGCATTCTTATCTAATACCTACCAATATCTAACACCTATTAGATCTACTTACCGGTTTTCATATGAAGATTTAAATATGAAGATTTCAACTTCATATTCCACTACTGACAGGTCGCGTTGTAAGGGAGTCCAGGCTACAGCAGAATCAATCAAAGCACAATGGGTTGCACCTAAAATGGCAACACTTCACTGGGACTTCAAAATTATGTCATCACTGACTGACAAGTACGCAACAGAAGAGCGACTGGTTGTTATAGTTGGCACTAACGACAAAGTGCAGCTTCTTGGGGCACCTCAATATAAAACAGGAAGTGACGAGGCATGTGGAAATATTATAGCTAACGCCACTGTTAGTATATTGCAATCATGGAACAGTTGCGATAGTATTGTTATCATGACTGACACAACTGCTTCGAACACTGGCCATCTATCGGCTGCCTGTATAGCTATACAGCAAAAGCTGAATAAACCGTTGCTATGGTCCGGCTGCAGGCATCATGTTGGGGAGGTACTGCTTTCTCAGGTCTTCAATGATCTGAAAATTGAAACATCAAAGTCTCCTGATGTTTCCTTGTTTGTACGTTTCAGAAAGAACTTCTCGCTCCTATCTCAGTCTAACATGCGGTCTTCGCTAGACACCATCAACATGGCTTCACATCAAGGCGAAGCAGCAGCATTCATTACTGAATGTAGAGAGCGTGTCCTCCGGGATGCTGCCACCATGTTGCAATTTGATCTATGCCGTGATGATTACAAAGAGTTCTTGCAGTTAGGTACAGTTTTCCTGGCTAACTAACAGGATGAAGATGTGTCCATAACCTTCAATAAGCCGGGTGCGCTTCACAAAGCGCGGTGGATGGCAAAGCTACGGTACTTTATCAAATTGTGTCTTCTCGAGAAAGAGATCAGCAAACAAAAAACGAAATAATCTTGTTTATTGTTTCCAGCCTTACTTTGTGGAACTTCATAATCATGAAATAAATAAAGATTAGTAAAAGTTTCACAGTTTTATTAAAATACAACCTGACAATATTGTTTCGACAGCTATGCTGTCATTATCAAAGGTAATATAATTATAAACAAACACGTCGCTAAGGTAGATACAAAAATAGGTAACTATACTCGGGACGATGAACAGATATAGTAATTAAAACCGACTACAATTACCCCCTCTTTTTAACAAAACCTTTCTATTGATTGCATTCAAATATACCGCTCAAATTGAAAGGCATGTTTACTTGTACCAAAAAGATATCAATTCGTTTACTGTCAAACTGTCTTACTCACGAACTTTTAATAACATTTTTATTAAATTAATAAGACTGCAATTTTTTAAAATGTATGGTTATTATTTATACTACCATCTCACAATTATTTATAATGAATTAACAATTCATATGCAAAAATGTTCTATTGTAAATTTCACTTTCACATAAAACCAATCAGAAAAATCTGTGCTGCCTTGATTTTTTTTTGTACTATATCTATTCGGCGGCCCCAGTAGAGATAAAATAATAATAATAATAATCAGAATTAAATTACTGAGAATTACTGAGCTCAAGTTGTTCATTCATTAAAGGTACCCTGAGTTTGTGTTTGTATATCTCAAAGGCTTCTAAAATGTCTAATTTGCGTTTGTTATTACAAAAATGTAACATCACTACCAGAACCAAGAATTCGATTACTGAAAAAGTGATTAGGAATGCCAAAGGAAGATGGCTCAAAGAAGAATCGAAGAAATGGTTTAGTATAAGAGGCAATATGCACGTTTATATAAAGGTACTCCATACAGAACTTACTCATAAATTACACAATATCCAATTTCACATCTTAGATTTTGACATTAGAGAAACCGTCAGTCACATTAAATTCAAAAAATACACCACACAGAAAAATAAACTTCATCGACTTGTACGACAAAAACGTACACTACAAAATAACCTTAATTGTCAGAACACTGCAAACTTTTATCCTCATTTCATAAACTTGTCGAATATAACATTCAATGACAGAGAAACACAATTTCTTAACAAAGGTTTCAAATTTTGTCCTTTTCCAAAATTTACCAACAAAATTAAAGAAATTTTGGCCGTTGAATACGAAACTATACTTAAGAAAGATCATAATAACTATGCAAAATTCCAAATTTCGAATTTGTTAAAAGAGATGTCTTTGAAACAGGACAAAATGTACAGCACTAACATATCACTTCTTCAATCTATAAAACACAAAATCACAGAGAACAATCTAATTTCTGTTAAAACAGATAAGGGTAACACTTTGGTAATTCTTTCAAAAGATATTTACATACAAAAAGTTAATGAATTCATTAATAAAGAAAATTTAGAAACTTTAAACAAAAACCCAACCACAAAATTCCAAAAAGAAATAAAACAAGGTTTAGAAAACTGCAATATCTGCTTTTCAGAATTAGAAAAGCAACAAATCATTAATAAAAACCCACAACCACCTAAACTATATGGACTAGTCAAAACACATAAACAGAATATGCCAATAAGACCAGTTGTATCATACATCAATGCACCTAATCACATTTTATCCAAAAAACTGAACCAGATTATTAACACGATAGGTTACAAATCGAAATACTCTGTTAGAAATTCATTAGAATTAGTAGATAAGCTGCAAAACATACATCTTCCACCACATTCAAAACTTGTTAGTTTTGATATTTGCCACATGTTCTCCAGAATACCCCCACAAGAATGTATTCCTTTATTAGATAGTTTCTTGATCAATAGTAATATAGAATTAGTTAAAAGGTTAGAGTTAATTCAATTATTTGACCTTTGTATAAGTCAAAATTATTTCACTTTTAATAACATAATTTATTTACAAAAGGATGGTTTACCTATGGGTAATTCTCTAAGTCCTCTATTAGCTAACATATTTATGGACAAGTTCGAAGATCGAATATTTGAATTAAACCTCTCTAAACACATTATCTTCTGGTTTCGTTATGTTGATGACATTTTAGCTTGTTTTGACAGTTCTTTTGAGGTTATCAATGAATTTTTAATTCTTATTAACAGTATCCACCCTAACATAAAATTTACACTAGATACAGAACAAAACAGGGCTATAAACTTTCTAGACTTAAATATCAAGATTAACGCAGACAATCGATTTGAATTTTCCATATACAGAAAACCAACACAAACAGACATGACAATACCAAATGAATCTTGTCACCATTATACACATAAAATAGCAGCCTACAGATCATTACTACACAGAGCTTTAACTATTCCACTAACAAAATCAGATTTTAGCAAAGAGATATCAACCATTAAACAACTAGCACATGCAAATCATTACAATCCGAACATGATTGACACTTTAATTAAACAAAAAGATTATAGGTTAGCTATCAAAAGAATATATCCCATTGACAATCAAACAGAAAACACAAATTACATATCTATACCATATTTTGGCAAAATATCAGAAAAAATTGCACATATACTAAGAAAAACCAACAATTATAAAATAACATTTAAAACCAACACTAACACTTTTTCATTTTTATTTAATGCTAATGACAGAACACATGATATAATGAAATCGGGCATTTACCGTTTAAATTGTTCTTTTTGTAGTTCGGTATATATTGGGCAAACACTTCGAAATTTTGACATAAGATACCAGATATAAAGAACACGTACGTCATTACAAAAATAAACATCCTGAAAAATCTAATTTGCGTTTGTTATTACAAAAATGTAGGAATTTAATATTATTTTGAGGAGTCATTGTGAGATTTTGTTCTAAAAGGTGTTTGGCGTAATTTGATTTTTCAGGATGTTTATTTTTGTTGTTTTGTTTGTTTTGTCTGTTGTTCTAACTTAGTCCACTATAAGTAAAAAGAGAAAAACTACTGACGTGGTGTAATAGTTAAAGTATAGATTAAGTATCAAGTATACTTATGGGTCACCCTTCATATCAAATTAAATTTGAGGCTGCACGTAAAAAACAGTAAATAAGCCGATAGCTTATGGCAGTTGCACGGAGCGGTGGATAAGAACTGGGGAATCAACCTCCAAATTCTCTATTGCCTCTACACACTGGTAATAAGGCCAAGAGTCCAGTACGGCTCAATAGTCTGATGGCCTAGTGTAGAAAGACCAACCATTTCCTGAAGACTGGCAAAGAACTAGGCTGTCTGGAGATTACAGGAGCAATGAGAACAACCCCAACGGCAGCACTTGAGGTTATACTGGGTCTCCCGGGCCTTGACCTTTGGATAATGATAGATGCCATGGCAACCCACCTCCGAATGCGGGATGCGGGGCTTTGGAACAATCATGGTATATGCACCGATCATGCAAAGATTGACTAGGTGGTGGGAAAGGAGCTACCTTTGTCAACAGTCAGCATAGAGGGTAACCGAAGGAGAAGACCGACTAAGGCTAGAAAAGAAGTACTCTCTCACTATTCCAACTAGAGAACAGTGGGAGCAAAAACAAGTTGAGTTTCAGCCAGATGCCTTAATGTGTTATACGGACGGCTCTCAAGTGGCAGGAAAGTTTACCACGGTTTTTAAGGCAGAAGTTTTACGGCATTCTATCGCTGGCAACCAAGGATGAGATTAGGACAGCACCAGAGAGAAAGATTTATATCTGCTCTGATAGCCAAGCTGCACTAAAGGCAATCTACTAATTCAGGACGAGACCAGCTCGCGTCCAGGAATGCCGGGATGCTTTAGCAGAGTTGACAAGGGAGAAAGAGGTGGAACTGGTTTGGGTTCCAGGAAATACCGAGGTCCAGGGCAACGAGAACGGCGATGAACTGGCCAAACTCGGAGTCGAGGACATCTGTCTAGGACCGGAATCCTGCCTGGCTACCACAAGGTAGCAGATATCAACAGCCCTAATAGAGTAGTAAAGAGAAGTGAAAAAGTGCAGAGGCTGTCGACAGGTGCATGGTCCTTGTAGAGGGATTCGACTGAAATAACTCGGTCTGGCTAATGGGAAGAAGCTGAAGAACCGCAAATCTTCTGATCGAAATCTTGACATGCCACTGTAAACTAAGAATACACCTATCTTTGATTGGAGTAGAGCAAGACCCTATTTGCTCAAGATGTGGGAGAGATGAAGAAACATCCTACCTTTACCTGCTCTGTAAAAATTGTTCTGGTAAATTTACTAGTATTATCGTTGGCTTCTTGTGACCAACGATAACTCTAGTAAATTTAATTTTCAAAAGTAATTTTACAAGACGTTAATTTTACGTGTTGTTAGTTTCATTTTTCCTATGTATATTTACGAAATGTACTACGTTTTACCGTATAATTTTACAAAATGTATGTAATTGTACGAGCATGCAAAATTACTTGCACTTTTTCAGTGTGGGAGAATGCGTAGCTTACGAGCGTCTGAGGTTTAAAATCTTTGGTGTAGCCACGCTTCAAAGGGAAGAGCTGCACTCCCTAGCTAGTATAGGCAAAATAAGTTCCAAGACGGAAAAAATTGTTATAAAGCTAATTCCTTGTGAAATGTGTTCTTTAGGTCCCCTTGTACTTCCCCAGAAAAACAGCCAAAAGTTGGGATTGGGGAACACCCGTAAATGTAAAAAAAACGGCCGCTATCTTGGAATTTGCAAACAATGGCCATACCACGGAAAAGGACAATTATAGAAACATGTTGTTGCCTGTTGGTGCCATATTTTTTTTTCGAATTAAAACTTATTTCTGGGGTTAAAAGTTCAAAATTAACAGTTTATATATTATTAATAGCATATAATTGTAAAACACAGGTTCGAAAACGTACAAAGATTGCAACATTTTACTTAAGTACAATTTGTTTTTAAACTTATTAGTTTTACGGAATACATTTTAAAATAAAGAACAACATGCACAAAAGCAGGCAGTGTAAAAAATATCAGTCAATTTTGCGTCCTATATTAAATTCGTCTTCGTTTTACATAATCTTCTCTAGTGAAAGCGCTAGTACGTTTTGCTTCATAATCCTCGGTATCGCTGCTCTCTTTTGCATCCACAACAAAAATGATTCATTCATTAGTAAGGTACTTGTCTGATTACAAGATGCTTACCATTTCAGAAAGACCAAAAACGCATCTCTTACCTACAGATGCAACACAGTCCTGCGACTTGTAGTTGAATACTTCTAGGACTCTCTGCAGCTCACGGTCATGTAGCTTGTTGAAGCCTGAAATTGGACCTCTGTTGTAGCACGTAGAGGTTGTGTCGCATCCCATGTATGTATCCCATGAAAAGTAGTTGTTTCGTCATGTTACCGAGGTCTTCATGCAATTCTTTGTTGCAGTAAACTTTTCCGCTTTAGTTTTCGCCGTTTCAACAACTACACTACACTGTACTAGTGACATTCACGTCACTAGGGGCCTGAAGAACGGGGAACTTTGCTTTCTTTCTGACAAGAATTGCTCATGTGCAACAGTCAGGCCGTTATATGGAGTTACATCAACTCGTAGCTGATTTCCCTACATCGATTATGCATTGCATCTTTCGTACTTGGTTTATACCCGTCGAATACTACGATGACATTTTTTTTCTAATTACGGTTGACGTAGTCCAAGTAGAGACTGCACACATCACCGTACGTTGCTGGAAGGGGTGTAAAAGATCTCTGTCGTTGAGAACATAGCTGGGATTTTCAGGCCATTTATTACTAATCTAGCACATCTTGTCGATTATTTGGATAATCTTAGATTTTGTTCCCGCGCGAAGACCAACGTTGTCAAACAAAGACTGAGGGTGCGGTGCCAACTCGTACTGCAGACAGTCTTCAAGGTCACCCTTACTTCTTACAACACAGACAATACAGTGGAACAGCTAGTTAGGGTTGACCACCACAGGATCTTTATTAACTGTTATAGTCTTTCCCATAGCGGCCACTGAGAACACTCCTCTTCAGAGTCACATTTACAGATGTTTTTCCTCTGGCAACATTTTCGCCTAATTCCTCGGCTGAATCACAATTAACTCTTTCTTCGGCAACGATTCCTGAAGAAACATTAATTAAATCAATAAACATTAAGGAAAAATTCCCAAATTAGTTTGATTCATGAGAAACTTTTATGGTAAAGTCTTAATCGATTCTTCTACACAAGCGATGCATTTTAGTGCAATCAGCATGTTTCTATGATTGTCCATTCCCAAATCATGGCCATTTTTTAAAAATTCCATGATGGCGGCAGTTTTGTCAAAATTGAAGGGTGTTCCTCAGGCCGGATTTTTGACGATTTTTCTGGAGAAATACAGGGGGACCTAAAGACTATACTTCAGAAGGAATTAGCTTTCTAACAATTTGTTCCGTTTCGAGTCAAAATTAGGTCTAATTTGCCTATACTAAGCGTGGACCGATATCCTAATCTTTATTGGGAAATCGCACAGGTTTAATGAGGGAGAAGAGGTTTGAAGTAGGTGACAGCGGAGGTGGTTAGGGGGATGTCAATGAATTGAAAAAAGCGCCTATGAAGGCCTAATTGCTAGACTGTTGGTCTCCCCATAATTACTACTACTACTACTAATCTATACCTTAGATTTATCAAAAGAGTATCAATTTCTTAGGTATCTTTTTTTAATTATATTATTTAATCAAAACAAATGACAATAAAATGTGTGATACGTAACTTAACATGTATAGTATAGAACAAAATACACAGGCCCTCTAGGCCATTTGCCTGGGGTGGGCCCCAGGAGCGTGCTGGGTCAATCTTAGCGACCGGTAAAATATTCGCTTAGAGGGCCCCATCACCCCACTTTGGTTAATTTTTTAAAGATAATTTATTTATTTAGATTAAAGATTTAAGATCTTGCAGAGAATGAAGGTTGTTGTGGGCACGAGTCTAGGAAACGAAAGAGTCATGATGGTCCCTTCCACCACAAACTATGGTTTAGCAATTGCGAGGGCAAAAGTCTGCGTAAGGCACTATCAACCGGATTTTCTGCTGACGGAACGAAATACCATGACGAAGGAGCGATGTTACCTTGAACGAAAGCTACTAAACCTTGTCTGGAATAACCTATCCCAATGACGTAAACAGACTTAAGCGATGCTATTGGTCGGCGTGCACGTGGTCTCATTAATGCTTAAGCTACTTTACCTACATGCGGAAACACGTATATGCAATCAGCTCTTGTTAACGTTCGTACTGTGCAGTTGCATTTGTTTCGTAAGAGTGTTGGGATTGTGTAAGTGTTCAAGAATGGCGGAAAACCAAGAAAACACTCCTTTAAAAAGGAAACAAGTCGCAATTTCCAGACGCGAAAAGGAGATCATAGTTAATAACTATATGAGTTTACTTTATATTTTATGAAATATGGAATTCTTGTCTCCAATGGAGTGGTGATAATGACGAACGCCATTAGAAAAGAGAAAGTTATTTCTCTGAAAAATCAATTACCTACTCTATTTTCA
This sequence comes from Agrypnus murinus, assembly GCA_929113105.1. Lineage (NCBI taxonomy): Eukaryota > Metazoa > Arthropoda > Insecta > Coleoptera > Elateridae > Agrypnus > Agrypnus murinus. The sequence continues at coordinate 77,876,545 of OV816028.1, read as the reverse complement.
TTTGAAATACATATTTATTTTGTAAACTCAGGTCGTACGCATAATAGCGAGTGACGAGTCTGATTTAATTGTGGTGTATTTAATTTTCATCGGTATCATTTTCCATTCCATATTACGCTGAAAGCGTAAGAGCGAGTTAAGCGCACCGGTACGCAAACGCGCATCACCGTAAATGAAGCTTCAAGGGTCAGCTAACTTCAAGTGTATTTACGTCTTGCGACAGCTTATTTCAAACGCACTTTAGGTTAGCCACAAATGTCTTGGAGTTTGGGAGTCTTCCAAGCGATCATATCGTCAACCGTGATATGCCTCTTTAAAGTATCAATGGGACTTTGTCGAATTCTGCTGCCAACACAGCATAATTTCAAACGTTCGATGGAGATTGTTCTGAGAGGTACAACTTTAATTTTTCCGCACATCAAGAAAACTCTGATAGAGCCGTCAGAATATTGAACCCTTAAATACGCTACAGCACTGTAGCCAATTTCAGGCGCATCTGAAAATGCATAAAGTTATTTTCTGACGGCGGAGTCTAAATTAATACATCTAGACAATTTTAAATTGTGAAAGTTTAGGAAGTTCCAACTTGAACAAATTCCAGTTATTTATCACTGCTTGAGACTAGACTTGGGGTGTTCGGGAGACCACACGACGTTCACCCATAAAACTGGCTGTCTTCTACCCTACCCCTATAAAGGGCAATGGATGGAGCTGTCAGATTAAGTGTGTGGTAGAGAAATTCGTGAGAATTCTCGACGGTAACTCATACCGATCAGGGGGAGCCCTGGTAGATGAGACCGGTGTGGGCGGATTCGAATCTCGCCTGGGATAAGGTCATTTATGGTCACCAAGGAACCCGCTGCTTGACCGAGGTTATTTATGGTCACCAATGGAACCCGCTACTTGACCGAGGTCATTTATGGTCACCAACGGAACCCGCTACTTGATTGAGGTCATTTATAGTCACCAGTGGAACCCGCTGCTTAACCGAGGTCATTTATGGTCACCAAAGGAACCCGCTGTTTGACTGAATGTCAAGTGCGGAGAATCGAAGTGAGGTTTACCCTGCTTTTGGGCTAATGGGAAACTGCAGGCCGCCAGGTAAATGTGCTTAGGAGCTATCCCGACACCCTATGATCCGGACTGCAGCCGGGTACAGTGATTGGGAGAAGCCATTACACTTAAGGAGAGTTGAAACGAATACATAGCCTCTCACAATCAAGACAACTTCACCAAAAACGGGTACGCACCGGGAGTCTATAACGTGTAGACTTAAACGAATCTCTGTCGAGGGCCCACCAAGCCTAAAATTGGTAGATCGGGGTGGCAAAACCATTAAAAAACCAAGTCCCGCCACAATTGAGGTTGGATTAGATCGGGCAGTGGTCCCACTTTGCAACAGCGCATAGCTGGGGAATAGTCCTATTGCTGGACGAGGTACTTCACTCCGTATTAAAAAGGACGGGAGGGTGCCGGCGGGTGAGCAACGTGTTAAGTCAACTGCTCGGTTACTATGCGCGACTTAGCTAGTAGAGGGTGGATAGGCAACCTCGCTCCGACCAGTGAGCTGATCTGGTAGCAATTGCTGTACTGCCGGTTATGCAACTTGCGCGCTGATTGGGCGTATCCCAATCACTTCCTTCTGGAAGGGAACGTGGGGGTAAGTTCACACAGGCACCCCACGTAAAACAATCATGACATTCATGCTTGAGACTAGCTTGGGGCCGACCACACGGCGTTCACTCATAAAAATATCTGTTGTCTACCCAATCCGAAGTTTAGCCTGCGCAACGGATGACGCAGTCAGAAACTAATGTGTGGTAGAGTTACACACAAATGTTTCTCGACGATGACTTAAAAAACTTGCGGAGGAAGCTCTACTAACATGAGGTTCCCGTTGTGGGTGGATTTGATTCAAATCTGACGTCGGGGCCCTATAACTGGCCTATAACTGGTAGATCGGACTGGCAAAACCATTCAAGACCAAGTCCCGTCACATCTGAGGTTGGATTCGATTTGGCAGTGAAGTCTCACGTTGTGGGAGTAGTGAGAATGCTGGACGAGGAGTTGGTCCCTTGGACAGACCCCGACGAGTGAGCACGTTCATAACTTTGGCACTAGCCTGCAGAGCTAGTAGAAGGTGGATAGGCTACCTCGCTCCAACCACTGAGTTAGTTATGGTAGCATTGGCTATGCAAATGCGTGCTGATTGAGGGTATCTCAATCACTTCCTCTTGGAAGGAACGTGAGGATTAAATCTAATGACAGGTGCCCCACGTAAATAAATTTTCGTAATCTGCCTCAATCTATTTATTTTTCAAAGAGAACCACTGGGGTTAAAAATCTTAAAAGATTGCAAATTCCTTAGGGTGACACATGTAGAAAAACACGTTGGCCGTGGAGTCCAATAAAAACCTAAAACCGTAATAAAGACAGGTTCTTCTTTGTCGAATTAACCCTATATTGCACGAAATTTAATTTTGCAATATAAATTTTTTTATACAATGTCTTTCAACGTCCTTTACACGTAAAAAATAACAAAAAAATTATTGAATTTATTTTTCAAAATTTTCCACTGTTTTTTTTGTGCCCATTTGGGAACATTGTGCCAACATGACACAGGCACTAACATTGTACCAAAATTATGTGTATTAATTTATTACATCCTACATTATGGTAATCCAAGAAACAATTTTTTTTTTCATATAAACATAAAGATACTTTACATTTGGCGCAATATATTCGACTTTTTCCATTGCAACCTTCCAAACGGCAACGTTGCTCAGAATGTAGGGGCCAGTGACCAATACCATCAGTTCTGGTTTCAAAAGGGGGTTGAACTCCCTTACACTTCTTTTTTGTCTGCTGTGGCTCAAATGAAGCATTACTTGGCCTCCCTCGTTTCTTAGTTGCTGCATTACTTGCCCCTATCGTGGTCAGCACTTTTGCTAATTCGATCTTGAATTGTAGGAGAGGCATTTCTACATAGCTGTGAGGTTGATCCTGACTGTGATGTTGTGCTATTCTTCTGTACAACAACCATGAATTACATACAACGACATCTATCAGGTGGAAAAATAATCTGTGATACCACTTTTTGGATCTGGTTCTAATTCTATACAAACCAAGTAGGTAGTCAAGAAGATCAACTCCTCCCATGTGTTTGTTGTACACCTTTACAACGTCTGGGCAGGTAATATCCTTCTTAGTCTTATCAGATTTGAAGAATCTTTGAACCTTGTGTGATGGCCGACTGCCAGCAAAAGTGGATAGCAGCGTAACCACTTTGTTGTCGTACCACTGTACAGCCTTCACTTGCTGGTTTCTGTATTTGGTTACTTTTTCTACAAAAGAACCTCTACCTCTTTGTTTCCAAGTCTTTTCCGTGGGAAAGCTACATCCCATTAACCTGTTTGTTCTTACAGTTCCTACACAATCAATTCCATTTTGTGATAAATGGGCGAACAAAGGAACGCTTGTAAAATAATTATCACAGTACAACTTGTGATGTAGATTCTTGGATACGTGGCGACTCATTCGAGAAACAACATTAGTTGAGGAACCAAAATCTTGTTCCCCTTCTGCTACTTCTGTTTGTCCAGTGTACAATTTGAAGTCATATGAAAAACCACTGACCCCAGAAAGTACCCACAACTTATAACCCCACTTATGCGGTTTCTTTGGATTGTATGTTTTGAATGAAATTCTACCCTTGAAGGGTACTATTTGTTCATCACAAGACAAGTTTTCCTCCATTGGTATTTTACTGCACACGGACTGAATATGATCAATAACAGGTTGAATTTTTTCAGTTTTATTTTGCATTTGCTGATTATCGTTGAAATGCAAGTGTCTTTTTATTTCTTGAAAACGGTTGACCGGCATAACATCAGCAACTTGGGGTACTCGCGTGTCTGCAGCCCAGTAGTGTCTTGTACTGGGCAGTTTTATTATTGACATCCACAGTAAAATGCCAATAAATTTTTGTATTTCGTCAGGTGTAGTGACAAAAGGGCGATTTGGATTAGTTTGAACGGAATAAAGCATTGACATATCTACTATCATCTTCAGAAATTCATCAGTGAAGAATAGTTTGAAAACGGCGTAAGGCGTGACAAGCTCTAAAATTTCTTCTGGTAAATCAGTGTTACCGCAAAACCGTACATTGTCGCTTTCTGTGAAAGTCTCTTCCTCTTTCCACACTAATTTTTGACTTTTAGATTTCGAACAAAATTGATTATTTGCTAAGGTTCTCAATGGTTGTTCCTCTTCGCTATCGAATTCGTCAAAATTTTCTTGATTATTAGCCCCATTTCCAATCACAGCCCGATATTCTTGAATTTCTTCAACATCATCAGCCAGAACAGAATCTTCACTATCACTAGGAATATTTCTAAGCTGGTAAGAATCATTTGTCTTCCCATAAAAAGATCTCGAAGTGATGGGTCCCCAGTTTTCATTCATTTTATATTTTGTGCAGTTTATGCACGGTGTTCCCAAAAAGGCACAGATACCTGTGTCAAAGTTTACAGGTAAGTATACATGATATAACAAAAATCAAATTATACGTACGTTTACTAGGCTGTAGCACACCTTACAGAAATTTTTTGAACTCGGAAGCAGACTTTAGAACAAAACTAACATCACCAAACAAAGTCGACAACAGCTAACCTCAAAACTGCTTGATATCATCATCTGTTATGAATAATTTTGATCGTAGTACTGTGCTGCCACCTGTAGCTGAGTGGCCCAATTTAAAGAATAGGGTTCCCTAATGGGACGAACGTGCATACCGACGTTATTTCTTTGAAAATAAAGTTTAGAGAATATTTAATTCATGGTGTTCCCGAATGGGAACAAAATGCAATATAGGGTTAAATTGACATTTGGACATCAGCCGATGATGCATCCGCAAGAAGTTCCGAACAGTTACTTGCCCACTTTCGCAACTCGAATCCATTGGATCTCAGAACCTGTATTAACTCCAATTAAAATCTCTGGACAAAACCTACAAAATCATATCCCTAAAATCACGCAATACAAATATGATTTCGCAACGCATCCGCAGGATACTTCGATTCTTCTAAATTAGCGAGTTCTTGAAGGTTCGCGGGTTCGCAAAGCTAAAAACGGGGAAGATTAGATTTAATCGGCGCTGTTCTTCGAGTCGAGTTGAACAGCGGCGAGGTGTACTTTTCTATTCTAAATATAATTTAATTGCTAGTAATTTAATTTGGTAATTTTCAGCCGTGTGGTAGGGCCCTTCGAGGCAACTTTGTAAAGGCCTACCGGGAAACTCCCGGTATCCCGGTGGGCCAGCACGCGCCTGGTGGGCCCTAATGCTGCCAGTCCGACAGTGTTGGTGATAAACATCAACAATGCACAGTTGATTCTCCTTCACGTGTATAGCGTGAGTCAGCTGTATTATGTTACGTTATTTTATATCACAACAACCGAAGTGGCAACGCCTTTTGGCTTTTAAAATGGTTTTCATATTTAAATGTAGATAGAGTATGTCAGATCTGCAAATACAATATTTAGATAATTTGTTTTATAATAATTTTTATGTCTATTTCCAATTCCAAAAGAAGACATGTTAAAATATATATCCGACATTAACATAGAACATAAATTTATTCGTCTAGAATTCTATATTCTGTTATAGCGTGCCTGAGTTCTAATTTCATTAAATTAATGTTTTTGAGATCCAATGACACACATATTCAAGGTAAAATATTAATGTAATTTTGAACATGAGAATAAGTAAGAATGAAACATTATGGAGGTCTTACAAATCTTCATTAAACATTTCATAAAACTATAATACAAAAAGAGGTCAAGTAAATTAGAAATAATAGTAATACAAAATGAATTTCTCTTTAAATTGATATTCTTATTAAACGCTATTTATCATCCAACAGGATTTCGCTTTCTTTGTAAATGATTTAATTTGTATACACCTATTCTGTGTGTTATATTCTTAAAAGTATACACAAACTAAATGTAAATACGAAATGATTCACTTCAAAACGTAAAAGACTATCAGAACATCTAAATATCCTAGTTCTAAAATAGATTTTCATAGAAATTTATTTTTTCCGACTTGAAACTCACGATAATAATAAGAGTATCTTCACGATGGACTGGCACAACTAACTGTTCAGTGATTGACAGGTTGAGCAGAAGACGATTTTGGGGGTCATTCAAAATGGTCATTCTTATTTCATTCATATTTGTGTAAAATGACTTGTTTTGACCACCAAAATCTTGTTAATTTTTCCTCAACCTGTCAATCATCATTAAGGTAGATGTGCAAATCCATCTTGAAAATACTATAATAAACTTCAAATGATCGACTGGAGGCGCACTCTACAGTGACTAAACGGAGCGAAGAAGTGAAGGTTATATGGCTTGACGTCAAAAATAAACAACGCATTCACACAATTCCAACTTATGGTAACAATTTAAAGGCGTTTAAAATTAAAGCGTACTTCAACCGAGTTTTCATATCATTAAAGCAAAAAGTTTTTTGAAAACAATAACTTTATAATGCAGGTGATTTTTACATAAAATTGATTAGCTAAAAATAAGTGATTATTCATTCTGTCTAGAGCTGACGCAACTGATATTGTTATCTCTCGCGATAATAACAATGTACTTGCTTGTAATACTCAGTTAATTGTAAAAGTTAAAGTAATAATTGTGTCCCTTAAGTCATTTTTATTAATTCAATGTTAATTTTGCGTAAGAAAATTAATATTTTTTTTAAGGCAACCTGAAAGAACATACCCTTTTTTAGACGCTAGGGGGATTATCTGGGCGTGTCTTGATGATTATGATTAATTTTACTTATTTAATACCAGAAAAAAATTGTTATGCAAAATTTGCTATAAAACGCGTGTCTTAGGTATTTAACACTTTAAATCTACGCCTGTTTTGTTTTTAAAACTCTGACTTGAACTTGACTATAACTTTTTAATACCGTGTTTAAATATTTATCTTTATAATTAACTTGAATGACATATTTTAGTATCTAAACGTAAATCAGCAAACTTGTGTACTACATGTAATGTATAAAACGTAATTGAGTAGTATGTATTAAAACAGCTTTTCTCAATTCTGAAAATCACCTACCTTAAGTACTGAATATAACTTTCTGATATGAGTCTTGACCATGCCAGGTAGGTACCAAAAAGTATCTGATTTTTTTAATAATAACCTAAATTAATTTTAACAGTATAAAAATAACCCAGAGCAGAAAGTCATACGCCGAGTCTGAAGCAAACAGACTGCATGGGGTATTTCCCAACCACAACATTCTAGTAAATACCTTAATTCAAGGCGACTACCGTTCAGGATGTAGTAATATTTTTAAACAATTTGCATTTTAGCTATGAATCGTAATAATGTGCAAAACAATTAATAGTTAAAACATTCCAGAGTTGATTTACATTGTTACACCCTGTATCAGAGTCAGTAAACTATTTTGGGACCTTTTTGCTTTATTATCATTTTGACAACGTAGTTGCCGATCAAAAAAGTCCACTATTATCATATTATACTATTACTAGCATAATACTCGTTGAGAAATCAACGGTCCCCTTCTGGTCATATCACTCGTCTGGTCTATACACGAAGTAAGAAAACAGTTCTACTTATAAAAGTTAATTTTTGGGACCCACCACCAACACTCTCCCACCTATTTTAGTAGTCCTTAACCCCTACCTTAAACAATTTCCTGTTTATATACATACATACTTAAGCATATTGTTGAGTAGCCCTGGCGGACGGACGAACATACGGACCAACGAACGGACATAATTCCTTAATTTGAATATTTCGTTTTACACAGTTTGTCGTAACCTTTTCCTTTTTGATTCCTCTTCTTCTCTATCTCTATCATTTTTCTTCCTCTCCCTATCAATCGCTTTATTTCCAATCTCTCCACGTCTATTTCTCTTATCTTCCAACCTCTCCTTTTCGATTTCTCGTCTTTCTCTCTAGCATCTTTCTTCCTCTCCCTGTCAGACTCTTTATTTCCGACCTTTGCACATCTATTTCTGTTATCTTCCAGCCTTTTCTTTTTCGATTCTTTATCTTCTTTCTTTGTAGTATTTTTCTTCTTTCCCTTGTCAGCCTTTTTATTTTCGACCTTTGTATGTCTATCTCTGTTATCCTCCAACCTTTTCTTTTTGATTCCTCACTCTCTTTATCCCTGACTTGTCTCTTTCTTTATTGCAATCCATTTTCTCTTGGGTCAGACTCTTCGTTGTCTCTCCATCTTACTTACTGACTTGAATCTTTCTACCCCTAATTGTTGTTGACTTCCTTTTTTTGTGCTTCTTTCGAACAGACCCTCCGTCTTCTAAACCTTCTTGACGTGGTATTTCAGTTCGTCCAGCACATCAAAGTGACCCTCCGAGAGTTTCCCTGAGAAAAGTAGCCCTTTTGTATGGAGGTCAACTTGAACCTGAGGTTAGTCTGATAGAAAAGGCTGCCGTTCGTTCACACTTCAAATACAAATGGGAAGATTTGGGTAGCTGCAATAACTTCACACAGCGAGCCATAAGTCCCAGAGAGGCTCATCTCTGCCCGGTATTCGGTAGGAGTTAGGTAATTATCACCGCCGGGAGTCGAACTAAGGACCTCAAACTCTTCCCAGTTGTTGCACACGTGGCCGACAATGAAGTCCCTTACCACCTCGTGCACTGTCTAACTGTTAAACACACAGTGTGCGATAACTCTAAATAGACAGTTCTTATCGTCACTAATTGACACAATGCGATGGGAGACTTTACCATCTTCTATTGTCAATTTCTCCATTGTAAAAATCAAATATTAACAACTCCGTAACAAAGTTTGCTAGATCCAAATTCGAAGTGACAAAGTTCAGGTGAAAACGAACAATCAAAAATTGAAAACCAATTTCAAGCCAATTCCGTAAGTAAGTTTCCTAAATGCAAAGCTGAAGTAAAAAAAAGCTCAAGTTAAAACGGTCGAAATAAACTCGCCCGATGTTGCGTCGCTCCTGATATATGAACAGAACAAGGATGTGCTACTCCAATAGAATTTCTATTTTCCTTAATAATAATGTTAATAGGATCATAACATGTAACATTGTAACTATAATTTAAAATAATCACGTTTGATTCATAATTAGCAATGCCTTTCTTTGTAATTGCTAATAAGCACCAAACTGTTTTTGTTCAAATAAATGCTATAGAAACACATAAGTTGGCCATTTTTCAAAATAATTTTAAACAAATGGCAGGCGTGTTCAAAGAGAATACATAATATAGTTATTTTAATTATATATGCAGTTTTTTTATCATATTATGTACTTTATATTAGCATAATATTCGTTGGAGAATCAACGGCGTGTAGAGGAACCGCAGCTGAGAACGCGCCATAGCTGGCAACCAGCGTGCCTCCATTAACTTTGTAGTTTTTGTAAGCTCAGTTTTTGTAAAATCTGTTGAATTTCGAGAACCACTGAATAAATTCTGATGCCGCTTTCACCATTTCATAGCTTGTTTCTTAAAGAAGGTTTCTATGTATACAGATTGCTCAGAGGATCTTTCAAAAGTCGAGTAATGACCAACGTATGGAATAAGTAATTAAGAAAATTGGCTCAAACCGGGACAAAAGGCACTCCGCTGCAAAAATAATAACTGATAAAGGCAAACTGTAAGCGAACGAATTGTAGATTTCAAAAAGACCTACAAAAAGTCCGCGATGGCATATACGTATCTCTTACAGCTTACTCACAATCAAGATTTTTATAATAGTTATTTTTGCGGAAAACTCTTCTCCCCCTGGAATGTTGCGTTACTCCGCCCCTGGATGAAATGCCGGTAATTTCTGTATCTTCAGAATTGTTTCAAGTATAATCTGTGAGAATTTTAAGTATGTAGCTTACGCCATTCAAGAGATATATAGCCACAATGATTTTTGAAGAAATGCCTCCCCCTGCGACCCCATCGGGTTTTTAGGATTAAAAATATACTCATGCACTCCTTTGGGGTAAGACCCACCGGCATGTAAAATCTCAGCTTCCTAGATCTTCTAGTTTTCGAGATATTTTTCTGTGGACATCGGACATCGAAACTGGCTATTATTATATTAGGAGATACTAGAATTACAGTGTTAGAGTTACTCCGCGTTTCTGAAGTCCCTACGCTGCTAATTGAATTTGCAAAAGCAAAAAGGGTTTTCTTTTTTATTTTAATCTGAATATACATAAATTTAAATATTATCACGCAATTAGCGCACATTTCACATTCGCCAATCCAAAGTAAGGTTGGATGCTGAGTCAATCACTACACTTGCAGACGAAAATATTACCTTATACGGCCCCACCACCCCACTTCGGTTAATTTTTTAAGGATAATTTATTTGTTTGGATTAATTATTAGATCATCTAATATAGGGAATTCATTCGTATCTGTCAGTTCAATTTTATGTTCTTCTTGCGGAATCAACTTACAGAGAATGAAGGTTGTTGTGGCCACGAGTCTGGGAGACGAGAGAGCCAGGAGATCCCATCCACCACGAACTCTGATTTAGCATTTGCGAGAGCAAAAGTCTGCGTGAGGCACTATCAGCCGGATTATCTACTGACGGAACGTAATATCATGGCGAATGAAAGCTACTTGGTTAGCCACAAATGTGTTGGAGTCTGGGAGTATTCCAAGCGAATTCCGCTGCCAATACAGAACGCACAATTCCAAACGTGGAATGGAGATATTGGAGATTTTGAGAGATACAACTCTAATTTTTCCGCACATTAAGGAAACTCTGATAGAGCCGTCAGAATATTGAACCCTTAAATACGCTACAGCAGCGGACCGCAACAATAGGTTCGCGACCCAATTTTGGGTCGCAAAAGTTTAAAAATGGGTCGCATAAATATTTTTATTATATCATTTAGGTTGATGTTAAGAATATATGCAAATATATGCTATAAGGTCCTGTAATTTCAAGTAACCCCCCTCTCCTTCTCGTATTTTATCATTCTATCAATATTTTTGGGTCGCTAGATAAAAAAGGTTGCGGAACACTGCTCTACACTACTAACCAATTTCAGGCGCATTCGAGAATGCATGAAGGTTTTTCTGACGGCCGAGTCTAAATTAATAGGTCATGCAAATTAGTATTGGTACTCAATCGACCTAGAATTGAATGCTCTACATTTTTGGTGATAATGGACTTTTCGATTAAACGCTTAGTTTCAGAGGAAATCGAGAAAAACCGGAAAAAAATCCGAAAATTTCGAGGTTTTTTAATATCACGGTTGATGCTCCACTCGGAAATCGGGGTAAACTCAGATTATTCATAACAGATACCTGCTGGAGTAATTAAAACAGTTTCCAGAGCTCCACCCGTTTTTGGAAGGTAGCCCTTTTTTGGACCTAATTTTATTGGTATATAATACATCTAGACAATTTTAAATAAAGTTCCAACTTGAACAAATTCCAGTTATTGATCACTACCTCAGGAACAGGGTAATCCCAATTTATTTTCGCCATTCATAATTGCTGCATCAACCTTTTTGCAAAGAGAACCACTGGGGTTCAAGATCTTAACGGATCATAAACACGCGCTACTTCCGATAAGATATTTCTTTTTGTACAAAGGCGATCTATAGGGTGACAGAAGTAGAAAAAAACGTCGGCCATGCGGCCTCAGTGAAGACCTAAAACTTTAATAAAGATAGTTTCTTCTTTGCTGAATTGAAGCCGCAAGAAGTTCCCGACAGTTACTTGTCCATTTTCGCAAGTCTAATCCACCAAATCGCAGAACCTGTATTAACTCCAATTGAAGTTTCTGTGCAGAACCTACAAAATCATATCCCTAAATTACGTTATCAATATAAATATGATTACTTCGATTCTTCTAAATTAGCAAGTTCTTGAATGGTTCGCAAGGCTAAAAACGGGGAAGAAGATTAGATTAAATAGTCGCTATTCTCAGGTGTAGTCGAGTTGAACAGCGGAGAGATATGTTGTTGCTACTTAAATATACATAATTTAATTGTTGATAACCTAAATTCAACCGTGTCGTAGGGCCCACCGAGAAACTACCGGTATCCCGGTGGACCAGCATGCACCGGCTTGCTGATAGCTATCGCCGACTAGTGAGAAAAGTAAAAAGCGTATGCGTTATCACATTTTATACAATATTTATATTTCACGCCTACACTACGGGGGAACCAACATCTAAGGTCATCTGTCCCCCATCTAACATGCAACACGAATACACACATCCATAGTTGAGGTGGCGGAATTTTCCAATTAGAAAAATCCCGCCGCCCCAAGTGGGATTCGAACCCACGACCTTTGGAACACTAGTGATGCACTGACACCACCTGTCCACCGCCGGCCCAATACATTATCATAGTGTAGGCTCACAATATTACAAATATTACAATGTTTATTTAAAAGTAATTTATTTCAATTGTATCGAAATTTTGCTACTGGTCTACAAATTATATTAACCTTCCAATTACCGCCGCATCTGTAGAAAGATCTTTTTCAAGATTGAAAATAATAAAAAATTACTTGAGATCTAGTATTAGTCAAGAACGATTTACCGAGTGGTGGATTTAGCATTTGAGAGACCCCAGGAGCAATTCAATTTTGAGGCCCCTTTTAAATATTTTCGGTACCATAATAGTGTGCATTCTACGCACACGTTTTTACTATACCACCTTTTCTTTATAGGTATTCATAGATATTTTAACTAATGTTGACACAACTATCATCCCTTCCAAATCTAACATTAATACACTAAAACAGCAAATCTCCAAACCAAAGCGATAAAATAGTTAAATCGTATACCGCTTTTCAAATAGTTTACGCTTTCCGAAAAGTTAACGCAGCCGGACTTTAGTTGCGAATAGTTTTGCCTCCGCGAACAAATCTAATATTGTTTCTTGAGCAATATCGTCACAGAGTTCTTCACTCGTGGAATTATCACCACTAGGAAAAATCTGTAAATGTTTGATTTAAGCATTAATAATACTATGTATTCTACTTCAGATTCACTTAGTTCGCGTAGATATTTCATATAATATGTAAGTATATTCGCATGAGAGTTTACTGACTTCTCATATTAAATTATAATTTTATTCAGTAACGGTAATAAAGATGAGTGTAAAAATTTAAAATGAAACAATTTTATTTTTTTGAGACCTGAGATATGAGGTCCCCTCAATTTATCAGGACCCAGGCGCGCGGCTCATGCGTCTGTGCGAAAATCCGCAACTGGATTTACCTCAGCCATTTTATCTATCGAATCCGAATAAGCCGAAAAACTAAATTATGATGATAGTATCAACGAATTTGCTATAAAACATGTAAAACGAAACGAATGAGACGTATCAAACGGTAGTTTCTTACTGAAACTAATCCCCTAATTCATAATTTACTTCAGAAATTGAAAAAAGTCAATTCTAAGTTTAAATCTTAATTGAATACGTTGGATACAAACCTCTAGTGTCTTGGATTATTTTTTCGGGATTCGAGACAACAAAAGAAATTGAGTAATTCTGGGGTCGGAAACACTAGTATAAACCCATTATATAGATATTTAGAGAAACACAGCCCTCTAGACCGTCGAGTCATTGTTGATCACTCTTTATAGGGTTTCATCTGTTTTGTTACTTGCAGGTATACATTTAAGTATGAATAGTATGTCTACAATAGGGGTATCGAAATAGACTTTTTTGGAAATTCAAAATTTCAAGTTGATGAAAAGTTGTCTCTATGGACCTACATATTCCACAAAAAAATCGACTCAATTGAAAAAAATTTAGGTCTCCCGCAAGTCGCCTAAAGTTTATAATTTTCTTCAAATTATTAAATCTTTCCATATTTTTTTATATTGAAGAACGAAGTATTTTGTTTTTCTAAGTTAAAAGATTTTAACGATAGGATGTGAAATAAAAATATAAAAAAGTATTTACTCTAAGGCAACCTTTAGGTCTCTCGTAGTTGATCTGAAGTTGAGTAATTTTAACAAATTTAGCTTATTTTCGTAGTCCATGTAAATTAGTATCTGGTGATGGGAACGACCACTCTAACGATCTAACTATTGTTTTTTCAAGTCTCAAATATCTTTAATATGATCTGAGAGAAAATAGAATGTACTGACAACAAAACATAAGTAGGCAGGGCTTAGGCGCAGTGCAGGTGGCACCACGCAGATGGCGTGAGCTGTACCGATTGTCTCTTGGCTCGCAGTAACTGTCATAAGTGGTTTATGGGCTTATTAATTCTGTTTTTTAAAGTTAGTAATTATAACTAGTGTTCTTTAGTGAATTCAGTGTGGTTTTTGTATCTACGATCATGAGTAGAAAAGCTCACTTAACGCGAAAATCTACGGAAATGGCGATTATCGGTCAACCCAAAAATATAAGTGATTTTTGTACACTGCCAACTAAATTAGAGGTTTTGTAGATTTTGAGTGGGTTCGAAATCAGTTGAAATCGGAGGGTTGTCATCAGCCAGCAAAAAAGGTAATAGCTATATGCGAGTGGCTGTAAAGCTTAAATAGTTATGGAAGAAGGCTTCTGTCCCTATTTGTACTACGAACAACATTCTATATATGAATTTGAGACTCCATGGTAGAAGAATAAACAATCTTTTAGGGGCTATGAGGAAACATTCAAACACCTACAAAACGTCTGTAGATAAGTTCAAATCCAATATTGTAGATAGTCTGTTCGATTGTATTTCTTTTTTATCACAACCTCCAATTTTCATAAATCTAAGACTACGTTGATCATTTAAAACCTCACGCTTTATTGGCGGAACCTTTTTTGCCGCTGGGCAAAGGCAGTTGTTAAGATCACATTTACAAGAACAAATGTCGAAAACTATTTACAATATTAGATTTGAACTTATCTGCAGACGCTTTGTAGGTGTTTTAATGTTTTCTGATAACCTCTGAAGATGTTTTTATTTTTTTACCCTGGTCTTGGAGTCTCAAAATCATATATAGAATGTTGTTCGTAGTAAAAAGGAACAGAAGCCATCTTCCATAACTATTCAAGCTTTAAAATCACTCGCATAGCTATTACCTTTTCTTGCTGGCTGATGACAACCCTCTGATTTCAACTGCTTTCGAACCCACTCAAATTACTTCAAAACATCTAATTTAATTTTCGATTTTAGCGTTAAGTGAGCTTTTTTTACTCATGATCGTAAACACAAAAGTCACGCTGAATTCACTAAAGAACACTAGTTATAATTACTAACTTTAAAAAACAGAATTAATAAGCCCATAAAGCAGCAGACGAAGCACTTATAACAAACAGCTACTGCAAGCCAAATTACCAATGGTACAGCTCACGCCACCTGCGTGGTGCGACCTGCGCTGCGACTAAGCCCCGCCTACTTACGGTTTGTTGTCAGAACGTACTATTTTCTATCAGATTATATTAAAGATGTTTGAAACTTGAAAAAAGCAATTGCTAGATCGTTAGATTGAACGTTCCCAACACTAGAAACTAATTTACAAGGACTACGAAAATAAGCTAAACTTGTTAAAATTACTCAACTTCAGGCCAACTGCGCGAGACCTAGATATGGCTTTAGAGTATAACTTTTATTATATATTTATTTCACATCCTATTGTTAAGATTTTTTAACTTTGAAAAAAAAATCACTTAATATGGAAAAAAATATAGAAAGATTTTATATTTGGAAGAAAATTAAAAACTTTAGGCGTCTTGCGGGAGACCTACATTTTTTTTAATTGGGTAAAATTTTTTTGTGGTATATTAGTAGTCAATTTTTGCAAAAAACATGCCTAAGTTCTTATTTTTTACTATCTAAAGATAGAGACTTGAAATCTTTTGTAATGCCTTCAATACTGGATCAATATAAAATGTTATGTTTAAAATGGGGGCACGCCCCCTCGGGGGGTTGAAACCCCCATTTTGTACCCCTAATTCAATAACGCAACCAAATTGAGCGAAATTTATTTTGGGAGGGTTCTTGGAGTCGCTGATTATGAATCCAATGAGAAAATTGAAAACTTCAAAATAACGGCATTTGAGATTGAGAATGCGATTTACGCCGTTTCTATTGATTTTAGAGAAAAACTCAAAGAGTCAAAAAGTGTTTAAAATGTGATTTTGCAAAGGAATACACTATTTTGGTTACCTTATTATGAACCCCTTCGCTCTGCCCTAGTAGTAGAGTCAATTTTTGCATTAAGTTCTTATTTTTTACTATCTAAAGATAGAGACTTGAAATCTTTAGTAATGCCTTCAGTACTGGACCAATATAAAATGTAATATGTTTAAAATGGGGGCACGCCCCCTCGGCGAGTTAAAACCCCATTTTACATTCCCAATTTACTCCACACTCCCCAACTCAGGAAGTTTTATATCAACTTGAGCGAAATTCATGTTGGGGGGTTTTCGGGGTTTCTGATTATGAATTCAATGAGAAAATTAAGAAATACAAAATGGCGGACCGAAAATGGCGGTTTTTGAGACTGGACATGCGATTTACGCCGTTTCTATTGATTTTAGAGAAAAATTAAGAGAGTCAAAAAGTGTTGTGATCTTGCATAGGAATACACTATTTTGGTTACCTTATTATGTAACCCCCTTCACTCTCCCCTAGTGGGCTTCTCAATAATGTAACCGGAATTATGTATTCCTATGCAGAATCACATTCTAAACACTTTCTGGCTCTTTGCAATTTTTCTCTTTAAAATCAATAGAAACAGCGTAAATTGCATTTTTAATCTAAAATACCGCCATCTTGGGTCCGCCATTTTGAATTTTCTGATTTCCTTATTTGGTTCATAATCAGCGACCTCAAATCTCCCTCCAACATAGTTTTTGCTGAACTTGGTTGAAAACTTCTCGAGTTATTAAATTGGGAGTGTAAAATGGTGGTTTTAACCCCCCGAGGGGGCGTGCCACCATTTTAAAATGAACATTTTATATTGGTCCAGTACTGAAGGCATTAGAAAAGATTTCAAGTTTCTATCTTTAGATAGTAAAAAATAAGAACTTAATGCAAAAACTGACTCTACTATATGTGGGTCTATAGAGTCAACTTTTTATTAACTTGAAATTTTGAATTTCCAAAAAAAGTTTTTTTCGATACACCCTAGTCTACAACCATGCAATTTAAAAAAATAAATGCTATCAAATATCTATAAAAATAAATTACATTTGGTTTAGTAAATACCGATCTAACCTCAACCTGTTAAGTAAGGTTATAATAATCTTGAAAATCTTTGAAAAAATTACCGAGAACTAGAAATTCTAATTTAAAAACTGGTAACTCCCACTAATGCGTATGCAAAATTTTGCAAAATAATAGCAAAAACTGTAAATATTGACATTATTGTATTTTTAAGCCAAATGTCTTTGATTAATTATCACTTGCGTCAGATTGCTACTCCTTTTTATACTTGCAAAAAAATGATACTATTTTTTTCTTTAATACTTTCTAAAGTATTCCCCTCATAAGGTGACAGCGACTGACGTTCAAAGATCAACGCTGTCGTCATTCGATGAATTTAGCAAGGCTAGAAATACGGCGTCACTCACCACAGAATTATAATAGTGGAAGAGATTGTTTGAGATTATATCGATCTGTCTTTTATAAAACGCATTTGTTTTCTTTAACGTTTCTCTAGTGTTTTATGAACCTTTGGAACACCTTGGTCGTTCGTTATCCGAGGTTATTCCGCTTTTCAATGATTATATTTGCCCGCGTATTCTCAGTTCACGGGATTCACGCTGAATGATGGATGCTATTCTATTTAATTTTTTAACCTTCTAACATTTATAATTATCTTTCTAAGTTATAAGGAACGTGCTAATTATTATATATTTTCTTTTTTGTATTCATATATTGTTTTGTTTTATAATATAAATGGTTACGTATATCCTGAACAAAAAAAATGGGGTTTCCTATTTAAATTAAAAAAATCAACTTAACATAACCTTACAAACCGCTAATTAAATAGTAAGAATTATTATACTTAATAATGAAATTTACATCCAGTACCGTTAACTTCGTATAAACAAATCTCAAACGATAAAGATTAGTGAACCGAGCCGTGACGTCTGCAAGGAATTTCTTACGTTAATTTAGCAGAAGATGCGTCTGTAGTAATTTTGTTTACTATAAGCAACGATTACTAGCTAATTATAAGATTTTCCCATTTACATAATAGCCATATAGATTTCATCATAAACTTTGCCGTGTAGAAATTTTTAATAATAAATAAACGTTATGTGCCTAAACATGAGATCTATCATTATTACGACAATTTGTTGTCAAACAAATATTATTGTTCTTTAACTATTGAGATATACTGTAATATAAAGTAGATAATAGTATACACTTATGCAGATTAAACGCCTATATTCAGATAGTTTCCATACATAGTAACTATCTGATATCACACACATGTGGAAAGTAAGGTTTTTGCTCTAGATCAGCGTTTCTCAACCTATAGTACGCGTACCCCCAGGGGTACGTAAAATGGTCTCGGGGGTACGCGGAAAAAAAGATGTAATGGTGTACATTGATAGATAGATTGAACATAAGAGAAAATATAAAAAGTTGCTTTCCTTTATAAAAAGGGAATAAAGTAGTCAGAGTGCTGTGGTTTAAGTAACTCTGGTCTACTCGCATATAACATATCAAAGCAGTAAAGCAGCCCTTGATAAAGTGGACACATCAAATCCCACCACACGAATTCAAGGCTGTTCTCATCATTGTGTCAAGAAATGGACAGTATTCACAAAACCCTACTCCTTCATTCTGAGGTTCGATGGCTGTCTCGGGTTAAAGTTCTTACATATTTGTTTGAGCTTAGACATGAAGTCAAAGTGTTCTTTAAGAACCACCCTTTTCGACTTTCATTTAAATTTGACGATCATGACTTCAAGCCTTGCATACATGTCCGATTTCGTTACTTTTCGAAATTAAACCAGCTAAATTTGTTCCTTGCAGAACAGCGCAGTAACTATATTTCAAGTTACCGACAAAATAGAGTCTTTTGTTAAAAACCTAGAATTTTGGAAATTATGTATTGAGAACAACCAACCTGAAGTTTTTGAAAACACTGCACGATTTTCTCTCTGAAACGGATGTTCACGTATCTCAAGAAATTAAGAAACAAATTATACAACCTCTGAATGGACTGAAGGCAGCTTTCGAAAAATATTTTTCCAAACGTGGAACAGATAAAGCACTGGCTTGCGTAGCCTTTCAGCAAAAAGTATTTCCAGTGTGCATCTTTATCAGTCCAAGAAAAAGTTGAAGTTGATTGAACTGAAAACGGATTCTTCACTTAAGGTAGAATTTGAAAAGAAATCCCTCATCTCATTATGTGCTGACTTGAAAGAAGAATATCCTGAACTATTCAACAAGATAATTACTATTCTGCTACCGTTCACAAGCACCATATTAGTGGAGAGAGCTTTCTAGTCCTACACTTATTTAAAAAATAAGTACAGGAACAAATTATCCAGCGTCAGTTCGGACTTAATAATAAAATACAAATATTTATTGTTTGACTAAAGAAAAGCTACATAGCAAGTAAAAACTGCAATCATCCAAATTTTTGTGTTAGACGCCAGCATACCATTAAAGCTTCCCTTATAGGAGAAAACAAAATTCCTTAGGATCAACACCTCACCAAAAGGTAAGACCCGCGTTAACGGGGTTTGCATAACTGGCAAAAATACAAATGTCTCTGTATTATAGTGTTATTACTGTATTTTTATGTAGATGTTAGTAATTATACATAATGGGGGTGGAGTTCGGGTACGTGCAGTGATGATAGGTCAATGGGTACGCAAGTAAAAAAAGTTTGAGAAACGCTGCTCTAGATGAATGAAATCCCAGGCCGACTAGATTATCCAGTCCTAAGTCTAGACAGAATTCCTCCATCTAGTGATCGGCTACGTTAAGCAATATATGAGGTAAGTAAGTTACAGTACAGATTACAAAACTGTATCTGTGACAGTTATATAGATTAAGATACGTAGAAGAGCTTGTGGCTCTGACTATTAGTGGTGGACCGAATAGTTGAAATACATCAACTGCTATGATGCAAATCACACGGTGCAGCTGTGTAAGAACTAAATATCATTGTTTGACAATGACATGTATTCTCTAAAAACCATTTCATATCAGTTGTCATTCATAGCAATTCAAGTTGGTATTGATATTCTGTAACGTCGATTGAAGTCAAACGTAGCAATAGATCAATTGAACCATGGCCTACTAGATTAATATCCACTACGTTCCTAAATGGCCGTGTCATTCGGAAATTCTCGGTAATAACGGTAGTGACATCGTTGGTTAGTTTTTTGAACTATAGATAAATCAAATTGACAATGACATGCAACGACATAATAAATAAAATAATATTATAAAATTTGTGTTTAGGTTAAGTTTTAATAATAAAAAGTACATGAGCAAACCATAAAGCTAGATAACAACGGAAAAGGAGAGCAGTAAGTAGGTACCTAAGTAAAATTTTGATAATTTATATTTTTAACACTTTCCTGCTGATGGGTTTGTGTTCTAAAAATTTCCGTTTTAGCGAATTTGTTTTTTCTAGGCAGATGTTGTTGAGTGCAGGTTTTGCAGTAAGAATAATAATTAATCTGCATAACTCTATCTTGTGCAATAAACAAGTAAATAATACATTTTTCATTAAAAATGGCTGGATTAAATCAATAAACTGCCCACATGTTTTTTCGAAACTCAAAGCAGGTAACACTTGCTGTACGATGTCAGCGATTCGTTTAATAAGCCCTACAAATAGTTCGTTGGGATAGGTCAAGGCTCCATGATCTTGAAGAGTGATTAATCTTAAAAGAGGTCCTGGCACAGTTGTCGACAACAATGGTGATACACAATTATCACAACGGAGTATCTTTTCTAATTTCATAATTATGTATCCAGATAAAAAGGCAACAGATGCTGAGTATATATTGCTCTGTGGTATTTCATTATTTTGTAAGTTGTGAATTTTACTTTTTAATTCCTCAAACAAAACCAGTTCTTTTTTTTTATTGGACTTTGATGGACGGCAGCAGGAAGGAAGTTGAGCTGAGCTGACGAAGTTGGTATCTTCAGCTCTAACATTTGATGATGTTGATGCCTTTACGATACCACACCGCAGAATTTGGCGAATCGCATAATCAGCAGATCGAGCATCCGTGGCATCATTGGACCCACATCGCAAGCGAACATGTGAAAATGTCATTTCAACAGGATCTGAACTAAATGCTCTAGTAAGGACATAGAGGAATCTGGGGTAGATGGGGTCGTCACAGATAACGCTAGGGTGGGGATGGAACCTCTTTTTAACCGGCAAATTTTGGTAGATTGGTCAAAACAGCTTTCTTCAAAATGGTTTTTGCACAGAACAGAACGTTCAGAGAAGTTTCTCACTAGTTAAAAATGTGTTAATAAATTTATGTATGTTTAAAAATGATGTTTGATTTACCAGGAATAATATGTTTCAAACAGATTAACCATTTAAATCGAATCCTTCGGTCAACGGGGACTTCAAAGAAGGGAGATTTTTTATTTTTGCATATTATGCAGCTCTTCCCCATTCTGCCTTTGAAGTCAGAGCCAAAATATGACAATAAAAATTATAGACTTCAAAACTGACAAATTTGCGACAAAAATTATAATCTCTGGCGCCACCGTTCTTACCATTGCTAACCTCACTTTTTCCGAATGACACGGCCATTTAGGAACGTAGTGGATATTAATCTAGTAGGCCATGATTGAACTAGTTTAGTTAATCAAATCACCACTAGGTGCGCACAGTCGGAGTTAGGTATTTAAAGTTTGACAGCAACGTTCCGTTTATGTATGTCGTGTGTTGTATGTGAATTTTAGGTAATTAAAAGACTAAAAATACACTTAAATTGTTTACGCAACGAATTAAAAAAACTAAGCAAAAGCAACAGGTTCCAAGGAGGTTTTAAAGCGTCGGTAAGTTCATATATTTTAGTTTAAGTTCTATTTTGAACTATAACCTACAAATTGTAGATTGTCCATTTGGAAGGAAAACAATTACACAAAATTCTCTTATTAAACGCGAAAGTGGTTCCAGTTAAAGAAGTAAGAAGTTTTTCTAATGATGCTTATTTTAAACTTAAACCATTGAAAAAGTAACAAAAACATATTTTGAAGCCAACAGATGTTATATCGATATCAAATCAATATTATATAAAGTTACATTGATTCTATTGAAGAAATGAAAGCAATTTGGCATAAGTACTTAATTGTACTTGTTCTTGCCCTGCCGCTACAGGCTGGTCAGCAGCATGTAAACATATTGGAGCATTGTGTTATTCTCTTGAATATTTTATACTGGAGATGAGCAGTTTTCTTTATTTTGTTGATACACAAAATTTAAATATTGTTTGCTATAGGCAAAGTGCAAGAATATGTTTTGTGCACTTCACAGCCAGTAGTTCGGAATAAAAGAAAAGCTGGAAAAGCTTATTATTCTACTGAGCCTTACTACAGGAAAACAGTTTGAACAGAAGTGTTTGCTTTTTGTTTGGAAAATTCAGCTGGAAATTATCAATTATGATATTTCTAGCAATGTCCAAGTCGATAGTTGCAGCTTTTTCGTTACTACTGTTTTGTCTTTAATAATAATAATCATTAATAGCAATCACTGCTATACATAAAAAACAAAATCTTAAAATTGTAGAGACATCAATAAATTAATTAATTTTGTATTGGGTAGTATTAAATCGTTCTCTGATGTGACCCTTGTCAAATTTTCTTACAGGTAAACATTGAAAGGAAACTGCAGCTCTGTAATTAAGAATTTTCCATTGTCCTAAAAATAAAATATGTAAGCTTAGATATAAAATAAATTACAGTTACAAAACTTACCCATATTGGTAATTTTATAATCTTTTGGTAGGAAATGCTTAGAGAAAACTTTTGTATATTTTGTTGGTTTTTTTCCTGTTCTAATGATAAACAACCATTTTCTAATTAAATATTTATTAGTAATAGATGAACACTGAGGCACACAACAATTATAAGGCATTTTGCAGTTACAATAACAATCAAATCTACAGAAATAAATAGTCAGAAAAAGTGAGGTTATGTTTCTATACCTAACATCGATTACAGCGCCACCTAAATGAAAGTGATCTATTAAATTGCCACTTGTTGAAAACTTCGGGTATAACTGCGCATGCGCGCACTGTCGCCATCTATCGTCGGAGTCGAGATACTTGATAGATGTTTGAACACCAGAGCGGGAATTCGCTTCTTTTTAAAAATAAGTACGAGGGTGGTTTGATAAGTCAGCGACTTTTTGAATTTCCCGCGCAGTAACTTTAAATGCAATACTGCTCCCGTCACCTGCCATCTATGAATAGACTACTGTATCTACTTGGGGCATGTCCGATTGTACAATCTAGGCGAACCTGTAGACGAATTAATATCTCGTTATTTTTTGTGCTACGTTAATTTAATTGTTATACTCAAAACTAGTTTTGAATACCTCTTGCATAAATTCATCAGCTTAATAACTTTTCTTTGTACAAGAGTATTACGTTAAATCACATTAAACTTTATTTGCATTTTATTTATCATTGTAATAATAAAGCATTTTATATTTTATTTGGTGACTTTATTATCCGTGTGTAATCTTTGTGGTTCCTACAAGGAAAGCTAAAGAACCTACCACATTGAAAGTAGTCGCAAATGTGTAGTCAATTACAGATATTGTCGACAGTAGACTCTAAAACTATTTTCGTCGACTCTTGGCACGCGTTGTGGAATGCACCTTGCGAGACCCACGACCTTACACCAGTTAGCTGGCAACCGACAGAATTAGCTGTGGTTAAATGTTGTTACCCATTCCCATTTTGTGGTAAGTAAGTAACAAGTAAAGTAGACTTTCAGAATCGGTTTGTGAAGATTGAAAAAGTATGGATTACATAAACAGTTCTAAAGTGTTAGAACTCTGGTATGTGTCACGCAGAAACTGGACACACATTCATATAACTCTTGAAAAATGGCTCCTTGATACGTACCACCTAGGCAAACTTATTTAAATTAAAAGAGGAAAATTAGTAACCTGCTAGTTTTTGAGAAAAAAAGTTTTTTGGTTGGTTAGTATTTTTAATATAATATGAGTGTAATGAGCGTACTCAAAATTTAAAATGCGATTTTGCGCTCGTTATATTAGTTATATAGTTATATTAGTTACACCGGTTACACCCTGCGTTGAAGGCTATATGTATCTAATCAAAATTTTGAATTTTGATTGTATGGTGTACGTTTTACAAAAGGTTGCGAACATCTGCATTAGGTGCATAAATATATATAATATAAAGTAATTAAAAGCCCTTCTAAAACTTGTTTTAAGCAATCAAAATACATTTTATTATTGCTACAAGGAGAAAAACAATATGAAAAAAGGTTATTATATAAGTAGTATATATGTCTAGTAAAAATATGTTGAACTCTTCTATCCCAGTTATGTCACTGCAGCGGTCATAAATTAAATACTTATTGCACCTCTTTTAAAGTTAACTTTCACTCCCGGCTCAGTGTTACCGATTTGTTGGTGTTAAATTTTTGTTTATTTATAGAAAATGCATGAATAAACATATAATTAACATAACCTCACTTTTTACACTAAAGTTTAAATATTGTAAACATATAATTGTTTGAAGGTCGTTTAATACCTCCTTATTGTAGGTAATACAATTGTATACTATTTAATATTTACTATGTGTTAAGTGTTGTTACTTTTATACAACTGTTAAAGTTCTAATACACTATAAACTGGTAGTAACTACTACATATGCGTGTACCTACTTTGTTTTTTATTAACATTTATTACAATTTATAGTTTAACAAAGTGACACAATTGCGCTCATTTTATGGATTTATATATGTTCTATTTCCTTTACTTACTTAGAAATTCTGCTCTATTTTATTGCTTATTACAGTAAATTAATGAAACAAATTCCTAAATTCAGACGGAGAAATATAAAAAAAAGTAAGGCGGCTGTGGCTGTTCAAATATGAAATCAAACGTCAAAAAATAATTGCTTTTACCTAAACTAATAAATATTATAGAACAAGTGAATTAAACCATTGTTTATTTGCGAGAAGAATGTTTAATTCCACGAGCGCGTTAGCGCGAGTGGATTAACTCTTCGAGCAAATAAACTGGTTTAATTCACGTGTTTTATATATTTTTTTATTCAATTTTGACGAAATGTATCTACCAAAAAAATTGAAATCACACTGAACGGTCTAGAGAAATCATGTAGGTAGGTTGCGAATTAAATTTCCATGACAAGGAGTTGTTTAATTTTTCTCAAAAGTGCGAGAATTGTCAAGTGTATGTAAAAATATTCAAAAAATGGCCGGAATCTGTGATGATAAAGAGGAAAACCAGGTTTTTGTGCCTGAATTGGTCATTCAAGAAGCCCCACAAGCTATAAATAAAATGGTGCCAGCAAAATCTAAACAATTATACGAAAAAGAGTATGCGGATTTTTGTGAATGGAGGAAGCGGAAGGATGCAAGGGGAGTAGACGAAAGAATAATTTTGGCTTATATTTCTGAACGATCCAAAAATGCGAAATCTTCGTCCTTGTGGGCATATTACTCTCAATTGAAGAAAATGTTATCCGTGAAAGAAAATATTGACATAAGCAGGTTTGTGAAGCTGATTTTATTTATGAGTTTTGAACTATTAGATAACTGTTGTAGATTTCATCAGGTGTCTGCTTTTCTAAAACCACAATCTGTAGGGCACAGACCAAAGAAATCTAAGGTGTTCACATTCGAAGAAATGGAAAGGTTCTTGGATACTGCTTCCGATGATGAATATTTGCTGCAAAAAGTCGTTCTAATTGTGGGAGTTTTTGGAGGCTGTAGAGTTGGTGAATTGGTTGCTATGTCAGTTGATCATGTTGATAACAGAGGCAACGTAATTGTGATCAATATTCCTGACACGAAGACTTATAAGCCCAGAACATTTACTATCATCAATGGAAGTAACTCTATTTGTGCAATTGACGTTTTCCGGAAGTACAGAAAATTACGACCTGACAGTATTTTACACAAATGGTTGTTCATCAATTACCAAAACAAAAAATGCACAGTACAACCTGTAGGAATAAATACTATTTCAAAATTTCCCGAAGAAATTGCACGATTTCTTGGTCTCCAAAATCCACAAGAATATACGGGCCATAGCTTTAGACGTTCGAGTGCAACTTTACTGGCAGACTCTGGGGCAGATTTAGCAGTTGTAAAGAGACACGGCGGTTGGCGTTCAAATAGTGTTGTAGAAGGATACATAGAAGATTCCCTAATAATAAAATTGAAATTTCAAGGAAAATCATAAACCATTCAACAATCATTCAGGAGAGATCGTCCTCAAATTCGGAAGCATGTACTTCCGCGTCAACATCAATCATTCAGGAGAGATCGCATTCAAATTCGGAAGCATGTACTTCCGCATCAACATCAGTGTCAAATCAAGATATAACCCAAGCAGCATTTTTAGTCGTCGCTACGTACCAGCAACTACCGGTGGAACTATTAAGTTTTAGCCACTAGTCACAAGCACGTAATTGCTACGGTTTTGTTACGTGCCTGGAACCAAATTTGGAACAATTGGGTAGCAGGTACGTGGCGGCGTAGTAATTGCTCCTTTGGTGGACCTTCTTTTCTCTTTGACACATCATGTCGCGTGGTTGCTCTCTCTTGCTTTTGCAACTTAACAAATATTCTATCATTTTCTATACTATATAATGCGGGATCGTGTCACAAAATGAATTACCAGTTTATTTGTAATACGTACTTAATACAAAGAGCGATGAAATGTTTGATTATTTTGTCAAATGACAAAATTATAAACCATTGCAACTTTTCTGTTAAATATGATGATGATAGATCGAAAAATAACAACGCGCCTTCTTTAAATATATTTTATAGTACAAAAATGTCTTTAATAAAACATGATAAATATACACGAAATACTTATAAGTTGATACACATGATAGAAACCATTTTTATATTATTCCTGTTATGTTCTTTTATGTGTTTAAATAAAAGATACTCAATTATTGTCATTAATTAACTTTATTAATATTGAGTGAGCAGGGCGAATTACATACACAATGCATAGACTGTAGAAGACGTGTGTCCTCCAAGCCGGCTCGAGTGTTACTGACGTTCGCCCAGCAGAGTTGCCAACAGTAAAAATTCAATTTCTACTAAAATATCAAATGAAATCTACTAGAATTCTACCAACTTCTCAAAATTTATCTGCAAAGGCGGGAACATAATTTTAAAGATACCAATAAAAGTCAAAATATTAAGAACAATTTTATTCACTAAAGAGATAATATGATAACATAACTTTCTTTTTTACATGAAAACAAAAAACAAATTTAATTACATTAAGAAAGAAAATACAGCGTGATTAACTTGACTGAATCTGTAAAAAAATACCACTTACCTAAATAAAATTTTTTTCACTACTTGCTCTAGAAGTCAACATTATTAGTATGCTTTCGATCCTGAGAAGTTAAATTTCGTTACCTAGGAAAATAACAAACAATTCTCTACTACTAGTAAATAATTATTATCTACTACTAGTAGATAATAATAGAACGAATGAAACCAATATTTTGACATCTTGCGTTAGATATGTTTTACTGGATCTTTTTACTGGTTGCATAACCATGTAATGTTAAAAGTTGAAAATCAAAATAAATGTTTTGAGGTTTTAGAATTCAACGATCTCATTTAATTAGTTTTTTATTTATTTTACAACAAACAAGACTTATTTGTGAAAATTATAATTTATAGTGCAATTATTACAAGTCATATTAATAGCTGCTGGACCCGTGTTGGATGTTAACATTCCTACTGGAATCTCAATTGCTTTGTTGGATAATGACGATAAAGCCAAAGATATTGGATCAATAACTCCATCTGATGTCTTCTCGGACCGTTCAGACCGAAAATCTGGCTCAGGATAAGTTTCCTCCGATGTTATAGAGCAAGGTCCATGCAAGGAAAGTTCAGAAGGCCTTTGTACCATTGTAGCAATTCTTTTTTTTCAGTTAAGGAATCTTCAATATACCCCTCTGCGACCGAGCTGGAGCGCCATCCTCCATGTCTTTTAAGTGATAAGAGGTCGCCCCCATTATCTACCAAAATCGTTGCCGATGTTCTTCGTAGAGAATGGCCAGTATAAAGTTTTGAATTTGGTAGTTTCAAATATTCTGCAATTTTAGTTGAAGCCATGCTAATTGTGTTGTGCCCCATGTTCTGTCTGGTTGGTTTACCTAACCTAAACCCAATGAAAAGACGTTCCATATCTGGTGTGGGTCTTTTTCCCCAAGTATTTTCTTACCACCTCAATCCAAGATGGTTCTACAATGACAAACTTTCTGGATATATGTGTTTTAGTATGCGGGATGTTTATTAAAATAATGTCATCTCGGACGTCAAGATGAGCTAATTTCATGTTGCAGAGTTCATCAGTCCTGCAGGCTCCGCTAATACCTACTATAAGTACCACCTTGAAAGGAAGAATTGTTTCATCAGGTGCTTCAGCAAAAAATTTTTTAATATGTTCTTTTTCGAACACTGCCGCTTTCTTAGGTACGTACGAATCGTTTTTCCTTTTGAGAAATGCAATAAGCCTATAATATTTCGCTATGTCTATGTCTTCGTTTACTTTTAGGGTTTGCTTAAGCATAGAAAATATAGCCCATAAACTAGAGGCCTTTCTGGTGGCGGCTTTTTCTTCAAAAAACACTAGAAGAGCATTTTCGGACACTTTTGTTACCTGTTTTGATTGGCACCAATCTTTAAAACTTCTATAGGTTTTCATGTAGAACTCTTTGGATTTTGCAGGTAATAGTTCATTTTCTGTTAGCTCCCTTGCCGCTTCTCGTATTTCGTAGGTGGGGTGCAACCGCCAAAATCTTCCATTTCGTCTTCAACCTTTTTTTGAACACATTAGCGTCGAAAATTTCTATGCGTAAACAACTGTTCATTTGTTTCCGAAAATGTCAAATCCATAGCGAACTTGAAAATTACATGGGCATGTTCTTCAAAAATTTCATGATTATTGTCGTTAAAAGTGTAAAGAATTGAGTTTGGAGACCCAAATAAAGATGCAAGTAGTGAAAAAAATAATATATACACCACGGTAGAGAAGACAATTAAGCCTCGCTTCTTTATTCCCCTCGAAGCTTCGCTTCTCGGGGAATAAACTACCTCGGCTTAAAAAAATGTCTTCTCTATCTTGGTGTATAATTACTATTAAATTCGCACAATTGTATGAATTCACTTGTTAGAGGCACAAATTAACTAATTTTGTATTTTTTTTACATAAGCTTAATGACGATCTTTCAGCAACTCAGTACTAAAGGCAAATGACGTCAACTTCGTGCTCAAATTATTTTATAAGCTTTTTTTCGATGTTATTCCCCTAAATGCAATGACAACATTTAAAAAAATCCCCTCATTCTGTAATTTTAAATTCAATTTTCCACCGCGTTTTCGAAAGAAGCAGTAGAGTAGATTTCTTACTTACCATGACTTCAATTCTCACCAACAGAGGTCAGTGCTAAAAATATTATACCTACCAACCTACCAAAAAATTAATTGTAAAATACTTTATTTGGGAACATTTGTCATATTTAACAAAAAAGTAAAAATTATTTTAGAATTGAAAAAATCCACTAAGTTTTTACTAAATAATTCAGACAGTCTACCAGATTTTCTACTATCTACTAGATTTAAAATTCAGCCATTAAATCAGAACCTCAATCTACCAGATTTAGTAGAAAATCTACTAAGTTGGCAACACTGTCGCCCAGGGAACGGGTCAGGATGCCAGGATTGGTTAGTTACATCTCTACAAATAAATGTTGCCAACTTCAAGCTACATACATAACAATCCCTAAGGCACAATTTGGCACCAATTTGTTATTTTTATTGAAGGTTATATAGTAAAACATCTATTAACAATCATAACAAATTGCAAATTGATTAATGATTATTGATTAATCCAACATTTTACAAGTAATTATGGAGATGGAGTAGTTTACGAAACATTACTTTAATGTGATTCTCCTGGGTAGCAAAAACGTAAGTGTTACATTCAATACTACTGTAAGGTTTTAAAAACTTTAAAGTAGCTTCGGGCAAGTTACTGCTACAATCATAATACCACTTTGAAGTTGCAACGACTTTAAAGTAAGTATACTAAGTGGCAATACCGTTCCACATACTTTAATAGTTACTCAGAAGTAATGAAACTACATAGTTCCAATAAATAGTTGAAACAACTACACAATTACTAAAATATTCCGAATTAATTACCTAATAAAATTAAACCTATAAAGTCATAAATTTAGTTGCAGTTACGTAACAACTACTCAATCAAAGTTCCGATTTCAGTTACTGCTACTTAAATGCTGCTTGGGAAATTTGCCCATTAATAGTGCATATGGTGTACATTTCAGTGATGTCAGTAATTGTAATATTTATTTTAAATAAAAATAATTGTTGTTCTTCGTTAAAGGTTTTTTTATTTCTCTAGTGAAATAATTTTTAACTCACTAGTGAATTAAAACGGTTTTAATTCACTAGTGAATAATAGACTGCTTATAAGGGTTACTATGGAGTTCATAATGTCACTTTATACTGTCAAAATTGAATAAAAAAATGAATACTCGTTAAAAACAAGTAACCATAATAGTATTTTCAGGAAACGCAGTTTCGAAACCAATTCGTTTCATTCAAAAGTATGCCTTTTCAAAAACTTCCTACCTTGTATCATTCGGATTTTTGGCACAGTAAAGTCGCAACTGAGAGTAATGCATAATCACACAAAATCAAACTCAATGAGGAAAAATATCTGAAAATTACTAATTAAAGTCACATAGGTCCCTGTTTTTCCCTTAACTTTCAGAACAATATAATGTTATAACAATTTAAAGGCTGCTATATACCTTTTTGCTTGCCATTGCTATCTCAGTTATTATTGGAGCTACGAAGAGTACGATTCTTTTCTGCTGATTAACATGGCGCAGACAAAACAAGAATTGAACGTTAAACGTGAACATTTTTAACGAATACAAAAGTTTATGTTCATTACCTCTTTCAAATGGCAAATAAAGAAGTTAGTGGTCATTGTTTGTTATTTCTTATCTAATTAATTTTTTTAGTTTAATCTTGGTAGCAGCCGTTATATTTGATAAAAAAAATGACAAAACTTGTTGAACCTAAGCTTAAACACTTATTAGATAGTAGTAAATAATGATACAAAATAAATATTAATGAATGATAATAGTATATTATGTATTAAGGGCTTAATTGAGTGTCTTAGAGCCCGTAGAGTCAGTTAGCGCTAGTCGCTAAGACGATAAAGGGCTCTAAAATACTAATTAAGCCCGAAATGTATACGTTAGTTTATGGCCGGACTAAGTTTAAATTAATATTTAATTTTATAAAACTAATTTGAAAAGCGCAAACTTCAAGTAGGTAGGTGCAGTGACAAAACTTCAAGTAGGTAGGTGCAATGGTATATAATTACTGTTATTACCATGGAAACGGCGTAAAGCAAGGGTGACTATTTTTCTAGCGGGCTCTAGAAAGAGCCCTAGAACTCTAATTTAGCAACTTACGCTCTAAAAACAGGTCGCTAAATAAGTCATAATCGCCCGACCGGACATAATAGTTATTTATGTATTAAGGGCATAAAGAAGCTTTTATGGCCAGAAACGTTATTTCTAGCCCGAGGCGTCAGCCGAGGGCTAGGAAAAGGCTGTAGGGCCATAAAAGCAAGCTATGCCCGAAATGCATACACTATTTTATGCACAGATTGTTTTTATCTCAAATCTATTATTGTGTAAAAAATATAATTAAATGAGTACGTAGGTTACATCAAGCCGCTGTACGTATACTTATGTGCTTATATACGAAGTACGTTACTATAGTTACTATCTAAAATACTTAATTTCAGCTTATTTTCATTGGTGATAAGTTTACAAATTATATTAAGAACCAATCAAGTTCTACAAATACAGCTCTGACATTTAATTGACGTTTCATTATTGCCCGTCGGATCATAAAGAGGCCCTTGGGGCATAAAGAGACAGTTATGTTTAGATAAATCTAGCAATAATAGTCTAATTATAATGCATCTGTGCATAAAAGAATCTAAATAATAGTAACAAAATAATTAAATGTCATTCTTTTATAATAGGTGCTTGAAAACCCTCCTTCTTACTCGATACATCTTCTAGTTCGAATTTTTACATGACGCACCGCTTTTAAAATTGTCCTACCATTAATATTATTAACTAGCGAATAAGGCTGGTTCTTCGAACCTTGACCAAGCAAATTCACCAATTCCGGAACAAGACCAGGAAAATTCACAAAGCCAAAAACAAGAACCAGCAGCACTAGGAAATTCACCAAGTGAGGAACAAGAACCCTCGGCGCAGCCCGTACATTGATCTCACAACTCCAGTCCCAGTGAAACAGAAGACATCCCATAACTCCACTGTTGATTAAACTTAAATGCTAGATGCGGCTGCAACCCGGCACTCCGCATTTAAAAATACATTGCAGCCGCATCTAGCATTTCTGTTTAATCATAAAAGCTGGAGTCATTTAGACCCTTACCAGCTTATTTAATCGGTGAGGAAATACGGTTTAAACAGATGCCCGTCGTGAACGGTTCTGCGCTTATCTTTTGCGGGAGCCTTCACTGGCGTTCGGTAACCCCGCAATTAACGCCTTCAGGTGTTATGGAAAACATCCTCAACCACTGTTTAAAATTAAAGTGGGATTTCTAAACCACTTTTACAAAACAACACTCAGTAAGTTGAAGGAAAATTAAGAAGAATCAACCTTAGAAGACATTTTACATTATATGCTGCGGTTGATTGATGCCATTACAGCTCAACTGATTGATGATGAGTGGAGACTCTTGCCCAATTATAAATGTAATCAAGTATTTTTTTGGGGAAACTATTGAAATTTAAAAATGAGCTTGATAATCTAGTGTTTAGTAATTTATTTCGTTTTAATTTAAATTTGTTATCTGTAAAGTTAATGCAATTAAAACAAGCACACGAAACAAATTAAAAACAAAAACTATCAATAGCTGCCTTCTCAAAAGCCAATGCGTCAAAAAAAGCGAGAATTGCACCATCTCGTGTCAATCCACTATATATTCGTCCGTGGGATTAACGTTGATAGCGACAAGTGGCTGTGCTGACATTTATATTTGTCGTATGCGTATGGCTGCCCTTTCTATCTATATGTTCTTGACCAAAATCCTAGATATTTGTAGCAAGAGTGAGATCTGCAAAAAATAAGGGCCAATAATAAGGGGGGGGGGGATGTATTGCAAAAAATTGATAAACTAATAATGGGAGTCTTTACGATTAAACATACCAGAATTCGAAAAATTCGACTCAATCACATAACTCACTCCATAAGATTAGTCTGTGAAAGTTGGGATTGTGATTGCAACAATTAATAAACCATTGACAAAATGCTAATCTTCGTTGGGAATCTTCATCATCTGAGTATGCACCGGTGTAAATTTGAATGCTTTTTTCTGCAAATATTCTTGAAGCATGAACCTAAAATATTTTCTTCAGCATCCTCTTTATAATGAAATTACACGTAGTTCTCCTCTTTGAGAACGTATCTTCATTTTTTCTAAACTTTCGGTACAATGTGTTAAAATATTGACGACTGGAGAGATTGCGGACAGGGAATAAATACATTTATGTAATGTTGAAGAGCTCTTCCATTTTTCCTATACAAAATATAAGCTTCCAGCATATCACATTTCTCTGAGTGTGTAGATGGAATTTTATAATAAAAAACAAACGAAAAACAATTAAATAGATTCTATAACAAAAACAAACACAACAAAAAAATCAAACGAGTTTGCACTAATAATAATGTTCTACGGACAACTACAGCTAAATTGCCATGGTTTTGTTTTCATAGCTGTAGCAGATAACATGAACAATGCATTAGGTGAAAAATATGAAAAAGTGTCAATTTCTTTATTTTTAATTTTAAAGAGGTAATAAACATAAAGTTGTGTATGTATAATGTCGCTGTCCATTTATTTCTACAAAATATACAGGGTGCTCCGTTTAAGAAAATGCTACTTTTGAAAATAAATAACTTAAAAATACGACGTTCACTTTTTTGTCTTCGCCGTGTTAATCAGAAAAAAAATACTGCAAATTTCCTAATTTAATCGACTTCGAGAATAGAATTTAGATAATTTTCCTTATCCAACTAACGATGTGAAAGGCGATGGTCTGATATGGCATTTAAATTAGATTGAGGCCATAGTTAATGCAAAATTTAACCTAAAACAGACAAGGTGTGTTGTAATGGGGAGGTATACAAGTATTTACTACCTTACCTGAGCATTTTATAAGAAAGAAATATGTTTCCAAGTTAACGAGATTATTGATTTCATTAAATTTCTTTTATTTCAAAATTTTAAAGTTTTTGGGTAAATAATTTTGATGGATCATTGTGAAGTTGTTTCATTACCACATAATTGAAACTGTCTTAAATGTTGGGTTTTAAATGATATAAGCAAAACAGCATACAAGTATGTGCGGTTATGCGTCGTACACTAAAAAAATTTGTTGATATCTGAAATTATGTAAATAATGTTTGTTAGCATATGAAGTTTAAATTTGTGACGATAGTAAGGTATTTTTATGTAAATAAGTTTATACATAGTAGTGTAAAGATGAGATTTCATCGACATTCAATAGAAGCTTTATTGTTAAATAAAAACATAAACGTTATATGTAATTAGATAGGGTATTTAATAATTTATCAGTTTATCTAATCAGTTTTAGGGTTATTCAAAATTTATAAACAATAATTTGGTTCTGTTATAAATCAAATGTCAGGATTCTTTTGTTTCATGCAAAATTCCCAGTTCAATTGTTTTTTTGAAAGGTATTAAAACCCGGTTATTTTTGTAACAAATTCTCTTTCAATTTACATCTTTAGAAAAGTGCACACTTGTTGAAAAGCATAAATAAATTTTAAGGTTATGTTTTGAGTTAAAAATATGTAAACAAGGAAGATGTCAGAATCTTTAAGTTATTATTTTAGAAAAAAAAACCGTTGAAATGTTTAAATATTTAACAAAGTTCTGTGAATTCAAGTGATTTTCTTTTAATAACAACTGCATTAGATTTATTAAGTGACAATTTACTTAGAAATGAAATTTTAAGTTTTATCAGATTTTCGTTACGATTAAATTTTGTAAATGGATATGAACTATAATTATACAATTGACTTATACTTGACTTACCACGATTAGAGCAACCAGATTTGGAATTCAATTTACTAAAGCCATTAATAATTTGGAAATATTTGAAAGAGATGAATGGCTTGCAGATTTTATAATACTACAGTTGGCAAACTGATGGCGCCAAACATTTAAATATTTAAACGTGAATTATTTAACAATAGTAGTTATAATTAATTATAGTACGTAAGAATTATGTTGATGCCAGAA
Organism: Agrypnus murinus; assembly: GCA_929113105.1. Lineage (NCBI taxonomy): Eukaryota > Metazoa > Arthropoda > Insecta > Coleoptera > Elateridae > Agrypnus > Agrypnus murinus. The sequence goes on along the minus strand of OV816028.1, from coordinate 77,840,917 downwards.
GTATTAATCGTCAGATAAAGAGAATTAGACTGTTTTGGGAATGAGATTTCATAGAATGCTGGTATCCAAGTTCCTTTTTCCTTTTTCTTTTTATTTTTTGTCTATGTTAAGTTTATTAAATAAATTTGTGTTGTATAAAAAAAGGAAAATTGCTGTATACTTGTTGCATATTACTGTATTCCTAGATTTATATAATTATTTAGTGCCCTATTGAAGTGACCGCCTGAGAGTCTCAATTTGTGGAGAGTTAGACTTTTCACAGCAATTTTATTTAGCCGGAGCAATTATTTTAAATGAAAAGTAAGAGAGTGGTGAGTTGTATGTTGTATGCATTTGTATTATTGCCACCGCCGTCTGTTTTTATAAATCTTATATAACCTCGGAATCGTAACAATACGTTATAGTTATTAACATGACTCATCCTTTAATTTTCCATAATAATTGAGTTCAAATTTTCCTTTTCATTATCTGAAAAGAAAGTTTTGCCCATCTGTACCCGGTTTAGTAATAATATTTTTTTTTCTTTCACCAAGCACAGGGATGCAATTTGTTAAAAATATAACGATTCTTTGGCGTTATCAACAGGCAGATCTACCAGATTAACAGATTTTAAGCTCTTCCGGAGAGCTCATTCGGAAAGATTCGCGAAAAAAAGCAATGCGGATATTCTCAACTTATGTTTGGTATCTTCGGATCCACTTATAGCAAATTTTCGAACCCAGCCGAAAAGAACGTTAAAATCTTTAAACCCTAAAGTTTTCGAAATGCTATGAAGTCCAAATGTTGAAAATATTAACGAAGAAGAAGATTCTGATGAAGAATGTTCTTCAAGAGAAGAAGCAGGACGCGAATACCCTGAGGACGAATTATATCTTATACTTAATATGGTAATTTGTCAAATCAAAAATGCATCAATATTTTTTATAGCTTTATTCTTATGTAATCTGTAATATACAACTTCAATCTTATTTTTTATTTATTTTACTTTGTCTTTAGTAACGTTAAGAGTTTGGTAAAGATTGTAGAAATATGTACAAAAATTCTTTACGAAGCAGGTAACATAATTAGGGTTATGCTGTAAGAAGGTGTACTTAATTATTGGTCGGTGTACAAAAAATTGACTTCTTGATTACACAAAAAGTTTTTTCAAAAGCAAAAAAGTGGTATTTTATTTATCAATTGTTAATAATATTTCGATTTTGAAAACGTTTAAAAATTGTATTAGTTTTTGCCAGGTTTTGAGTTAACATTCCCCAATGAGCGCCAATCCAATTTGAGCGTATTTGTATAACAACGGCTATAGGATGGATCCTTGAGGAACATCCGTTTGGAGGCAAACTTTTAATTAGCAAATACTAGTAATATTACGCATTTAGAAGGATTTGCGTATCTTTTAGTGGGGAAATGTTAGGTTAAAATACTATAACAGAATTTGTTATGACGAAGATAGCTTAAAGTTTAATAATATGAAGAAATCAAGAAAAGGAAAGGCCCTTGACCCCATTTACGTGTTTATTTATTTTTATGAAATCTAGGAGTTATCTCTTGAAAAGATTCTTTATAACCGAAAATTAAAACAAAATAGTTAACAGAACATTGAGGTTGAAGATTTAATTAAAGTAGATAACATATTCATAATAACAGGTAAGTAAAAATGATAAATATTTAAAGAGTTTAAAAAATTAAATATTTTTCACTTTTAAAATACGCATCTGCACATTCATCATTAATTTAAGTGGCTATTTTAAGTAACTGTTAGTTCTAGGGTTTTTAAACTTTGTACTCCTTTCCTTATCGAAATAAACAGTAAAGCTTTTAAATTCTCCAAAGATGTTATAATTACATTTGATTTCTATCACTTTCACTTCGGAACGTGTGCAAGTAATAATAACTATTAATAATATAAACATTAAACTTACAGTCTATAAACATTTAAAATATTGATGTAGATACAACGTAGATAAAAATTAGAAAATCCCAAGTTGTACTTTGATCATTAGGAATTAGTGTATAAATAAAATGAATGAATAAATTTTAATGGGAAAAAGTTTACAACAATACGAAGGAAATCCCAGGTTTTTTTACTATTGCTTAAAAAAGAACAATTGTCATCCAAGAATAAATTGTTTAATATTAATTTTAACAGATTTTACGCACTGTTGTATTGTATTGTTATTGGTGGTAATTTCCCTGCTAAATAGAAATAAAATTTGTTCCAACTTCCAACACAAATTAAATTCAACTTTACATTTGGATTTTTTCTTAATTGTGGCAAATTGCCAAACATACATTCTATAAATAAATTTAAACTGTTCTCGATGAATAAACGGGTTATTTTTAAGATGATCTTTTCAAGAAAATTCTAAATTTCTGAAAAATTTTAATTAAAAACAAATGTGTAAACGTGAAGATGTTAAATTTTAAATATTTAGATTTTACGTAATTTGAAAAGAAAAAATAAAAACAGTACAAGACCCGTCAGTGTATTAATTAAAACAAAAATTCTCATTTATGTATCAGTTTTAAAGCAATAAATTATAGAATGACGCACTTAACATCTAAACTCACACTTACAGTGTATTTCTCATCCTACCAATTAGGTACTACTACTTCTTTTCTTATTAGTTCTAAACATTAGTGTTTTTACTTAATTTATTTCGGTTTCGTTATTTGGATGGCAATAAAGCTTTCCACGACTTGTTTTCAAACAACACAAATAAACAACCGTGTGTACTACGAGTTTGTTTACAAACTTTTCTGGAAACACACCAATGAAAATAGAGAAGAGGGGGAACAGTGTTACACAAAAAATGTTTTTTTGATATAACTCAGAACCAAATAAAAATTTTAAAAGTTTAAGAGTTACTAATCTTCTTTCAACTTTTACATTTAACTCACTTTGATTATTTCAACTGTTAGAGAAATTAAGATTTATTCAATTTGGTGCTCAGTGTAACACTGTATCTTAATAGTGGGGTACAGAGTTACAAGGAAGGGTTAACAATGTTAATGTTAATAAAACAACTTAAAATTTTTATTTAATTCTTGCGTTGTATCTACGAATTTATTTGGATTAACTTCTGTATTCGTTTTTCGTGTAATTTCCCCTAATTAACAAAATTCTGAGTTTTATTCTAGCCCCTTCTTGTATTACCACAAAGTTTCCAACATCGATATGATTTGAATGGGATAATGTATCTTTATCAGTTAGATGCAACTTGAACTGATCACTGTCTGCACAAGTGTTACATAAATAATGTTACACCGAACCCCACTATCCACTGTAACACTGCACCCTAATTATCAAAAATCTATACTCGAATAGTTAATAAGGGCACAAACAGTTTTGAGGTTAAGTTCGTGCTTCTCCGGCGTAAATAAGCTTACAAATTACTTATAAATAAATTTTTAATAATCTAGCTTTAATTAATTTAATCCTGAAGTAAATTGTATTTTACTTGAATTACTTTAAATTAACCAAAATGCACCTACAGTTGGTTAACACCAACGTACTTCTAACATGAAAATATGAACAATTTTTAAGATAAAGCAATCCTAAAAACATTAAGTGTAACACTGTTCCCCCTCTTCCCCTATTTTGCCAAACATACCTCATAGAAAATCTTATGCAATCCTATATTACTTATTTCTATTTGAATAAATAACAGTTGCAATCTGTAATAATCTCACTTCAGGTTCATTATTGCTTATTTAAAATTTAAAAAGATATATTTCATACTCTGGTGTCCACGTGATAGGAGACGCTGCTCCTTATGTTTTGTTATCTTTTTAAACACAACCATCATGTTCTGGTTCCTCTTCAATTTTATTTCAAGTTATGAAGTGGTATATATATTGCCATCGAGAACTTTCCTCACGGAACACGGAAACTGTAGACCAGCAGGCTGTTAAGAGTCAACCTTTGACTGATTGATTTTATTGACTAAACTCAATCTTATATGTAATATTTTTGCTGTATAAATACTTCTAAAGCACCTATACCGTTTATATTGGGCCAATAGATTCCCCCCCCCCCCGAAATAACTTGACCAAAAGAGCTTTCATCAGTACTAATCAAATTTCATAATGTGCTTTTCCCGTGCATTTTGTGCCTATATGACGTCGTCATTGTAGTCCTCAGGGATAATAGACAAAAACATTATTAAAGTATAGGATTTTTTATAATTTAAGTAATAATATACCTATTGCTGTGATTCCAGCACTTATAGTTGAATATAAGTCATTTGTATTGCCTATATATTTAGGGGTTTGGACTCAACTTTAACAAATCATAATTAAATAAATTAATTTGTTACTTAATGAGTAAAGAATACACTCTACATCACTTGATAATAATAAGAAGTAGATCTTAAACGGATTTTCTACTTAAAACTGAAAAATTATTTTGACAAGTTACGATTTGCTTATCGTTAGGTTGTTGTACTTGGTTTTTCATAATTGAAGCCATTGTAAGGTGTAGTTTCACCTGGAAATCATAAAAGGCATAGATGGAAAAGTGTATGCAAGCAATCACCACACTACCCACAGTTTTTGTTGTTGAATTTCAAGTAAATCCTATGCTGTTTTAACGATTCATCAAATTTCATGATAAATGTATAATTTTCATTCATCTATGCATTTGCAGCCAAAATGTTTTGCTGCAATATTGTTAATTAGGTTCTAGAGCACCTTTAGCAATAGAAGAATTCAAGTGGGCAGCTGCCCACTTGAATTCTCTATTGCTTAAAACTGCTTAAACTTAACTTGCTTAAAACTTAAAACTTTTGAAGCTTAAAACTTGTATCCTTTGAGCCTGATTCTGTTAAAATCGTAAAATCTAGTTAATATTTAAAGTTCTGGTGCCAAAATTGATGTAAATATTGTGTAATAGCATGTTAGGCTTCATTTAATAATAAAAAATAATAAAGTGTAAAAATTATCCTCTTTCCGATGATGTAATTTGATTAAACATTTAATTTAATTTTTTAACAATAATTTAATTATGTAGATCTTGTTAGATTAGATGTTCAATTTTTTTAGTAACTTACCAGATTTTGTTAGTGGAAAAATAACGTTTGGCGTTTGTTTTTGAAAAAAATATAAAAGCAGTTCGAAAATCTGGTCACTTGCTTGTTGATTTTCATATAAAGCAGAAGCTATGTCGGATCATGCAATAATTTGTTAAAATTTTGAGGTTGTGTGTCAAATTTTATGTCAATGACATGTCAAAAAAGTGAGGTTACGACAAATGTCATGCAAATTTAATTTTTTTTAAAGAAGTGGTAAATAATTTTAAATAATGATAATAATACAGAACAGTTAATGTGAATTATAAAAAAATTAAAGTAAAGTGTTAATTTGGCTTTTGGACTAATTATTTATAAGAAGAAAATTTCTGTAAAACGTATTGGAACTTTATTTCTGGATGCAAGGAATTTTAAAACAGGATATAATGGAAATCACTTGTTGGAATTCACTAACTGATTTGATGTACTCACGTCTTGGAGAAAACATGTCCAATATTTAATAATGGTAATTATTTACAATACAATTTTCGCTGGAAAGATCAATTTAAAATGTGTGTTCACCATCACAACGAATTAGCAGGTAGATTTACCGACGATTACAGAAAACTGCCAAATAATTAGTGTATGTAAAATTTTTTTCGAGTGGCGCCAAAATTTTTGGATTTAAAAATTTATTTTCAAACTTTAGCTTTATTTTTGTTTCGTTTCTTTCTTTAATTATAATTTAAGATCGTGGGATTGATAAAATAAAAATTATTCAGGAAAAGGGAATTAGACTGTCTCTTAATTCTTATTTTGGTAAATCCAATTGACACCAATAATTAATTTAAATTATTTCAAGTTTGTTAATTGAATCCATTTTAGATAGTAAGAAATTTTTTTGTTTTCGTTTCTCTTTCATAAATTTTCAGTTTTCATTCTTTTTATGTAATTATTAATAAAATAATATCTTTAAATGTTCATAAGGAGATTTATTTGTGTATTTTTTGTGTCCATTAGCAGAATTTTAAAGGTATAGGTTGAACAATATTTTATTGTTTTGTCAAAGAGCGACCCGCCTGGAATTTCCTCATGCAATTTTCCTGAGCTTTCCCTGGATTTTAAAATCATAGCCGGTGCAAATTTTCTTTTCATCACAAAGGTAAGTGGTGTTTGTTTTTGTATAATTTTTCAGTTTGCCTTGCTACCTTTAAACATAAATGATAGTGGTCTTTAATTTAAATAAATCTATAATCAAGTGTTGTAAAGTGTATACTAGTACAGTGCTTATCACAATAAAGTTTTTATGGCGCCCGAATATGATGTTTTCTATTTTTGTTATTATAAAATTTAACACTATCAATATCATATCACTATGTAGAAAATTGTTCTGGGGCGCCCCACCAGGATTATTCATGGTATCATCCCTGTCAATGCCGTACCTGAGTATAAAATCATTTCACGTCAGGCAGCCAAAAAATATTTCCTGTCCCGGTTTCAGGATTCTTCCGTTTGAAAGCTTTGAACAAGCCTCTGAACAAGTCTCTGACAAAACTAAATAATCTTATCTTGCTTTACAGCCACACAACTCTTTCTCCCTTGGCATGGTTCTACCGAATTAACCAGTTTTGTAGAAATCATTCACAATCATCATAATGTCTTTCTTCAATACTTTTTCAGTTCTCGGATTTCGTGTTGTCAGATTTTTTCCTTGCAAAAATACTGTGTCTTCCGGAACAAAGAGTTCGAGCAATTAAGGTTTGTCGTGTTTATCTACCAGAATAATTTTTCGGAAGTAAAGTCAAAATTTGACTTGTATTGTTAGTTTTTTCTGCATTGGATATACTCCTAAAATATAAAGACTCATGCCAATTTTAAATTCCTCTTCTCAAACTAGGCCATCTAACATTTGACATGTCTAAACCATAAGGTAATATTTTCGCATTTGATTCCTAACATTTTCTTTGCTAGATAAATATAGATTTTCCGACACAGATTCTTCCCGTAAATTTTATTTTCGTGCGATTTCCGCAACGTAATTGAGCTTCACTTTGTGTCGTGCAATTAAACGTTCCAGAAATGTATCTCAAAAGATTTACGGAGGAAATCAATGCACTTCTGATATAAATGAACATTTTTGAGCAAGTCAAAGCATATAAATATCTGGGTAAGATAATAAGCAACAGAGGAACGCAAAAAATGAATAACGAATGGAATCAAAGCATCTCGAGCAAACCATGCACTACCGAGCGGCTTCGTAAATGAAAAAGCGATAGCGAAGAAGACTATAATGACAGTGTACCGAACAATATATGTACTCTGACATATGCACCAGAAAACTGGATATTAATTGAAGAAATGAAGAACATACTATAGGGCACGCAAAGTGAGATATCTGAGAAGGGTTTAGAGATTAATAAAATGGAAAAGGAGAAAAGTAAAGACATCAGAAAGGAACTTAGCACGGAACCACAAAAAGAAAAATTTTTTTAGTGGTGTTATAATACGGATGGAATTGCTTCTGATGCAATTCTCAAACCTAGTTTAGTAGAACCGTTTGAGTACACATTCATTGTTGAACCTGATAGTACACTCTTAGACATCGAAATGTCGTATGTGTCTTATATGGGTGATAATACTTTAGCTTCCACTTGAACTGTAGATACTGTCGCCCCTATCATGAACGCCCAAAGCCAAATCTCTTCAGGGTATCCTCCAAGCTTCTATTGTATAGACTACAGCTTCGTGACCAGCAGGCTGATTTTTTAATGATGTTTTGAAGACAGGTACAGCTGATTTCAAATAAATCTAGGACAAGTATTGAGAGTAATTTTTGCGTTTTTAACAACATGTTTCACAGGTAACTGCAAAAAACTCATTAAACATCAAGGAAACGAAAAAGCAATATTTAAACTGTGGAACACTGACTGTCCTAGATTATTTGAAATCAGCTGTGCTTGTTCCTCGAAAGAGTCGCTATACATTGACTTCAACCACTTATCTTCTTATTTTCAGCCACATTTTTGAATTCCCCTGTGGTGGAGGACAGACAAAATGCCACAACAAAAATATAATATAGTCTACGTACATGAACAACGTGTTGATGCACTTCGAAAATCGTATTGTATGAAAACATTTTGCAGTATTTTTAGCAAAATGTCATATGCATTCTACAAAAATAGTTCTTATCTCATGGGATAGATAATATTGTGTATAGAAGTTTATGAAAGGGGTGAAATCTGGGAATAGAGGATACCAAAGAAGATGATAAATCAAAGCTTGTGACTTGCGCAAGGTGGATATGATGGGAAATACGTCATATTCAACCTATGCACTGCGATAGGATGGTGTCTTTTCCAGTGTGGGGTCAGCAACAGAAATTATATTACAATTAATTAAGTACATCCAAACTCGACCACAATTTGATTAGTAGTTTTGAGGAAAGAGAACTAATTTTGTGTGTTTTTTGTACGGATTACTGTATCTATGAAACAGGTTTTACAGCGGCAGCTACGCCCACAAACAGAAATCATTTCTGATCGCACTTTTGTTGTCACAGGAACACCTCTTACCAATACTGTTAAAATGCGCGGATCTTTTACCCAGAAAACTTCAATTGAATCAACCATCAGTGAGTAAGTTAAATTTCCCTGTAGTTATCAGGACACTTAGTAATATTTCTATGACGACCAGAAAACGACGTCAAGGCTGCGAAACTAAGAAATTCTTGTTTATAACAGATACACCTGTAAAAAATTAAACTGCGGCTAGTGAAGCTAAAAGGCCACCAAAGAAAGAGCTGTACAGTCCAACAAACGAGAACTTTCGTGTGACCTTACGATGCGCAGTGGCACAATTGGCTTATCAGTCCGGTAGCGCATCAGTCACATAAGATGGATGAAAGATAAGAGTGCGAGTGATGCTGCATCTCTTTTACCCTGAATGTCGCCCTTCTTCACCGACTGCGGAATCCACCCGAAAGTTCTCGTTTGATGGACTGTACTTGCTGATAGGTCGGCGTTTGGTATCGGTACACTATGACTGGACAAACAATTCAATAGTTTATGGTTTTGAGTAATCTATAGCACTCTTCCGTTTTATTGAGTTTTCTAATTAAATTTTAGCTCTTAAAGTGAGAAATTTTAATTTAAAAGTCTACTTAAATAAACACGTAAACTTGATAGACATTGTATAGTCTATGAAATCTACACAAGTCAGAAATTGTATTGATGCTGAATTTGGTAGATAATATGGCGATAAAAGATAAAATGTTAAAAAAATCGCGATGCTAGTTTAGCTAATTAGAAAAACATTAATTTTGTGATCTTGTTGTTGGTCCATTAGCCACACTCATCACATGTGTTACTGAAGGGCATACAGAATGGGACATCTGTTTAAAGGTACTAAAAATAACATACAATGTTATTTTATTCCTTAAAGTTTCTTTTTAAACTTCCTTTAATTTCCCTAATGATAAGTGTATGTCATTTCCTTTAAACAAAATGAGTTATTAATTTATAATTTATTATTAAATAGTGAAAGTAATGCACATAGTAAACATAAAAATTACATTTCAAAGTCAATGAGCTCTCTAAACATAAGTACCAATAAGAACAAGCGTGATACTTCTTTATATTTGATTTTATAGTTACTATGTATAATAATATAAAATCGTTTGATTTTATGATTTTTAGAATAAAAAAGGTTAAAAAACGGCTATTATATCTATTTTCCTCCGCGATGATTATTAGTAACGTGACTAAACAAAGTGGCTAAATAAGAACATCCTGGCAACCCGGTCTGGCAAAAGGTGATCAAGAAGTAAGATATGTCACGCATGCTTTTAGAGTGACGCATTTAAATGAAATGATGACTTGGGGAACCTATATTTGACCCCAAACACATTGCTTAAGGATGCGCCGCGACGCTTGACGTCAGTTCGATAAAATTATCCGTCACTACCATTGGTATTTTGGTTGTGGAAAGGTGAACATTCGCGCCCGTACTTTACGTAGGTGCTTTCGGTCATGTTCTTCAATCATATGACTTGCGTGATACTACTCACGCATCATTATTTAGAATGAGAAATGCGGTTAGAATTTATCTAGTATTTAGGTAATTTTGTACAAACGCATTATTCAGCTATAAATGGATGATTTCACCAAACCTAACAATTTATGTCCAGTAGTAATGACAAACATTTTTACTGTACTTAACAAGATATGTAACAACAAAAAAAAACTTCAAATTTCAACAGTGGTATAATTCCCTAAATGGCAAAAACTATTTCACACCTGAACTTCTAGAATCTCCATGAAATATGAAAATACGTATATCTGTTAAATTGGATGGTTGACGAGTTACGAATTTTGTACTAATTTGTACAGTCGTTGTCATGACGTAATAACTCTTTTTTTTATTTTAATTTAATAAGAAACGCTACCTGTTTTTACTCAAGCATTAGATGTGTGTCAAAATAGCCATACAGACCACGATATATCTTAATGTAATCCTTGATCCCTTAGGATTCTTCTGGAAATCATATAAACTTGTTACTTGCGACAAATAAAATCGACTTATGTACGACTGTACATATACTCGTATATCAAAAGTACTGTTTATGAAGTTTTCGGGTATAAAGTAGCTCTTTATTTCATACTGTCCGGGAGATACTAATTTCCCGGCTCCATTTGAGTCCGGGAAATGAGACATTACAGTACTAGGCCGGGAAATGTTGCCTGGTAATATTTCCCGGACTCATGAACTAAAACAAATGAAGCCCTTTTTTTTAACAAATTTATTGAAAACGACAAACTTTAAAACTTATTAATGATTAATAGTGATATTAATGGAACAACAAGAATTTTCATTAATGTTAATACTTGGCATGACCCCGTCGGTGGTAATTCTGGGGTTGGAAACTTCTTTTTTTTGTTGAAGCACCTCTACAAAAGTTTCTCCGCCTTGGATCATTCTTGCTACTTTTCTTTTCCCTTCATTGCCTTCTTCTACATATTTCTCTGCTACCGAAGAACTCTTCCAGCCCCCATGACGCTTTAAAACGTTAATGTCGGCCCCAGCGTTAGCCAAAGGAGTCGCCGACGTACGGCGAAAGCAATGGCCTGTATATTTTTCGGGGTGTTCCAACTTAAGATATTCAGCGATTTTTTTTGGTATCCCTCCAATGGTGTGGATACCAACTCTTTGAGAAACACACCTTCCTTGTCTATACGCTATAAAGAGCGCTTTTCCAGTCATAGTTTTAGGGCGCAAATGTCGGTAGTTTCTATAGAGCTCCAAAAAGTTAATTCCATCGCATTCATTAAGCACCGTAAACACCCGTTTAACATAAGTTTTTGTTTGATTGATACTGACAACCAATTGGGATCCACTGTCCACCACGTCGTCAATACTAAAGTTGTGCAGTTCATCTCGCCTGCAACCACCGGCAATGCCTAGCATTGCAATTACCTATAACAAAAATAAAACCCTTGTAACTTATTTAAAAAATTTACGACCAAAATTATAGTTATTCTTACAACCGTGGTGATGACAAAGCAAAGATGTCGGTAATATCCTACCTTTATCAAAAGAAAATCCTTGGTGGGTGCTTCCTTCATAAATCTATTAACTTCTTCCCGACTAAGAACTTTGGATTGATTTGGATGATGGCCTACCGACTCCCTTTTGAGAAAAGCTGTCAACTTGCAATATTTGGAGATGTTCACATTTTCATTTACCAACAGCGTGGATTTAACCATTGAATATTTAGCCCACAAAGTAGAGCTATTATATTTTTTGGACTAAAAATAATGTTTTTATTAAAAACATTCTTTGATAAAACATATTTTCTTACCGCATCTAAAAAGTAAGCCAACATAATGTCTTCGTTGACATTCTTTTCCGCCTTGTGATCTTTTCGCCAATCGCAAAATAACCGGTATTCTTTTTCGTATCTTCCTATCGACTTGGTGGGAATAAGCTTCGCCGTAGCTTCGGCACATTTCGAAACTATTTCATCCAAACAATAATTACTTGACGAACATGCAGCTTCCATTTTTGACAGGAGTTTTGAAAACAAGAAAATTTTCAAACATTTCGTTGCTACCGTTACTATAAATAAGGCGACCAGATTATCCTTAATAATTTAACTGATTAAAATTATTCTCTATTTCAAAATTAAAAAAGCGATACAGATGAAATAAAATGTTATACGTCACATGGCCGTGAGATGATCTTACAGTACTCATTTCGAAATACCTGACTCCTTTGTCGCCTCGTCCGTTAACTTCTCATTCGTACTGTAATAAAACATCTCCCGGCCTTATAACGTATATAACTATTACAATACTAATAAAATAAAGTAGTTATTTTATTTTACTAGTACAGCAAAAACAGCTGAAGCAATAGCAAGATCTACTATAACATATCAAGTTTTCATATGGCAACTATATATTGCTATGATATCTTGCCATGCATATAATACTCATATAAAAAGGATATTTTAATTTGTTAAGAATTAAAATTTAATTTGAGTTTAAAGTCCATCCAAAACAACTAAATTACATATGCTGTAGGGGAGGGGAGGGATTCTTCTTGACTGAGGATGTGATGTAGCTTTTTCTTCGATGTGGGGTTCAACTAAAAATGGACTGTATGTTTTAGAGCTGTACTTGTTGTACATACAATTAATACGGGACTAAGTACACCAATATAAGCAGAATATCTTGATAGTTTATTCATATTTTTTACATGGAGTAAATATCTGACATTATTTTATTTTTTTTTATGATGACAGTCTATTCTTTTATTACAAAAACATGTCACTAAGCTACAGGGTTATAGCAAACTTGATTTATATCAATTCGAGAAATCAGTAAAATTGAGAACTGTGCAAGCTGGGCCTGAACATTCTGCCCCGCGTTGAAGTTTTATAACTTCAAGACTATCTAAGAATTCAAAAAAGGTAAAAAATAACTTGAAACGATTAAATAAAAATAAAGCTTTGCTTTTTGTTACATTCTAAACGAAACATGAAACCCATGGAATGGTTAATAAAACTAAGAAATATTTACATCATTATCGTTAATCGGTAGGAGACAAAGTTTTGTTATACTTCGAACATAAGTTCCGTTTTGACATTTAATCTTAACCATTCTTACTTTTTGATCTGGACCTGGAAAAGTTTCAACAATTCTTGCTAATGGCCATTCTAATGGCTTAATATTGCTTTCCTTAAGTAAAACTAAATCATTAACCTGCAAATCTCGGTAATGTTTGAACCATTTTGGTCTATTTTGCAAATTGTTGAGGTACTCTTTCGACCATCTTTTCCAGAAACTTTGTTGAACTTGAACACATCTGGCCCAACGAGATAGTCTGTTTTGAGAAATATCAGTAACATCCTTTTCTGGAAAAGATGTCATACTATCGCCTATGAGAAAATGTCCTGGTGTTAAAACTGTCAAATCATTGGGGTCTGAAGACATTGGAAAGAGAGGAAGGGAATTCAATATAGCCTCAATTTGAGCAAGAATTGTGCTAAATTCTTCATATGTAAAATGGGACTATCCAACAATTCGACATAAATGACTTTTGACACTTTTAATTGCAGCTTCCCAAATACCTCTCCAGTGTGGGCTTTTTGGGGGAATAAATTTTCACTGCGTTTCTTTAGCTGTTAAAAAGTTTTCAATGTCTTCAGTATTCTTTTTATTCATAAAAAAATCATGAAGTTCTTTTAACTGATTTCTCGAACCCTGAAAATTTGTGGCGTTGTCACTGTATATCACTACAGGATTACCACGACGAGCAATAAATCGTTTGAGATTGTTGAGAAAAGCATCTGAAAAGAGATCAGACACCAATTCGATGAGGTGAACCTCTTCAAGAGGTTTATTAACTATTACATCGAATTCAAACTTATTCAAATCTAAATTTATGTCACGTAAAAATAATGGACCATGCCACCATAAGGTACACTCTAAAATATCTTTAGATTTCATACCACGAGAAAGGAAATCAGCTGGATTGTCTGCAGATTTGATATGACGCCATTTATATTTGGAGGTTAAGTTCTGAATTTCTGCTACTCTATTTGCAACGAATACTGACCATTGTGAAGGGTGGGACAGTATCCAAAATAATGCAATTTGTGGCGTTGTCACTGTATATCACTACAGGATTACCACGACGAGCAATAAATCGTTTGAGAGTGTTGAGAAAAGCATCTGAAAAGAGATCAGACACCAATTCGATGTGTACGGATTTTGTCGCCATACATACAAAAACAGCGCAATAACTTTTGATCGAGGGAACTCGTTTTAAATTAGACGATTTTATAAAGAAAGGTCCTCCAAAATCTACACCTACTTTAGAAAAGGGGCGTGAGGGATGAACTCTATCTTTCGGTAAATTAGACATAATTTGCTGACTAGTTACAGCTTTAAATCGAAAACATGTTATACAATTTCTAACAATTCGTTTTGTTTCTTTTAATCCGCTAAGGGGTCAAAATTTTAATTTGAAGTTTGAAAGAACAGTGTGTGGTCCAGCATGGCCGTGCTTACTATGTTCACTTTTTAGTAGGAGGGTAGTACCAATATTTTTGGAGGGTAATAAGGGTGTCTCTGTTCAAATGGCAAATCGCAGTAAGCAAGCCTGCCTTCTACTCTAAGGAAACCATCTTCATCAATAAAGGGACTGAGTTGTAAAATTGACTTGTTTGTTAGAATTTTATTTCGATTTAAATCTGAGATTTCCTGGAAAAAACATTGTTTTTGTAAGTTTTTAATAATTAACATTAAAGACTTTTCTAACTCTTTAACAGTGAGGGGGCCATTTAATTTTTCGGAAGTGAGTCTAGTATTCTTTATGAATCTCAGACAAAAAGCAATGGTTCTTTGTAACCTTGAAAAAGAAGAAAACTTTCTTCTGAAGAAAAGAAAAGAAAATGTTCTGTAAGAGCATGAAGTATTTTGTGAGATTTTCACTCTTCAAGAGGTTTATTAACTATTACATCGAATTCAAACTTATTCAAATCTAAATTTATGTCACGTAAAAATAATGGACCATGCCACCATAAGGTACACTCTAAAATATCTTTAGATTTCATACCACGAGAAAGGAAATCAGCTGGATTGTCTGCAGATTTGATATGACGCCATTTATATTTGGAGGTTAAGTTCTGAATTTCTGCTACTCTATTTGCAACGAATACTGACCATTGTGAAGGGTGGGACAGTATCCAAAATAATGCAATTTGAGAATCAGTTCAAAGATTTACTGAGTTTATATGGATTTTGTTTCCACACACAGAAACAATTCTCTGGATTAATCTTGACAGTAGTACCATAGCTGAAAGTTCAAGTCTGGGAAGAGTAATTGTTTTCACTGGGGCTATTCTCGACTTGGAAGTAACTAGTTTACATGAAACTGAATTGTCTGTATAAATTGTGCGAATAAATATGCATGCAAATATGCAGCTAGAGAAGCGTCCGCAAATCCATGGAGATCAGTAGTTTGGATTTGTTTATTTATAAAGAGATACCTAGGAATTCTTAACTTTTCTAATTCTGGCATATCAACAATAAAATCTTTCCATTGCTGAATAAGATTTGGATCACTAATTTCAGTATCCCAACTTAACTTATGAAGCCAAATACGTTGCATTAAAATTTTTTCTTTAACTATAATGGGATTCACAAGACCTAGGGGATCAAAACATTGAGCAAGGGCAGAGAGAATCAGACGTTTGGTAACAGGGTCATGAACAGGTAATTTAGGGTGAGTGATACAAAGACAATCAGAGGTGGATTTCCATTGGAGCCCTAAAACTTTGCTAGGAGCATTACTTAAATTTATGTCAAATTCTGTTCTATTAGACTGCGATACTTCTCTTAAAAAGTTTTTGGAATTGGAGCACCACTTATGGAGATGAAAGCCGAAAACGTTTAGGAGTTTATTTAGTTCCTGATAGAGAGCTCTTAAGTCGTCATAACTATTGCATCCACATAGAATATCATCTACATAGGTTTGGGTTAGGATTGCTTCAGTTGCAAGAGGAAATTCGGACTTTTTAATTAAAGCGATTTCATGTAACACACGAGTAGCAAGATAGGGGGCACAATTTGTGCCGTATGTCACTGTTAAAAGTTCAATGGACTTTAGGGATTCTTGGGGATCATCTCTCCATAAAATATTTTGCAAGAAGGTTTGCTCTGGATTGATCATTACTTGTCTGTACATTTTTTGAACATCCGAAGTTAGGACAAACTGAAATAGACGAAACCTACAAAGTATGTCATAGAGATCAGGCTGAACTTGAAAACCTTTAAGAGTCACGTCATTGAGTGAGTATCCTGAAGTGCTTTTGCTACTTGCATCAAAAACTACTCGCAATTTAGTACTTACACTTGCTTCTCGAATTACACATAAATGAGGAATAAAATATTTATTTTCTGAATTAGAATTAGAATTTAATAAATTTAATGGAACATATTGAGCATGACTTAAAGCAATGTATTCGTCTATAAAGTCTTTGTAACTTTTGAACAACTGTGGGTCCTTTTGGAACCTTTTTTCAAGAGTTACGAATCGTCTTTTGGCCATTGTGTCAGAATCGCCAAGTTTTTTATGTTCAGAAGTAGTTTTTAAGGGCATGTTAACTTGAAATCGACCATTTTCTATCATTTTTGCTGAAGAACAAAATATTTCTTCTGCAAGCGCATCATCAGGGCTGAGAATTTTATTATTGGGAAAAGGGACATCTTCAATCTCCCAAAACTTTTCTAAGGCTTCAGTTAAATCTGAAGTTTGTAAAAAACAACAAAGTTGGGATTGTTCAGAAACTATATATGGGTCAGTTTCAGCGAAATCTGACAGATTAGCTAGGCTTGAGATTGCTTGAGAAGGGATGGGGCCACCTATAGTGTATCCTAAATATGTATTCATAAGTGTTAACAAATTATTTTGAAGTCTTATAATTTCACCAGTGATGATTTTATAGAAAACATCAGCTCCTAATAAAATATCTATTTCAGATGGAATGTAAAATTCTGGGTCAGCGAGTTGAATGTATTCGAGAATAATTATTTCTTCTCTTCTTAGGGATAACTGGGGCAACTTGCTAGTAATTGTTTTTAATACCGAGCAAGTAATGATATACTTACAATTCTTGTGTATGTTAGAATAAATTGTAATATTTACAATCTTCTTAGAGTTAGTGGCTACTTTATTTATTCCATTTATAGAAAATTGGCGAGTAACTAAGGGGAGCTTAAGTCTTTCAATTAGATTTTCAGTGATAAGTAAAGTTGTGCTACAGTTATCAAGAACTGCTTTGACCTTTAAAGAAATACCTTCTATGGTAAAAACTGTAACAATTGCAGTAGCTAGTAGTGTTTCTCCACTAGATGACAGTGTAGAAAGAATGGTGTCTGACTGAGGGCTAGTCTGTGGAGGATAACTTGATTGTGAGTGTGAAGTAGGGATTGAGGGTTCTGATAATGACTGAATATTGAGTGGAGAGCTATTGGAGACATTTAAAAAGGGTGAATGGCTTTTGCGAGGAATTAGAGTTTGTTTGTGATTAGAGTTATTTTGAAAGTTTCGAGAATGTTGAGAACTTTCAAAATTTTGTTTGTAGCGGGGATTCAAGTGATTGTTGGTAGGTGTATCTACATGCAGAATTGAATGATGCTTTTTGTTACAAATTGAGCATCCTTGAGAGCTGCATTGACTTATAAAATGCCTCGAACCTAAGCAATTGTAGCAGACCCAATTATTTTTCACAAAATCACTTTTTTCTTTTGAAGGAAGAGCAGTAAATTGAGAGCATCTGTAAATTTTGTGATTATCTAAATTACAATACAAACACTTTACATTACTACTTTGCGATAGGTTAGAACCTGGAGGTTGACAACTTTGTGCCACATGAACATGATACGAAACCTTTTGGAGTTTCTTCGTTGTACCATTTAATTCTGGAACCGTTCCTCTTTCCAAGATAATGCATCTCCTCTCCAAACAATTGAGAAGATCTTTTAATGTGGGCAATTTAGTAGAATCGGTTTCAGAGTCATAAGAACGTTTGGTACTAAAATCCAATTTTTCACACAGAACATAAATTAGAATTAAGTCCCATTCTTCTACAGGAACTTGTAAATTTCTAAGAGCCTCAACATTTTGTTTAATGAGAGTAACAAATTCTCTTAAGTTAGCAGCATTGCCTCTACTTAAGGAAGGTATATGTAAAATACTTTTAATGTGTGCAAAAATTATTGACACTTGATTGTCATATCTACATTTTAATGTGTCTAATGTAATTTGTAGGTTACCAGGAACCAATGTTAAATTTTTAATTAAATTTAATGGTTCATTTTGTAAATATCTTTTTAAGTATATTAATTTCTGAACCTCAGACAGACTTGGTTCATCTTGGATTAATGTTTTAAAAAGTTCAATAAAGGTTTTCCACTGAGTGGGATCACCTGTGAAATGAGGAATATTAAGTTCAGGAAGCTTTACACCTATATGTTTTTGAAACTGACTTACCGTGTTGCTTTGTGACTTTGGTGACATGAAATCATCAAGCTTATTTCTAATACGTGATAAAATTGTACAATATTTTGATTCAATTTCATTTCTGATCTGATTGTTGAGTTGAATCTAAGTTTTCAATTTGATCTTGAACATTTTCATAATTCCCAAAGGCTTTAATTAACATTTTTTCCCTAATTTTAAACTTGTGACTTTCATTCACAGAGTCAGAGTTGACATTGACCCAAGTTTCCACTCTTGTTATTGCGGATTTATATTTTGCACGATCCTTTGTTAAAACTTCCATTTTTATAAATAGTATATGTAGTTATCACTAGTTTTCAAAATGTTTACTTGCAGTAATACGCTAAAAGTTCAGTTCAAGCTACTAGCATTTCTTAAACTCACCACTTTAACTATAGATCAAATTGTTTTATTTTGACGTGACAGCTTCCAAATTTTGGGATTTCGTCATTACACTCAGAAATATTTCAAATATGGGCTCTGGGCAGGACTAGAATAGGGCTGGGTAGGGCTAAAACAGGGGTTCTTGATCCGGTTCGAATCTGGCCAAAATGTAGGGGGGGGGGGATTCTTCTTGACTGAGGATGTGATGTAGCTTTTTCTTCGATGTGGGGTTCAACTAAAAATGGACTGTATGTTTTAGAGCTGTACTTGTTGTACATACAATTAATACGGGACTAAGTACACCAATATAAGCAGAATATCTTGATAGTTTATTCATATTTTTTTACATGGAGTAAATATCTGACATTATTTTATTTTTTTTATGTTGACATTCTATTCTTTTATTACAAAAACATGTCAGTAAGCTACAGGGTAATAGCAAACTTGATTTATATCAATTCGAGAAATCAGTAAAATTGAGAACTGTGCAAGCTGGGCCTGAACATATGCTATAACAGAGAAAATCTTTGTTAGATCTAAGCATCATTATACAGGGTGCCCATTATGTATGGAATATATTACATGTATATCTCGGTAAATATCGACTTTATAAACAAATTTGTTATATAAAAGTTATTTAACATTTTATTTTCCATAATAAGATAGCATTCGATTGTTTTTATTTCAGAAAACAAATGAGTAATGAATAACACTTTAATTTTTTTAAATAGCAATGTACCCTTTCATTAAGCTCATTTGATAGAGACTTTTTTTCTCTTTTCGATGACCTAAAATCTTAGTACCCCTATATCAGAAAATTTTTGAAAAAAAACGTAAAAAATGTTTATTAAGTTAATTTCACCAATAACATGAATCTAGATATCCGAGATCTCTTTCATTTGTCTTAACAATTGATTGTAGGGTTTTATTGTGACAGAAGTTTGTTTATTTAATTAAGTTGTTAGTACATGGAAAAATAAAAATGGTTCATTTAACAGAAACTGAACGTATAGAAATTTTAATTATGGTCGGTTATGGGGATCGCAAACGAACACAATTAGAAGTATGTGGAATTTTTAATGAGCGTTATCCACATCGAGAACCAATCACCCAGTCAGTAGTTAGCAAAACCTTGAAACGGTTTAGGGAAACTGGCAATGTTAAAGATCTGGTGAAGACTGGTCCGCAGAGGTCTTCAACAAATGAAGATAAAAAGCTCGATGTTTTAATAGAAATCGAAGAAAATCCAAACATTTCAACTCGTCAGAACGTACAGAAAATATTACATTCAGAAAAATTACATCCGTACAAACCGACTTTATTGCAAGAATTATCCGAAGATGACTACGATCGACGTGTTGAATTTTGTGAATTTATGATGAAGCGAATCAACAACAATCCAAATTTTCTTAGTAATATTGTTTTTCTGACGAGGCTACGTTTTGTTTAAATGGAAATGTTAATAGGCATAATTGTCGATATTGGGCCGCTGAAAATCCCCATTATATGATCCAAAATCATACCCAAACACCACAAAAATTAAACGTATGGGTGGGAATTTGTGCAGATCACATAATTGGACCTTTCTTTATTCGTGGTACTCTAACTGGTGACCGTTATTTCCAATTATTGCAACAGCAAATTATAAAAAGCTTGCCAAGCAAATCTTGATGATCTTTGGTTTCAACAAGAAGGAGCACCGCCCCACTATCATTTAGATGTACGCCGATATTTAAATGTGGTATTTCCGGCCCGTTGGATAGCCAGAAGAGGGTCTGTGGAGTGGCCTTCCCCATCTCCGGATCTTAGACCTTGCGATTTCTTCTTCTGGGGATATTTAAAATCAAAAGTGTATACAAACCGACCCCAGAATCTATCCGAATTAGAGCAACGAATACAAAATGAAGCTGCAGCAATTTCTCCCAGATCGCTCAGAGATTCTTTTCAAGCTTTTCGTGATAGGTTGGGCCACTGCCTTGCAGTTAATGGTGAACATTTTGAACACTTATTGCCATGAAAACCATTTTATTGCTAATTTCGTTTTGTCTTCAAGCTTTATAAGAGACGTACATAATTTTCTGTTCATTTGTTTTATTTTGTTTTTTGTTCATTTGTTTTGTTTTGTACATTATCAGTTTCACTTTCTTCTTCGTAAACACTGTTACTAGTTGATTTAGGCATTTTTGCATACAGAACTTCACTCAACAAAATATCACTTGCATATGTCAAAACGACGCGACGATGGCTTCATTTGATATCAGCTCAGCTATTTTTACTTCAGCGCGTCCTAGATATACAGGGTGGAGCACGGTAATTTGCTGATTTGGGAATGAAATAAAAAAATAATGAACACTTAGAAACTTACATTTTTATGTTTCTCATATTGAACAATAATGAAAGTTTCTAATTACATGGTTTTAAACAGTGTATTTGCAAATGTCTACCTTCACAATCCACACACTGCTGCAGTCGTTTTCTGAAATTCTCATGCACTCTTTCAAGCATGTCTTCTGGTATTCTTGCAATTTCAGCCTCAATATTGTTCTGTAGGTCTTCCAGGGTGTTGGGACGGTTGCAATACACCTTCGACTTCAGGTAACGCCAAAGAAAAAAATCGCATGGGGCTAAGTCCGGTGAGCGTGCGGGCCAGTTGAGATCCCCCATCCGAGAGATAAGCCTTCCAGGAAACGTTTGCCTCAAAAAATTCATGGTAATGCACGCTGCGTGTGCAGTGGCACCGTCTTGTTGAAACCAGGTATCCTGTAACTGCATTGCCTCAAAAGCCGGCTGGAAAAACTCTTGCAGCATAGTTAAGTAACGATCCGAATTCACAGTTACAGCACGACGATTCTCCTGTAAAGAGTAAGAGCCAATGATGCCTACTTGTGATATGGCGCACCACACAGTGACGCGGTCTGAGTGCAGGGGTCTCTGGTGAATTTCCCTGGGGTTCGCTTCGTTCCAGTACCGCATATTCTGTTTGTTTACACACCCACTGAGGTGAAAATGTGCCTCATCAGAAAAGAACACATTTGCGTCACGGGGTATGGTTGCAAGCATGTCTTCACAAGATGTTCTTTGTGTTACATAATCCCGTACTGACAATTGCTAGACCACGCACATTTTATACGGGTGAAAATTCAGTTCATCATGAAGAATCCGGTGGAGAGAACGTCTTGAAATGCCAAGAGCAAGTGCTTGTTTTCGAGCAGAGCGTTTCGGAGATTGCAGTACTGCTGCTCTAACTTGTTCGACATTTTGTGGTGTTGTAACGCTTCTCTTATGTCCTCTTCGTACAGATGACACATCCCCTCTTGTTCTGAATGCATTTACCCAATTTACAATTGATTGCCGTTCAGGAACACGTCCGCGTGGGGGAACTGCAAATCGCAAACGAAAAGCACGCTGCAGTGCAATGATCGAGTGTGAATTCGAGAAATACACTTCAACACAAAATGAGCGCTCCTCATGTGTCCACTGCATTATGGCAATTGAACAGCAGATGAATACAAACCTCCCATCGTTCACTATAAACCACGCCTACTTTCCCCTCTCTACGACCAACAGCGCAGCCACAGCGTGAATTTAAAAAATGCAATTTACCGCGCTCCACCCTGTATAAGACATACGCTACAGAGATTGAACATGTCCTAGGCTTATTCAGTTTCTGTACTATACCATCGCTTTTCTAAATTACAGAAAAGCAGGACATGTTTAATTTTTGCACCATTCGATCGGGCACCCTTGAATTATGGTGAATTCATCTATAACTCAATTTACACAAAAAGTGGACATATTCAGTTTCTGCATTGACCGATTCAATTGATTCTTCTTTCTTCGCGGCGGCCCTTATATATCCATACAGAAGTATGTAGAATTTTCTAGAAGTCTCCAGCACATCGACGGCCGGCCATCCACACCACTCACGCGAGCTTTCGAATGTTCGACGGTCGGCGTATAGCGGGTTTTCCCATTCGTTACACTGCCCCCCTCTTCAAGTCTATTCTGTC
The DNA here is from genome assembly GCA_929113105.1 of Agrypnus murinus. Lineage (NCBI taxonomy): Eukaryota > Metazoa > Arthropoda > Insecta > Coleoptera > Elateridae > Agrypnus > Agrypnus murinus. The sequence continues at coordinate 77,817,954 of OV816028.1, read as the reverse complement.
CCAGAACAGGTTTTATTCTCTGGTTCCCGTAGAAAGGGTCGTGATGATATCGACGGCCTTCACCTCGACTACACGTTCCATTACAGTAGAAGCAACAGTTTACACTTTTGGTTGGCTTTGACGCAGGCTGTAGGTCAAAGCTGCAGACCAAAATTTTCACGTCCGTAGTTCTAAAGATAACTTCCAGCATGTTTCGAACGATCGTCCAATTAAACTGATTCCGCCCACAGCCGAGTTTGAGAACTGCCAATTTGTTAATGCCCCTGGTAAGTAACTTGGCCCTCAAATCCCATAATGCCCTACACAGGTCCGCGTAACTGGGTTTCTGGTAGTAAAACTGCTTGGTTACCAATTAGTAAATGCAGCGTTCATGATCCGACAAGTGTAAGGTTTTACCAACAGAAGGATATTCTGTTCTCGAAGTTCATCCAGACGTCCAAATTTCTAAACACTACTGCGACCCCTCTTGCCATGAGGAGGTCCTCGGAGACACACTGGGCAATGGAATAATCAACAGGGACCCGGAAGATATCTTGTTGCATCTCGGTCGTGACTCCGAATCTGGTGCCGGAAAACGTAGCCATAAATTCTCCAAAGGTTGGCTGATCATCTTCAGGCCTTACTGTATTGACAGCAACTTCAGGCTCATCTTTCTGATCCGGGACTGCGTTATTATTTCCCTCATAGGGCGCCAGACGATTGGAGTGTACCACCTTTGGTTTCCTTCTTGGAAATTTTCGGATGCGGTAAATCAAATCATTTATTCGTTTCTTCACCTGGTATGAGCCCTCCCAATTTCGCTGTAACTTTGGAGAATAGCCACGACGTCTTTGGGGGTTGTATAACCAGACAAGATCTCCAGGATGAAATCCTCCTTCTTGGGCTCTCACATCGTACGAAGTCTTCATCCGGTCACTCGCAATTCGGCTATTGTTTCGGGTTCGGTCGTGAACATCCTCCAACTTCTTCTTTAAGTTGATGACATAATCATTCCCGGCTACTTCCTGCTCTGCAGGTGGAGATCCATATTTCAGATCACACGGTAACCGTAGCTCGCGTCCAAACATCACAGACGCTGGTGACTGACCGGTTGTTTCGTGAACCGATGCACGATAAGCCATCAGGGACAGATGCAGGTATTGCTCTAAGTCTCGTTGATGATCGGAGACGACCTTGGTCAAGCATTTGCTCATTGTCCGATTCATGCGTTTTACCATTCCATCGGACTGCGAATGTAGCGGTGTGGTCCGAGTCTTGCGAATGTCCAACAATCGACAGACTTCTCCAGAAAGTATAGACTCAAAATTTATTACTGATCTGTTTGTAAAGATTCTTTTACTTAAATACTTTATTTTCTCCTTATTGACTTCCGTTCTTGCAGCTGTTGTGTTATAGTTAAAAGAATAGCAGCTAAGAGCAGTAGGTTTTTTTTAGGTAGGGCCATTTTCTAAATCATAACGTTGTGTAGCATCTCATCAGTGTTGTCAACCCTCCTACAGCGCATTTCAGGAAGATAGTGCTGCTAAAAATGGGTAGATTGCAAAGAATAAAAATTAAAATGGCTACTCATCATCACCTGAATCTATTTTACATTCTAGGCATTCTAGGGCCCCCATCTTCCGTCTGCTTCTGATTTCCCAAAATTAGGATTTTTCGCATACATGCCAGATTTCAGCTTTTTAGGTCACCAGAAATCAGGAGTGAATTTTTACATGTTTTGAAACTGTAATTTTGTTATATTGGCTATGGCTCACTGGATACCGAATTTCGTGAAAATCACCTGGCAAATAGAAATTCTGGAACTTGTATTGTAGGTACGATTCAGGTACTATTCTAGGACCAGCCGATAGAAACTTCGAAAAACTAACAACGAGGTCGTGATTAACAATATCAAAAATTTCCAAATATCCATTTTTACCGTAATTGAACGATTTTTATCTTTGGTCCATTGGAATAACATGAGGCATTTGTTGAACCATTAATTTGTACCCTTTTCGGATTTTACAGGTTTAGGGTTTTTTCTTGTATCATTTGCCAAATTTCAACCTTGTAGGTCACTAGAAAACAAAAAACCTGTGGATTCGACAGACAGACACAATGACGGATTTTACTTACATTGCTGTAATTGTAATTTTCACGGACATCTGGATACCGAATTTTGTGAAATTATTAAATACTATTAAATACCATTCAGTTACCCATTTAAGCGCAGCCAATAAAAACTTAGTAAATCTAACGACAGAGTCGTGCATAATTAGTGTTAGTAGTATTATGGGGCATTTTTAGGGCCATAACTTTTGGTTTTCTAGGAAACAAAGTTTCAGTATTGTACATCACCAGGAAACTAGCTGTACTAAAATTGTAATATAAACACCCCCAACAATTTTTCATTTACCCAGTAGGCTAACTCAGTCTTCTTTAATTTGTTAGAGCATGAGACCAACATAAAACACCACAATAATCTTACCAATCTTAATACCTGTAAAAAAAGCTTACTTCAAAAACACACTTGGAGTTCTGCAGCTGGACAAAAAATATTTTTATGATCTGTGCTATAGAATGGTCGAATAATAGCATAACATATAATAAATAACCAAATAATTAAGACTTATCAGCTATTAAAACTGGAAAATATATTTCCCGACAGCTGGAAGTCGGCTCTTGTAACACCAATAGCAAAAATCGAGCAGCCTGAAGAGTATAAGGATTACAGACCGATTAGCATTTTACCAACACTCTCAAAGATCTTGGAAAAAATAATCAATTCACAAGTTAGAGAATATTTAGCCCATAATAGTTTGCTACCATCTAGCCATTCAGGATTTTGACCTGCGTACAGTTGTACAACCGTTTTGCTGAAGATAACAGATGATATTCTCAAAGCTCAAGATGAAGGGAAATGTACGTTGCTGGCTCTGTTAGACTTCAGCAAGGCGTTTGATACAATTAATCATGAATTATTGATTAATATATTGCACTATATGAGTTTTGGTAATAATGCAGTCGGTCTGATTCAAAATTATCTTTATAACAGGACTCAACGAGTTAATACATCTAATGATGTCTCTATGTCTATTGATGTTACTAGAGGGGTACCGCAAGGATCCATATTAGGTCCTCTGCTGTTTACCTTGTATACCAGAGGTCTTTGTGATTGTGTGGGCGCCTGTGATGTTCACATGTACGCAGATGATACACAACTGTATTACTCATTTAGTCCAAATCACATTAAAGATGCAGTTGATACATTGAATAATGATCTGAAAGCTATAAATGAATTTTCTGCTAATCATGCACTAATATTAAATCCAACTAAGTCTTGTATTTTACATTTCGGTAAACCGGTTAATAATATCAACTAACACCCATAGAAATTGGAAATGTTACTATTCCGATAGTTGAAAATGCTAAGAATTTAAGGTTAGTTCTTGATAAAACGTACAGATTTAAAAAACAAATCAATAAGTATATACAAAAAGCTTACTATAATTTAAAACTTCTTTATCCGCATAAAGACTACTTAAGCAGAGACGCAAAAATCTTACTAAGCGAATCCCTTGTATTATCACACTTCAATTATTGTATACCGGTATATGGGCCTTACCTTGACTTCGAAACATCACAGCGTATACAACGTGTCCAAAACTCTTGTTTACGTTTTATTTATGGAATTCCTAAGTTTGCTCATATATCTTCAAAATTGCTAGAAACGGGTTGGCTAGATATGAAACAACGACGTTACGTACGGACAGCAGTATTCTACCATAATATAATAATTAACAGGCAGCCACCCTATTTATACAATAAGATAAGGTATAGAACAGATGTACACAATATAAATATGCGACATAGGGGTCCGTTGACTATACCCAAGCACAGTACTACATTCTACGAGCGTTCATTTAGTTACAATGTTGCAAAAATTTACAATGACGTACCTTCTTCTTTCAAGGCATTATCAGTCAAGAAATTCAAAAAAGCCTTAACAGAACAATTCACATCAAATCGTCATTGATACCCCAAATCGTAAACAGTCTGGCTAGTGAACATCGATTAAATTAAATTGTTTAGTAATATTGGTCGTTTATCTTTTTTCTTTTCGCAAATTCTATATATCACAAATTATAATTAATTATGTTTCAAATAATTTACAAGGGGGGAATGGAAGAACAACTATGTTGAATTCCCTCCTTGAGATTCTGTATTTAATATGGAATAAATATATTATTATTATTATTATTATTAAATTACTAAATTAAAATTCAATGAATTTTAACTAAGCTTGCTGAAATAAAATACTATTTTGTTGATAGCATGACAAGGGTGCTATAACAATGTTTATTTAAGCACACCTCTATAACTAAATTTTATTAAAAAACTCTATTCTTTAATTAAATTCTTTTTAAACAAATGTATAAAACTGTTTATTTAAATTCTGATCAGAAAATATTTAAATGTTTTATACTTTGAAATTAATAATTCTACACGAGACACAAGATTCCCGCTGATAAATAGAGCGTTATTTTATACACTACACAAACTTAACGAGTTGTCATACCGATTCTTCTTAAGTTCAGTGAAGTACATACAGGTACAGGGTGGCCCACGCAAGATGATCCTGTACCTTATCTTGAAAACTGTAAGAGTTACGAAAAAATGTTAAATATGTTAAAATGTTAAAACCCTGTATCTCGAAAACAAAGCGTTTTCGGACATATGTTTATAAAGCAATAAATGTTTGTTTTGATGTCCCCTACCACCCCTAAAAGTTTGTAGGTATATTTATGGAACACCCTGTATATATATATAATATATATATATATATATATATATATATATATATATATATATATATATATATATATATATATATATATATATATATATATTGTGATGATATTTTGAATAAAATAAAAGAATTAAGGGTATAATATAATAAAAAACTAAAGGATACATTAAAATTTAACAAAATAAAAAGAAGGGGTATTATTTTATAAGACAGGTTATTATAAATTATAATATTAAACATTCAGACATAATCGTTGTTGATGAAGGGTCATGTAGATGTTTTCTTTATGAACGTTGTTTCATGGTTTTCATTGAGTTTGCAGCAAGCTAGAAAAAATAAATAAAATAATTGAAGGTGGTGTTATTTTTTTGGACAGGAGAAAAATTTTTCCTCTAATAGAAAAAATTATAATCAATTAATTTATCAATTGTACTATAGATAAAAAACGTGTGGAATATATATAGAATAATTATGACATGTGTACAAGATTAAGAGATTTACCATAAACCGAATTGAGAAGAAAAATAAACCAACTTACCCATAAAGTGGTCCCGTTTTATTTATTTGTTGTAGAGTGCATGGTGGTGATAGCATATGGGAAGTAAAGGTGGTTTTGTCCATCAAACGTTACTACAGGAGATATTAAGAGTACCATTAATATAAAGAAGAGGTTCCTGGAATATAAAAGTTAGAAGTAAAGAAAAGGAGTTTTAGGTATAAATAACATCTCCAGTGATATTAGTGAGTGTTAATAGCAGAGCAAAAGTGTTTACTAAGTTTTAAAAGAAAGAAAATAAAAAGCACATGACTACATAGTAAAATTTACCAAAACAATGTTACTTACAATAGATTTGTTTTTTTTTGAAGCTGTAGATAGTTTTTACCTTTGGATAAAAGCTTGTAAGGCAAGTTGCAAATTCCATATATAAAATCTTTTCTGAAAATAAATTATAATTTAAATAAAATTCATAAAGAATAAAATTTGACTTACCTGTCATATAAAATTTGACTTACTTGTCAGATATATAAAAAAATTGAGGTTAGATGATAAATTTTAATGTTGATATTGATTATTAGTCAAAATAGAGGGAACTAATATTGTAATACACAAACCCATAATAACTAATGAAATTGCATTCATTCATGAAAAGGTAGAACCCCGGCTTTTCATAGAATAAATTTTGTTAATTTCATAATAGAAATATACCTTTTATAATTAAATAAATTATCTAATATTTGAACAAAATAACATTACTACATTACCTAATTAATGAGGCCCAACGTGGCACAAGGTTAAATATTACTTGTACAGTACAAATTAAATGGCGACCAACGTGTTTGGCAAGTTTTTGCAGAGTTAAATAAGATTAACTTTAATAACCAACGTGTTTGGCAAGTTTTTGCAGAGTTAAATAAGATTAACTTTAATAACCAACGTGTTTGGCAAGTTTTTGCAGAGTTAAATAAGATTAACTTTAGTAACCAACGTGTTTGGCAAGTTTTTGCAGAGTTAAACGAGATTAATTTTAAAAAAAAAACCAACGTGTTTGCATACTAGTGAGAATTAATAAGTTTGAAAATATCACATTTTTTTAGATACTGTCTGCAAATATAATAGAATTCATAATAACTATTTTATTTGTCTATGTGTATAACATAATTTTTTTTAGTAATTTAAAGTAGAAAAACAAGAATGGAGAAAGGAGACAGGATGCTTAGAAGATCCGGAAAACATTATGTGTCACAAGACGATAAAAATAAGGGAGATGAAAGAGAAACAGGATCCGACGAAAAACAACAAACAATCATAGAAGAAGAGAATCCCGAAGAAACAGAAAGAATGATACGGATGGAGGAAGAATTAGTGGAGACAAGAATTGAACAAGGAACATCAATGGAGAGTAGTCAATTTGAAAAATTGTTTGAATACATCAGAAAATCAAATGAAGAAATGAAAAAGTCTAATGAAAAGATGGAAAAGAACCAAGAAAAGATGAGAGAAAAGATGGAGAAAAATCAAGAAGATTTGAAAGAAGAAATGAAAAGGTCAAATGAAGAGACAAGGGAAAAGATGGAAAGAAAATTTGAAGAATCATCAGAGAAAATTGATAAAATTCAAGAGGAAATAGAAAAATCTGCAGAAGTAATAAAGAAGTTAGAGGAGAGGGTTGAAAAGACATTTATTGAGTTTGCTGAAAAAAACAGTCAATTAGTAGAAGAGAAGATAAAAACGGCAAGAGAAGAGATGAGCAAAGAAATACAAGAAAAGGTGGACGTAGCAAACAAACAGACAGAAGAAAGAATGGAAGCAGTAAACAAGAAAATACAAGAAGGAGAGAAGAAGAGAGAGGAGAATCAGAAAATAACTATGGCAGTTTTAAAAAGGCAGAATGAAGAGCATCAAAAGCGAACAGAAGAAGTTATGCAGAAGACAACAGAAGTTAATGAGAAATTGGAGCATTTTGGTAAAGGAGTGAGTGAAAATTTAGAAACGATAGGGAAATCTATTGACCAGGGTAAAAATAATGTAAATAATTTAGAACGAAATAGAAGGGATTTATGTGGGGCTAATGGAAATTTTAGATGTGGTCCAGAAATGATTCCAAGATTTGAGGGACGAAATTATGAACAACCTATGGTATTTTTGAATAAACTAGATGAGATGATGAAAAATGAAGGTTCAGAAAACATAAAATTTCAAATTATAAATATTTCTTTAATTGGACATGCAGAAAAATGGCATAGTATCATACGAAATCAATATCAAACTTATCAAGAATTTAGAACATTATTTATACAACAATACTGGGGAAGTTCGCAACAAGCTATAATTAGAACAAATCTAACTTCTGGAAGTTACGCAGCTTATAAAGGATCTAGAGAAAATTACGTTATAGATCAGTACAACCAAGCACAATATTTAATGCCAAGACTGACAGAAGAGGAAATTGTGCAACATTTATCTCGACACATGGAGAAGGAGATAGCAAGAGCTATTGCGGTGCAAAATATAAAGAAGTTAAAAGATCTTTTGGAAATAATCAGAAATTATGATATAGCCACCAATTATGAAAAACAAAAAGAAGAGCAGAAGAAAGAGACGCAGAGAAAATTCATACCAGATTTTAGAAATGAAAAGACATGGGGAAACCAAAGAAATTATGGGTATGATCAAAGTCGACAAATTAATAGGGGATATGGAAACAATGGTTACAGAAATATGGAACAATCAAAATATAGAGCATATAATGGTAACAATCAGTATAACACTTACAACAGAAATCAAGATTTTAGAAGATACAATGACCATAATCAGGAAGAAAGAAAAAAATACCAAGAAAATGGATATAATTACAGAAGATTCAATGAAAATGAAAATACAAAATTACAGGAAGAGAGAAATAGAAAACTCCATGCTATCGAAGTCGTAGAAATCAATGACGAAACTTCGAATAGCCAAAAAAAAACTCCAATAATATAACAATAATTTTAAATATGGGTACGGGGTTGATAGAAGAATCATTTAAAAATTTAGAAGAAGAAAGTTTGGTTAGTAAAAGAAATTTACCTATTATTAATTTACAATTTAGGAATCAAAAATATTATGCTTTAGTAGATAGTGGTTCGGAAATGTCGTTAATTAATGAAGAGATTGTGAAAAGAAATTGGGACGGGTTGAAGAATAGAATTTATAAAATAAAAAACATTAATCTTGTTTCAGCTATGAAGAAAAAAATATCAACAATAAATCAAATGGTTCAAATTAAGATGAAGATTGGAGAAGATTGTTTAGAAGATGCAAGTTTGTTAATTGTGAAAGGATTGAGTTTGGATTTTATTTTAGGTATGGATTTGATAGAGAAATATGGATTAATAATTGATGGAGAAGAAAAGTGTATTATATTGAAGAATAGGAAGAAGAAATGGATTGGATTGGGAACAGAATTAAGTAAGATGGATGTATCAATTGGGAAAGAAGAAGTTTTAGAGGCAGAAGAGTTAATGGATGGTAAAGTTGAATATGAAGATGAGATAGTTTTGTATAATTTGTTTGAAAGGATATTTGAAGAAAGACAGATTGGATTAATAGATGATGAGACAAGAAGAGAATTAAGTAACATATTGCAACAACATATTAGTTTATTAGATGATGAACCAAGGGTGGCTGAAAATTATCAACATCAATTAGAAGTTAATGATAAAGAAGGTTTTAACACTAAAATTTATCCAATACCATTTGCTTATAGAGGAGCTGTTAAAGCAGAAATTATAAAATTGTTAAAGAATGGAATTATTGAAACTTCAAAAACACATTTTATCAATCCCATAGTAATTGTACCCAAACAAAATAAAACGGAAATGAGAATTTGCCTAGATGCGAGAAAGTTAAATGCCATAACGAAACCACAATATGAACAACCACCATCATTGGACATCCTGTTAAGTAGAATCTGTGGTAAAAGTTATTTTAGTAAGTTAGATTTGAAAAATTCATTTTGGCTTATTCCTTTACATCCTGAAAGTAGAAAATATACTGGTTTTAGTATAGAAGGAGAAGTATATCAATTCAAAGTGGTACCATTTGGATTATCCACTGCTTCAGCTGCATTAGTTAGAGCTATGCAGAAAATATTAAATAAGTATGAAGAATTCTGCGCGCATTATATTGATGATATTTTAATTTTTTCAAAAAGTAAAGAAGAACATCTCCAGCATGTGAAGAAAATACTAGAAAATTTAGATGAAAATGGTTTAAAGCTAAATAATAGCAAATGTGAATTTTTTAAGGATGAGGTAAAATATTTAGGTTATGTGATTAGCAGAAAAGGCGTATTTATCAACGAACAACGTTTAGAAGAATTGAAAAATTTAACTAGACCTAAAAATCTTAAAACATTAAGAGGTTTTCTTGGAGTATTAAATTATTACAAGAAATTTATTCCAAACTATTCAGAATTATGTATACCCTTAATAGAGTTATTAAAAAAAAATATAAAATGGAAGTGGACTGAAAAACAGGAACAAGCATTTCAAAAACTGAAAATGGTCTTTTATACAGAATTATTACTTAGGTATCCAGATTTTAATCAAATCTTCATATTAAGAACAGACGCCTCTGATTTTGCGATAGCTGCAGAATTAGTTCAGGAGCAACAGGGAGAAGAAGTGCCAATATGCTTCATATCGAGGGTATTGAAGGATTGTGAAACCAGATATACCGTTGCAGAGAAAGAAATGTTAGCCATTGTATTTGCTGTGAAAAAACTGAAGTTTTATTTAACTGGAAATAAGTTTGTAATAGAAACAGATAATTCTGCAATATCATTCTTAAAAAATAAAAAATTCTTAAACAATAGGTTGTACCGATGGGCGTTAATATTACAAGAATATATCTTTGACATTCAGTATAAAAGGGGAACTGAAAATGTGACGGCTGATTTCTTCAGTAGAAATAACTCTCCGGAGTATGGTAAGTCAAATGAAGTTATGATAGCATTACAAAAGTTTATGGTGAGTGGAGATTTTACTAAAGAAAGATTTCAAGAGATTCAACGAGAAGAAGAGATACAAAGGATAAAGAGGGAAATATTAATGTTGGGAGTTGAAGTATGGAAAGGTTATGTAATAAGGGAAGAGTTATTGATGAAACGGATTGGAAGTAAAGAAATGGTAGTACTCACAAATGGTATAGCTAAAGAAATCATTGTTATGATTCATTTGAATTATGGTCACATTGGGGTGAGAAAAACATTTTTGGTTTTTAGAGAACTATTTTATATAAAGAATGATATAACGTTAATCAAGAAAATTATAAAGAATTGTGAAATTTGTTTATTTGGAAAAGAGAAAAATTATAAAAACCAAAACAAATATATGAGTTTTAAAATAGAATATCCTTTACAACTAGTTGCAATTGACTATATTTCTAACTTGATTCCAGGACAATTTGGATATCAACATATCTTAGTAATGGTAGATGTATTTACAAAATTTGTGAAACTGTTTCCGGCAAAAAATTGTAACACTGTACATGCAGTAAGATTTATTAATCAATTTATTGAACATGTAGGAAAAATGGATACTGTCTTAGCAGACAATGCTACATATTTTAACAATTTAAGATTTAGAGATGAATTGCAAAAACAAGAAATAAAAACAATTTATTCCAGTATTAGACATCCACAAGGAAATTTATCAGAAAGATACATAAAAGAAGTGGTAAAGTATTTGAGATTATTAACATATCGTCAACATAATCAATGGGTGAAATATTTATGTCAAGTGGAAGAATATTTAAACACAATCCCAAACGTGACAACTCAAGTATGCCCAATTACTTTAATGAAAGGTATTATTCCTGAAAGACCTTGGAGGGAATGGGAAGAAAATATAGATGTCACTGAATTATTGCAAGAAGTAAGATTAAGAATTAAGAAGAACCAGAAAAGGATACAAGAAAAAATGAATAAAAGAATTAAAAAGAAAACAGAATTTAAGATAAATGATTTAGTTATAGTTAAAACTTTAAAAGTAGCAGATAGACAAAGAAAAAAATGTAAAAAGTTAAATCTCCCATTTCAGGGACCTTTTTCAATTTCTAAAATATTTGCAGAAGGGAATACTTATGAGTTAATGGATGAAGAGGGTAAAATAAAAGGGAGATTTCACATATCACAAATATATAAATACAAAGATGAAAATAATCAGTTGTTAGAGTATGATGAATATTCATAAAATATTGACAATCTATTTTTTTTATAACCTCTAATAGCAATAATGACATTTATTAAATTAATATGACATTTGAAAGAAATATAAAATGTTAATGCAAGGATAAAATTTTTATTTATAATGGGAGTCAGTATAATGATAATTTTTCATAAAAGGAATGGAAGAATTCATTCAAAGGATAAAATGTTAATTTGTTGATGTTGTTAGTTGATAGTTTATTTTATTGTTGATCTGTTACATATAATTGATTCAAAATCAATTTGATTGGTTATAAAATTATTTAATGAAAGAAAAAAATTAAATTTCATATTATGATAGTTGTTAAAAATGTTATTAAAGTTGTTCATGTGATTTAATTTTTTTATTTATTAAATAGTGGGGCTTTTATGTGATGATATTTTGAATAAAATAAAAGAATTAAGGGTATAATATAATAAAAAACTAAAGGATACATTAAAATTTAACAAAATAAAAAGAAGGGGTATTATTTTATAAGACAGGTTATTATAAATTATAATATTAAACATTCAGACATAATCGTTGTTGATGAAGGGTCATGTAGATGTTTTCTTTATGAACGTTGTTTCATGGTTTTCATTGAGTTTGCAGCAAGCTAGAAAAAATAAATAAAATAATTGAAGGTGGTGTTATTTTTTTGGACAGGAGAAAAATTTTTCCTCTAATAGAAAAAATTATAATCAATTAATTTATCAATTGTACTATAGATAAAAAACGTGTGGAATATATATAGAATAATTATGACATGTGTACAAGATTAAGAGATTTACCATAAACCGAATTGAGAAGAAAAATAAACCAACTTACCCATAAAGTGGTCCCGTTTTATTTATTTGTTGTAGAGTGCATGGTGGTGATAGCATATGGGAAGTAAAGGTGGTTTTGTCCATCAAACGTTACTACAGGAGATATTAAGAGTACCATTAATATAAAGAAGAGGTTCCTGGAATATAAAAGTTAGAAGTAAAGAAAAGGAGTTTTAGGTATAAATAACATCTCCAGTGATATTAGTGAGTGTTAATAGCAGAGCAAAAGTGTTTACTAAGTTTTAAAAGAAAGAAAATAAAAAGCACATGACTACATAGTAAAATTTACCAAAACAATGTTACTTACAATAGATTTGTTTTTTTTTGAAGCTGTAGATAGTTTTTACCTTTGGATAAAAGCTTGTAAGGCAAGTTGCAAATTCCATATATAAAATCTTTTCTGAAAATAAATTATAATTTAAATAAAATTCATAAAGAATAAAATTTGACTTACCTGTCATATAAAATTTGACTTACTTGTCAGATATATAAAAAAATTGAGGTTAGATGATAAATTTTAATGTTGATATTGATTATTAGTCAAAATAGAGGGAACTAATATTGTAATACACAAACCCATAATAACTAATGAAATTGCATTCATTCATGAAAAGGTAGAACCCCGGCTTTTCATAGAATAAATTTTGTTAATTTCATAATAGAAATATACCTTTTATAATTAAATAAATTATCTAATATTTGAACAAAATAACATTACTACATTACCTAATTAATGAGGCCCAACGTGGCACAAGGTTAAATATTACTTGTACAGTACAATATATATATATATATATATATGTTACATTTTAAATTTCCGCGGATATTATATGATACTTCACTACTTTTCCGGGTTTCACTCCGCGTATTCACTATTCGGCTCCTAGAGGAACCAGACAATGGTTGACGACGTTTCGGCAAGATCACACTTGCCATCTTCAGGTCACTTCTAACTTCCTTCTGCTTCGCGTGGTTACACGATGTAGACTGACGTCTTGTTGCAGCGGTTGGTCTTTATATACGGTTACGGTGTTGCGCATGGTTGCGGTCGGCTGGTTTTTGGCGCGGCTTTCTCTCGCTTTCCCTTTTATCGTTCTGCTGTGCTGGTTTTCGCTTCTTGACGGTGATGCTGGTTATAGCTGGTTTCCAAGCTGATGGTAGTCACTGTGTATCGTCCCTGGTATTAAGAGGCATTGAGATCGAGAAACGTCCGAACAATCTTAATACCAGGGACGATAGACAGCGACTACCATCAGCTTGGAAACCAGCTATAACCAGCATCACCGTCAAGAAGCGAAAACCAGCACAGCAGAACGATAAAAGGGAAAGCGAGAGAAAGCCACCGGATCAAGCGAGACCAATGACACGCAGCCGCGCCAAAAACCAGCCGACCGCAACCAGGCGCAACACCGTAACCGTATATAAAGACCAACCGCTGCAACAAGACGTCAGTCTACATCGTGTAACCACGCGAAGCAGAAGGAAGTTAGAAGTGACCTGAAGATGGCAAGTGTGATCTAAATCCGCGTTTCTTCATAAATTTATTACTAAATAGTATACAGGGTGTTCAATCTGATATACCAAAGGTATAAATCTTTGAACAGGGAAATCTCACTTTTTTCAAATGGGACAACCTGTATATTTAAATTTTATGTGATTTAGTTTTTGATGCCCTATCAACGCATGTAATATGTTCCATCTAAAAGTGAACAGTTTCAAAGTTATCAGCGTTTTCCTGTTTTTTCGATATTTTCCTGCTAATTTGGATGAGAAGATTTTCAGCATTACAGAAGCAGCTCTATCCATTGGCTAATCATTTCTTTGGTTAAGAACTAGATTGAGTATTATCAGTTACTATCGATTTCAATGAGTATCGGTTTTTAACTACTGTCATTTGTCACTGCCATGGTCATCCAATATACATAGCAATGCAGGGAGGTTACGTCGAAGATATATTAGAATCGTTCACTAGTTAATGTTTACTGTAGTAATTTATTCTTATCCTTCTTATCTGTTGCTGTTTGTTTGAAATAAAAATGTTCTAACACACATCTTATAGTTATTGTCAGCAATTTGATAATAGCTCTTTAATATACCCCATTCTGCATCGGTAAAAATCACTTGAATCCTACTATTTTTTTTAGATTTACTATTTATTTAATTATGTATTTAACCATTGTCATTTGTCCGATTTCCTTTTGGAACAGTATAAGTTCATTTCATAATTATAGACTTCAGACTAGGTTATGATTTTACGGTTTTGTAACAGTTTAGGTCAACATTTTCATTCTTAGTTTTCATCTAAAAAAATAGTAAGATTCAAGTGATTTTTACCGATGCAGAATGGGGTATATTAAAGAGCTATTATCAAATTGCTGGCAATAACTGTAAGATGTGTGTTAGAACATTTTTATTTCAAACAAACAGCAACAGATAAGAAGGATAAGAATAAATTACTACAGTAAAACATAAACTGGTGAACGATTATAATATATCTTCCACGTAACCTCCCTGCATTGCTATGTATATTGGATGACCATGGCGGTGACAAATGACAGTAGTTAAATACCGATACTCATTGAAATCGATAGTAACTGATAATAGTCAATCTATTTCTTAACCAAAAAAATGATTAGCCAATAGATAGAGCTGCTTCTGTAACGCTGAAAATCTTCCCATCCAAATTAGCAGGAAAAATATCGAAAAAAAACAGGAAAACGCTGATAACTTTGAAACTGTTCACTTTTAGATAGAACATATATACATGAATTTGTAGGGAATCAAAAACTAAATCACATAAAATTTAAATATACAGGGTGTCCCATTTGAAAAAAGTGAGGTTTTCCTGTTCAAAGATTTATACCTTTGGTATGTATATCAGATTGAACACCCTGTATACTATTCAGTAATAAATTTATGCAGAATCGCGGATTTAGATATATATATATATATATATAAGCGTCGTGTATTATTATAATCGTTTAAATGTAACTTGCACTATGTAAATTTATTTTTCGAAACAATTGGATTTTTGAAAAAATAACAGAAAAACTGAGTTTTCTCAGAAACTGTGCAGACTTTTTATAAATACATTAGGCAAACATACTTAAAATAAAGTGTAGAATCAAAAACAGTAAAAATATACAGGGTGTTCCATTGAAAATAAAAAAGTTGATAGTAGCCACAGCAATATTACTCACCCTGTATATACAAAACTACTATAAAATTAAAATTTGTTTCACATCAACCAACTTTGATATTTAACATTTTTTCGTAACTCTTACAGTTTCCAAGATAAGGTACAGAATCATCTTGCGTGGGCAACCCTGTACGTATACATCTTGTATTATTGTTTCTTTTTTTATTTACATACAACATAAGGGTACATAACCCAACTTTAAATTGATAAATTTTGGAGTCAATCAGGCATAGCTTCTGCTTTTTGATTTTAACTGACTGAAGTTGTTTTCTCTTGCAGGTGCTTTTATACGTTTTACTAAAAGCAATCGAAAAACTTGAGATTTTCTTGACCTTAAATGTTTATGACGTCACATAAATCAAACATGTGATCGTAATTAGCAAATTACTTAAATCTATTGCAATAATACATGGAAAGATAACTGTCAAAAACATGAATAAAACGATATACACTTATGGTCTAAACTGATTCCTAACTGAATAAATTAACAAAAACTGTTAACTGTCACAAAACCAATTAAAACTTAATTACACTTTAACTGTACAAATTCCAGCTATTCTACAACATGATATAGTTGCTTCCTAACAGATAGCAAATTTCTTACACAAATTTACAATGGTTACAAATAAATACTAATCAAAAACTCAAAAAATATAAATCGATCATCATATGGCTTAATAAAATTTTAAACTAAACAAAATTCGAACCATTCTGGTCCAGAGTACACTACTTCAGGTGACTGAATTAAAACAATGGACTAAAACATAAAATACACAATATAAACATCAATAATTTGATAAACCTTGATACCATGATACCTTCTCAAGTGAAAATGAAAAATTGTCTAGATATAATGACCGGTAATCTAATTATGACATAATATAATTTAAGATAATGACTTAATTTATCTGTTTTCAGTAAAATATCCACTCGGAACTGTGTTAGCTTCCTAGGAAATGAAAAAGACTAGCTGCGATATCCTACGATAGTGCTCAAATCTAATATGGAGATAAAACATTCAAGAACACCTGAAATGATAACCTAATCTTGTAACCTAAGCTACCTAAAGCATGTTTTACAATATAACAACTTAATTGACCCATTTTCCTTCTTTATTACTATATTTATTATTTTTTAGTAAAGTTATGTAGGCTTTAAAAGATCGTACTACTTTTATCCTGCTTTATATTAATAATTTTATACATAATCTGGCATGTAAACCTTGAAATACGTATATAAAACTAAAGTCCTAGCGTGTCTATTTTTTTTATAAACATAATATTCATTATTTCTTTGCTTTGCAACTTTCCGAGACTATCGGAGACTTTAAAGGTTCTATTTTCATTATTGTTGAATATTCAATATGGTGATTTTATATCAACTTAGTATATTTAACAAATTATTATAGTGCACGATGCTTATAAATACCTAATTCAACGTTTTTTCATAAATTTATTGTTGAATAATATTCAGGAGTTTAGGATATAGAGGAAAGGAGCTACCCTGAGAGGCGACGTAAAGAATGAGACATCCTGTATTTATAATGTATTCACTGCTTACTAAATAATTTAAATATAATATCTATCCCAAGGTTTTTAACTTTTATTCATCTCGATTGTTTGCTCTACTTTCACTTTGAATTCCTAGTATGAATAGTTATATGAATTGTTTATAACAGAAGAATATATACTACATATAAATCTATCCACTATTTAGCAATAATAATACCAATGATGAAAATAGATATTTATATTATGTTAACATTTATAATATATTTGTAAAAATGATTCGTTGTCAGTGTTACAAATCATTAAAAAAAGTGTTTAAACTGAAACACTGGAAGCTACAATATAAAAAATGCTTCAATGCACAATGTTATTAGAAAAAATAAAACATGGTGTGACTCCGGATTGTGAAAGCCAAAGGTGAAAGTACAACGCAAGAAATATTTAGGGACTTGATCCGTTTACTCGATCTTTTAAATTGTTTGATGGTTTGAATTTGAGCAACTTTCTATATTAAATAGAAAAAATACTAAATTTGAAAGATTTTGTTTATATTTATAAATTAATGATAATCGTAATTAAAATTAATTTAATAACAGAGGTACATAAATGAGATTGTATATGTTAATCGGATTTATTTGTTTCAATTATATGCGCCTGAATAGTAATTCTAGAGAAGTAGTCTTATTGTTTATTGTCTGTGCTGTAATTGAAAGAAGCACTGAATGGGAGTTAGTATTAATGAAGATGTAATCATCCTCAGAGATAAGAGCATTCTTACAAGTACAAGAATCAATAACAATAATAGCAGCAGAATAATAATAAAAAACAATATGGGTCGCGACTCGCGAATTTCCTGTTTGGGTGGTCAGCAAACAGACCGTCATGGGTCAAATGTTAAGAACCATTTATATCTTGATTTTTAAAGCACCCTTTCAGATAAAATTGTCAATTAATATTCAGATATAGAACTTGTAGGTTCAAGCCTAGGAATTTACATATTAATGTAATGTAAGCATTATTAATTCATCAAACTTTACTACACACAAGCAAATAGTTCTAACTTTTTCGAAAATTCGAAGTTTCAAATTCATGTTGTGCAATTCTGAATCCATAAGATTATAAAGTTAGAAACTTTTATTATCTAGAAAGATGATTTCTGAACTCTATGGTTTTAGGAATCGAAATTTTGAACACTGAAAGACTTGAAAATTAATATAGAAGTTCACAGATATATCAGAAATCCAAAATTTACAAGTTCCATATTACACAAAGAATAATAGGCTTTAAATTCTAAAGTAGAGTTTTATTTAGCGTATGACAACTACAACTATACTATACTATACAACTATATATTCTTTTTAAGAAATATAAAAAATAATATATCAACAGAGATAAGATACAAAATGAAATATAAATATATAATAAGATAGTTATACAGGGTGTAAATTAATTGAAAGGTTTTGGCGGAATTGTAGATAGGTGGAATATAGTAGAGCAAATTTTCCTTATAAAGTTTATTCTTCAAGTTTTATTAAGTTTCAAGTCCGGGCCTGTAACACTAACCTGCCTTACGTTGTACAAATTTAATTTAAAAATGTGATACCCTTTTAGATGTATCTGCCTTTTAAAAATTGTTGTTGTATGTCACATAAAAAAGCTAATTTATGGCTGTCTGCATGCTTTAACGTAAATAATGTGTTCGGAAGTTATTACTGAGTAAATAAATACTTTTTAGAAATATGACCATATCTAAAAACCTTAATTATGCATTTGTGTTTATATTAAAACAGATGTCGCAAAGAAACATGGCATTTATTTTTTACACCTAACGGTAATTAGTAATTGCATATTGTTATGTTGGTTTTCCAATTCGTCTTTTACAATTGGGTGTAATTAATTCTTACACGAGTGGTGTCATATTTTCAACAATTTGAAGGTAGATTAGAAATGTAAGAACACATTTAAGGAACTTTTATACAAATCCAGATGACAATAATTTCTGAAAACTGGTAATTCGATAAACAGATCACCTTACAATTAAAAGGGATGCGGTACTTTTCCTTCTGCGAATTCTTAATACGTATTTTGTTTAATACTTAAAATATAACTAAAGTTCTTTTCAATGCGATATACTTTCAGAAAAATCATATTGCAACCAATTTGCGTTTGTCACTAACTATTTATTGTTAAGAAAATTAAATAAAGATTTATGCATTTAGTGAAACATGGAGTGTTTTTAACATCTAACTAAGTATCTTCTGAATGAATTAATTATTACGTCACGTCATTAATTATTATTCTGTTTTAATCGATAGAAATGATCGTATTATACCATTACCATACCATTGTTATTTTTAAAATGAACGATCTTGTACGTTTTTAGTTGTAATACTGTATAACTGTTAACTGTTAACTGTTAAACTGTTAATTGATTTTATTAAGCTACCGATTTACTTATTATTTCTAACGATGTCCGAGATTAAATACAAATCAAATTTATCATTAATAAGAATAACGATTTGCAACTCAATAAGGAAATGCAGTAGTTGTAATAATTAAAAAAAAACCCTATTTTTTAGGTGCTGTCATTGTGTAGTCTACTTGCTGACACATTTATGTATTTATTACTACCTATAAACAGTTTAAATAGTAAACTTCTTTTTGTTTGAAATAAATGATCAGCATAGAAATAATACATTCTCCAAACACCAGGACCGTCTTCAGTTTGCTTAATTATCCGGGTGCCCAACATTTTTTTGTAAAAATTTATTTTTGAGATAGTGCGGAATTTTATGCATTTTTGCCTTCTTCCTTTATTCATATGTTACCCATTAAGCAAAAAGCCATTATTTAAACACCTTGTATAGTAAATGGTCTTAGATAACAATCAGTGAATCGTTTATAAAAATCTTTAGTTGCTTCTACTACGTAGCCTCTGTCACAGCTCGAGATCTAATTTAGATATCTACTATTCTATTGCTTTAGTGTAGTCAGGGGCGGATTCGGCACAGGCTATAGTAGGCTATAGCCTAGGGACCCCAGACTTTGGGGGCTCTTTTAGTTGCGGACAACAAAAAAAAAACTCTTTTTTGCTGCAGACCATTATTCGAAAAACTCAATCCTGGGTCCCCTAAAACTCCGGGTTCGAGTAAACTGTATCCCTGAAAAGAGCATTTATATTAAGGCCGCTGAATAAATATAGTAACAAAAATCAAAGTCGCACAGAATGTTCTGATTGGTTTTATGTAAGCGTTAAATTTACAATAGAACATTTTTGCGTATGAATTATTAATTCAATATAAACGATGTCATTTTGAAATTTAGTTAAATTCAACAACGCTAACAAAAAATATCGAATATCTGGAAAACGAAAGAACGAACATTTGGGTCTCCGTACCACTTTGCCCACCCGTTTATTAGTACCATACTTATTGACCAACAGAAAGTTCATTTCGCCCAATTTTTGAAATGTACCACATCATCGAACAAGACCACTTAGCCAAACGCCCACCTCGACCATTTCGCCCAACTTTTGCATAGATCCCAACGCCGTTATGCGACCAAAATTTAACCAAATCTCAGATATTTTAGGCACACTATAGGTTAATGTTTTTTTTATTGATGTGCGTATTATATGTATCTGATATAATTTATGTCAATTAAAACAATTAAAAATTACGTTTTTGTGCATTCGTACGCGAAGTGTCCACTACAGTGTCACTACAAGTCGCAATACAGGCAACGAAATGAAATTTATAGTTATTTGTACACCAATCTTTTTAACGTACCTACAGAATAACTATCGCAGAGGACGCTAAAGAATTTCGCGAACAAGGTAACACAGCATTTTTTGTGCAACCATAAAAAATATGTAATTAGAAACTAATTGATTTTTAAAAAAATCAACAGTTTAATTCATTGTAAATAGAGAGTTCATGTTGCAGCGTTTGTATGGAAATGACATAAATAAAACAAGTAGATTTGTAAGAAAATTGTAAAAATGGATATACTGACGCTAAATTACTTCGCGACCGTTACCCTTAGCAACGGCCGCCGAAATTGTATTTTGCCTCCTGTAGTGTGTACGCGATATGTCCACTTCGCGTACGGTTGCACAAAAAAATAAAGAAATCAAGAGAGAGATTACGTACATTAAATGATTGTGAACAACTGGGAAATTAAACAAACGTCTGATATCTATATATGATATCTATGCATTTCAATAAAAAATATTAACCTTTTCGGTTTAGTTTTTATAGCGTGTAAGTTTGCTTAAAACATTATTTTCTGCAACCGTAAACGAAGTGAACACGTCGCGTACGAAATACAGAACGCGAAATGCAATTTCGCGGCCGTTACTCTTAGTAACTTCGTAACTTAAATGTTTTATTTATTTCATTAGTTATCATTTTCATAGACATTCTGCAACATGAAAGCCTCCTTTTTATTTACAATGAATTAAACTGCTGGTTTTTTAAAAGCAATGCAATTTGTAATTACGTGTTTTTACGGTCGCACAAAATATACCTGTACACCTTGTTCTCGAAATTGTCCTGCTTCGGCCACAAACGGCTTCGGCGACAACTTTTCCGTCGGTACGTTAAAAAGAGATTTCTTGGCCTGGGTATTTTGGTTAAATTGTTAAATTCTGGTTGTACAACTTCGCTACTATCATTCAACACTTTACATATGTGTGCATTAACGGATTTCTAACAAACGTATTTTTGGCGTTGTGGTCCTATTTTGGGCGTTGTGGGTCTAAACCAAAGTTGGGCGAAGTGGTAAGTGGTAAATGCGAAGTGGTAGACGTTGTGTACCTAGCGAAAAGGTGGGCGAAATGATCCTGTTCGGCATGTGTCCCTTGTGGAAAGTTGGGCAAAGTAGTTGCGTTTGGCGTTGTTGACTAACAAGTTAGTGATGGATATTTGACAGTAAACGAATTGATGTCTTTGTTGGATCATTAAACATTTCTTTCAATTTGAGCGGTTATTTGAGTGCTACCACTAGAAAGAGTTTGTCAAAAAGGTGGTGATTGCAGGCGATTTTATTTGCTGTATCTGTTCGGCGGCCCGAGAGTAGTTAAAGTATTTTTGCTTTGTTTCGTTTGGTGATCGTTTACTTATCGTAGAGTTACTGATCGCAATTATTTTTAGGAACCGACAAGATATTCAAAAAACTTTTGAAGATGAATGAGGGCCCCGAGTTAACTTTAGCCTAGGACAAAATGTACAATTAATCCGCCCCTTGGTGTAACTCGAATTATATCGTTCCATTACAAACTGGAGTGTTGGATAAATCCTATTACGATTGATGTTTTCTGTTGAGCATTTTATTTTCCATTCCTCTTTTTTGTCAAAAGTCTCTTGTACCATTATGTTTTCGTTGTATATTACCCTTCGAAATTTCATACATAAGGCGGAATTGCCAAGATTATGTAGATCCTGTGCTACGTAGTCTTCTTATATTGGTCTTCTTCTTCATCCCGATGCTTGATATGAGAAGCTATGGTAGATCAAGATTCAAAGTATAATTTTCGTGCATTTGTTACTAGCAAGTCACTTGTATAAAGATTAAAAAAGGGGAGTCAAAACGGAGTCTTACGGTAAACCGTTTTTTATAATACAGGATTTAGTGGTTGATTCGTCTAAAGTGATACTGTAAGAGCGATTCCTCAGCATCATTTCAGAAAATCTAATCAAATTTGAGCAAGATATTAAGTTTAAGTATCAATCCATTCAGTCATACTGTACCATAGGTTGCCGATAGGTGTATAAAAGCACCTCTTTTATGATTAAAAGTGCTAGAGTGCTGATGTCAAAGTTTCTGAAAATCTTTTCACAGTGTTTTAGTTTCGAAATTTCCATTTATAAAAATATGTATAGTAAAGTTTTATTAGGCTGAAATCATACATTCCGTTGATAATACCTTGTAAAAATTACCAATCTAGCTCATGTTGTAGTTTATCCCTACGTTAAGCAGAATATAGTTGTCAGAAAAATAACTGTGAGGGGGCGGGAGAGGGGATATTAGTAAAAAAAAAGGGGTGAAATTGAATTTTTATGTTATTTGTTGCAGAACACTCACTATGTTGTGGCAAAATTGTGAATGGTTACATCGATATTTAAAGTTGTTAAGAAACTATTAAAGATATTAATTTACATATTTTTCTTACGAGAACTCCTACTTGTAAAGTCAATTTTCTCGAAACAGCTTTTTAAGGTTTAACAAAATTACATTTAACATTTAATATCTTCAAATCTAGTACATAGTGTCGTTTTTGCCGTTGGTAAAGGGAAAGGGATTTTAGCACACTAATAATGCATACATGAAGCTGCGTCTCACCCACGGTAAACAAAATATATTTTAATTTAAATTTCTATAAGTTGCATAAGTTTAAGTTGAATATGTTAACTAAGAGAAGGTAAAATAAAAAAAATCGCATCTTAAATAGTAAAATTACTTTTTAATAAAATCATGAAAAGATGAGTTAGTAGCTAAATATTTTGAAATATATTATGAAGATATTTAGCTACTAACTCATCTTTTCATGGATTTTTATAAAATCACAAAGTCAAATCAAACTCAAATTAATAATACATACAGAAGAAATTAAAAAAAGACAAAAAAAACTTAGTAAACGGATTGTTTACTTTCGGTAGATCATTTTTCTTGCTTTTGTATCCTCCATTAGACATTTGCACGTGGTGATACAATCAAACTTATTCTTCATACAGGAACAGATTTTCGTCGAGCAATCTGCAAAAAATTAAATTGCAACTAATTACATAACACCATGAAATCATTTGTGTATGGCATAAAATGGCGACTATGGGATCTTGATAGGATTATTTTGAAAGTTGTGCCCAAATCGCAAGACTGTTAAATCCAGTTGCGAGTTGGTATCCGCTAAATTCACACTCTATTTAAAAGGTTGACCAACCTAGAAAACTGTGTAGGTTTTGCAATTATTGCGATAATAAGTACGTCGTTTCAGAGCCGTTTTAACTCTCCTGGATTCCTTACTTTTTCTCTTGCAAAGGGTTTATGAAGCTTATACAAATAAGTACATAAATAAACAAATAAATGTATATAAATAATGACGGAACAACGACTAACCATAAAACCAAAATCAAAAATAAAAAGACATTCTGTACGGTCTGTATGAATTTTACGTTTCAAACGGAACCATCAAATTTCATATCGTCAACAATATTATAAGAATATTGTCAATAAATTATTAATTTTTATAATTATTAAAATTTATAGAACAAAACATTAACTTGAAGTTTACTAAATTTTTGGGCCGGCAAACATTTGCTACCAGGTAACAACCGCCATTTGAACATAGCATAAGCAATAATAGAAATAAAAAACATAGGATACAAAAGAAACAGAAAAAGATTAATAACCACTGAAAGAATCGATTTCAAATTATAATCGTTCGCACAGAAATCAGTTAAACAAATAATCCTATCAATATAAACAGTTATTTAATATAAACGATAATTATTCAGTTCTTAAAATACTAAAATCAAACAGTAGCAATCAATAAAATTTAAATTATCCAAAAAGAACTCTGATAGATATACATATGTACGTACGCTATCTGCAGAAAAGGTAACTGTAAAGTAAATCTTGCAACTGTGTAAACGCAACAAATATTTGCATGTCAAATACAATAATAACAAAGTGTTATATAATATATAACTTAAAAGAGAAGAAAAAGAATTTGTATAAAAATTAACATAATAGCAGTAATAATTTGTATATTGAAGGATGTTGTGCAGCCTGTCTTATTGATTTATATAATTTAAACTCGATGTTTTAGATGCTGCTGGTTTTCTGAATGGCAGCCTATAAACAAAACCCAACATTCCAGAAGGAAAGTACCAGTAAAAGTAACCAGACAGGTATCATAAGAGTGTAGCGTAAAAAAAACTAAAAGAGAATTCTGCACTAATTAAAAGGTTATCACTAAAAACTAAGGCATGCCGAACGATGGGATAGGCTTGAACAAAGAGGTCCAGAAAAATTGCCTTTTGTGTTTATGTAAGGTATTCCTACAAAACAAGAAGGTGTTGGAATTTAGCCTAATAGTTAGTTAGTTAGAACTAGTAGAAATACCTCTATAACTCTAGCTATTTTGTGGCTTTCGAGACTCCAACCTCTCTCTTTCCTTACATATTTAGTCTCAGGTATACCTGAAAATGTAGCTATTAAATCCCAATCAAATTGGATTTTCTGGGTATACAAACATTACCTACGTGAAAGCCAAATGATATCCACAGCAAATAATTAATCTTCAATCACCTCAAAGAGGAAAATTATAATCAAACTTCACAAGTCAATAAAGTCTACTTGTTCCTAAATTTATTTACAACTACACTGATAAAAGGGAATGTAATGTAATGTAATGTAATGTAATGTAATGTAATGTAATGTAATGTAATGTAATGTAATGTAATGTAATGTAATGTAATGTAATGTAATGCAACGCAACGCAACGCAACGCAACGCAACGCAACGCAACGCAACGCAACGCAACGCAACGCAACGCAACGCAACGCAACGCAACGCAACGCAACGCAACGCAACGCAACGCAACGCAACGCAACGCAACGCAACGCAACGCAACGCAACGCAACGCAACGCAACGCAACGCAACGCAACGCAACGCAACGCAACGCAATGTAATGTAATGTAATGAATGGTAATGCAATGCAATGCAATGCGATTTAATGTAATGCAATGCAATTAAAATGTAATGTAATGCAATGCAATGTAATGTAATGCAATATAATTTAATGTAATGTAATGTAATGTAATGTAATGTAATGTAATGTAATGTAATGTAATGTAATGTAATGTAATGTAATGTAATGTAATGTAATGTAATGTAACATAATAAATAATATTTTGTTCTTTCATCCTGTTAATCTCTGATAAGGCTAGTGAAGAGCCATATTATCCCATTAGTACTTAGGTCTTGATACTGTTGAATCCAGATTTAGATCTTTCAATGATTTTTAGATTTTGTAGTTTAGTTGTCAATTGAGTGGAGTAAATTCAGATCATTTCACTTAAATGTTTTTAATTTAAACTCTTTTATTTTTGTAGATCTAACAGAAAGTTTTAAAATTCTGGAACAGCCTTCTGTTTTAGTCTTCATTATTAGGTTGGTACATTGGGTGTTGAGATATTAGGCTATGGATGTAGTACTTTTTTGTTTATATTAATTACTATTGGGTTATCCTCAAGGTAAAAACAGTCGAGAGAGAATTTTCTGGCGCCGACAATACGTCGCGCCTTTAGGCCATTGCATAACATCATAATTCTTATATTGGCTATTATAATAGTAGAAAATCATAAATTATTATATTTCTGAAGAAAAAAAAAGTTATAATTAAATCTATCACAGAACAGCTTTTCTCCTTTCGGAATAAATTAAAAGTTAATAAAACGCACGCAAGTTTATGAATTTATAATTAGTGACTAGAACTAGCTTTTCTTAATATAACTTTCACGGAATTCATACATGATCATTGCTTACTCTGTAGCAGACAAAAAGTAACAGACGAGAGAAGGCCGTTTTAAGACGGCCTTCAACAATCAAACCTAAAAATTTTGTATACCTATTTGGATCTTAGATAATATTGCCAAAATGTATGAAACTTTTCATAAACAAAAAAATTTCCAATTAAATAACTATTTCCTTTTATCGGTCATTCCCATTCCATGAATTTTTTATTGTTACTACTTTTTCAAGGTTTGAAAAGTAAATTATAGTAATACGATGAACTGGTTAACATAAAGATTTCAATAACAAACTCATTAAAAATTACTGTTTAAATTATACAGTTATTAAATTGATAAAATGTGATTTTGAATCAAATAATTATTATTTAAAATTACCCCTTTTCCAAAATCAAAGATGACCCCTATACCAGTGTTTAGCAAATTTTGGCTCATTGCTATATTGCAAATCAAATCTTCATCAATTTTTTACCAAATATTATCCATAATTATCTGTTGTGAAGCACGAGTGTCCGGGAATTTAATAGCAGACATGGCTGCTATACAGCACAAAATTATCTGTAACCTTATCTGAAATCCAGGGTGGTCTTTTGTCCGACAATTTTCCGAATGAACGTTGATATTTAAAAGCATAGAATGTCCGTCCACTTTGCTTAGTTGACATCTAAACAGTGGCGGATTTCCGCATAGGTGTATGAGGTGCGCGTCTGGGGCTTCTTAAATCGAGAGGGCCTCAACTCTCAGGTCTCAAAAAAATGTTTTATTTATTTTAAATTTTTACACTCATCTTTATTACCGTTACTGAATAAAACTATAATATAATATGAAAAGTTAGTAAACTCTTATGCGAATAACCATACATATTATATGAAATATCTATGCGAACTAAGTGAATGTGAAGTAAAATACATATTATCATTAATGTTTCAGTTTTTTCCTAGTGGAGTAAAGAACCCAGTGACGATATTGCTCAAGAAACGATGTTAGATTTGTTCGCGGAGGCAGTTCAAAACTATTCGCAGCTAAAGTCTGGTCGTGTTAGCTATTCGGAAAGCGCAAACAAACCAAATGTAACGCTATTGGTGGACGTACTTAATGACTGATGGATTTTACTTAAACGCGGAAGTGAGGATAAACGTACAGTACCAATGTTCATGTTACATAAAATTTGATCTCAACTTAAAGGTTATTTTGCAGCGAATAACAAAACTATTAAGTTAAAGGACGTAAAAGATTTGCTAGTGGAAGGAATTGTCCAGGTTACTGCAGAAAAGTAGCCAAAACGCTTCGAGCGCCCTCAATAAATAGAACAACAAATGTGGGATTTCGATCAGAAAGTCGACATTTTAGTAGAAAAGATCATTTTTACGTCTACCCTAGGGAGTCGAATTTAGACTCGGATTATATAGCAGAAGATTCTGAACGTGATCGATAGTAAGAGGAATTATTATGAGATTTGAATTATGAATTATGTATAAATTTTTTTCTAATTTTAAATGAAATTAATATTATTTCATAGTGGGTGTGTACGTCGTAAAAATGTTCTTTTTAGGACAAACATCTCTTTTAAACTCGGCTTTGTTATTGGTAATGATTCGTAACGAGTCTAATTTAATTGTGGTGTTAAACATTTTCATATTCATTTTCGATTTTGCGCGCTAGAACGTATATTCTAACTGGTAACGTATCATTATGTGAACGTAGCTTTGAGCGGTCACCTAACCACTGTTTGTGCTTTCCGATTAGCTAACGCGACCGAAGTTTAATTCAGAACCAACAAGCAAGCGCAGTAATCTTTTAAAGACTCTGAAATTACTACTGCACTGACTCAAATGTAACGGTGATTGCGTTTTAGTTCTCAAACAATTTTTAACTGACTACGCGAACAAACCTAATAGGTTTGTTTGTTACAATGGGACCATGACTTCATATCATATCGACGCAGCTCGGTGTACGATTTAATTATTTTATTGCTTTGGTTTGGAGATTTGTTGTTTTCGTGTATTCATGTTAGATTTGGGAGATATGGTAGTCGTGCCATTATTTCATTTAAACATTAGTTGAAATATGTATGAAAGAATTGCGCAAGCAAAATGAGTAAAACCGCAACACCAAATCTAGAGTACTTGCTATTGTAAAAATATTTCGAGGGGGCTCAAAATTAAAATGCGACTGGGGCCTCTCAAATGCTAAATCCGCCTAAGCTCTAAGACATGTCTTACTCAGCAGTCCATCCTACTTATTGAATAGTTGTAATCAAGTGTTTTGTGACATCTTCCAGCTCTCCAGGTGTATGTAGTTTTAATATTACATTCAAACCATGGTTAATGGATCCCGGGAGTTGTTCCAGTTCGTATGTTTGTTGGTTAGAGTTGGAGGATTTTCTTTGGTTATAACAGTAACACTAATTTTAAAAATTATAACTGATCAATTATGAATCGGAGAATGATCTGATGACAAATATTCCATTTGTAATCTCGAAATCCATCCAGGTACAATCCAGGTGCCGAACCTGTTCATGTCTGTGGGTCGGTAGGTGGGTTTTGCGGTAGAATGAGTAAATTCCTTATCATGGATAACTTTCAAAAGTTCTTTACCTCTGGTGGTAGTCAACCTCGACCCTAAGTGGGTGTGTTTTTGAAGTCTCCTCCAACTACGTATCCTGGATCTAAGGTTTCAAAGAAACGGTTAATTTTTCATGAGGAATTCTGTACTCTAGTGGACAGTAGACGACTGACAGTTTATAGAGTAATATATTTGGCATGAGGCAGTCTTTCGTATAATGATTGCAGGGTATTTGGTGTGATAAATTTCGTATTCTGGAATCTTAATAGAGATTCTTGTAGTGAAATGGGTTTCGGATATTATCATTATGTCAATTTTGTTTTTTTTTTAGAAGGGTGATTACTGCTTTTTTATATAGTTGCAAGCCATTAGCATTCCAATAAGCTATTACAGTTACTTCAGTGGTAATGTTAGAAATAATTAAGGTTTATTGGTTAGTGGGATATATTGGAAGTAACCATGAGGAAGCGTTGACTGTCTGCAGAAGCTACGCAATCATTAACAAATTTTAAATCGGCGTTAATCTGCCTTATCTTGTAAAGAAATAACTAAACTGCATTAATCTTTAACTTAACAAATTATTGAATCTTAATATTACAATTTTTGTTGAGTGTAATTCATTTGCCAGGTACTGTAGATATTTGGATTGGATTAACGATATTAAACCATACATGAACCTTTTGAACAGTCTTCGAAGTGTATTTTAAACCAATGTATTTGTTTGGCGAATTAAGTTCATGTCGTGTACGTTGACGTTATTAACAAGGGATTTTCCTCCAATAGACTTTTTAGGAGGTTGTAATTCTGCCTTTTGTCACCTTGAATACTCCTTAGATACTCCTACATTACAAGAAATAAATACTTACAATATTGTATAAAAAGTAAAAAGAAAACATGTTATCATAATGTCAAATGAATGTCAAATAAATTATTTTTCAGCTGTGTGCACCTGAGCTTACTACAACCAATAGGAAGAGACTCGCGAGCTGCCAAGCTATGTGCACGTAATTTTATTATTTCGCTCCATTCTCGAATACAGTGGGGGTAAGTTCGGCATTGTAACTTTTTTTTTGCTCCAAAAGCTCTATTGTCATAGTTACAATTATTTGCAATAATGGATACTATGGAAACCGAGCTCTTCGAGTTAAATAGATCTGAATGCCGAACTTACCCTGGGTAAGTTCGGCATTCTATTTTTGCTTCTTAAGCTGTATTGTCATAACGTACATCCTAAAAGTTTTGGCACAATATATTTATCGGAAATATTTCTGTAATGATCAAATTTATTTAAACTCTTAGTACCTATCATAAAGTACAACTTAATACTTAAATAAACTACACTATTAAATTAAGTGAAATAGCCCGTGCTTCTGTACCAGACGCAAACTTCCCCGAATGTGTCTCATCAGGCGCTGGACGGTTTCAAAATCAATTTCTCTCAGTTTTTCGTAAATTCGCCTTCTTAGTTGTTCCTCATTTTGAGCTTCCCACCCTCTATGGTAAACCTTCCGCGCCAGTAAAGCCCAAGAATTCTCTATTGGACGAGTATGAGGCAGGTTTGGAGGGTTATCGTTTTTAGGAACAAAGGCATGTGGCGTTGTCGAACCCAGTTTTGGGTATTTCTAGAGTAATGGCACGTTGTCAACTCTCGCCAAAACATGATATTGTCATCAGCATGATGTTCGTTGATGAATTGAAGCAATTTGGAAAAACAGTTATGAATATAGCTCTGACTGGTTAAACCTTCGCCTCTTACTCTTCCCACTAAAGGTCGACGTATACCCCTCGCTGCAATTGTGCACCAGACAAGGATTTTATCGGCGAATTTCGCTTTAGGTTTGTATTTAACATTGTCAGGACATTTCACTATATTGTCCGTATAAAACCCACAGTTTCATTTCATTTCAGAGTTGTTCAAGATGAAATATTTTTCGTCATCTAAAGTAATGATTTTTCACCGGCAAAATGCACCCCCCTCAGTTGACGGCAGCATCTTGGTATACGTAGCAGTTGGCCTTGGGTGTATTTGGGGCATTTGCGTCTTTTACGATATTTTAGACCATTTCTTTTCAATTCCAACGATACCGTACTCTTCGGACTGCCGTATTGACGAGCCAGTCTCCTCACTGACTTCCCAACTTGGTTTTTTGCACTTCTCGCCATCCTTTCTGCCCTCTGTGCCGTAAATACCCGGGGTCTTCCACTTTTTGGGAAGTTTAGATATGGTATTTCCTGCTCGCACTCCGCTACTGTGCGATATATCGTTCTACGTGAAATATTCTCATTCTCTAAGATTCGTAATATTTCAGTATTGGGCACCTGCCCAACTAAGCTGTAGATAGTTTTTCGGAGTTCTAATCTATACGACATAATGTAAAGCATCAACTTCTAAGTAACTATCAACTGACAGTCACTAATGTAAACAAACTTTTGTTACCAAAGGCAATTTGATATTATTTTATTTTTATTTAATTTAATGTCACTGAATTTTGTGTCAAAACTTTTAGGACATACGTTAGTAACAATTATTTGCAATAATGGATACTATGGAAACAGAGCTCTTCGAGTTAAATAGAATTGAATGCCGAACTTACCATGTGGTAAGTCATCTGTTACATGACTCGAAGAGCCGAACCGTTATTTCTATTGGCACAGTAAATCCACCTTTACCTGAAAAAATGTTTGCGAAAACGCAATACTAAGCCGCTCTGGCACTTCTGGCAACCTGTCACTACTCTAATGACGTTAGGATGTGGTACAAAGATGATGATATTAATTACGTTCCAAAAGAGTATAATCCATCAAACATGCCTTCGAACAGAACTTCGACCCATCAAACAGTACTGACCAATTGCGAAAGTGATTTTGAAGAAAACCGGTGAAGTTGTTCAAACTGACGATGATTATCGACGTAAATATTATGGGCTTCAAATAAAATATCCAAAGAACTCGTTCAAAAACTTATGAATCGTATACGTAGTAAGGTCCATTTAGTAGTGTATACTGCAAGGGTATAGTCAGAAAATGAAGTAAGTATTATTGGAATCCTTGAATGATTAACAACGTAGACATTCTAAACCTTCAATATTTAAAGCCCAAAGCATTTGACGATTTGAAATTGCTGAGATATAACAACAATAAAGCTAATAATGATAAAAAATGACATATGTATTGAAATTTTGATATTGTAGTACTATGAATTTTAATGTTCCGAATTGCATATAAATATACTTCTTATGATCTGATGCTAACTTTAAAATCTCGGAATGTTTTGAATTTTAGAAGTTTTTAAAATCCGTAAGGTAATCCGAAGGTAATTAATCCTCTGAGGATTTCAGACTCGATCGGCTGAAAAGACTGTACTCTCCAAATTTCTAAGATCTACGAGAGTACGAGAGTACGTAGAATATACTGTTATTGCGTCTTCTATTTCTTCCTAAGACAAGTTTCCGTTTTATTTTTTTATTTCTTATAGTAGTATATGTATCTTACATTGTCGTACCAATACCGTTTCATAAAATTTATTTTAGCTGTGCTGAGATACAGTTCAGATTAAATTCTTCACATGGGATGCAAAAACTCTTAAAGTCGATACATTGCCTTGTTTTTGTTTGGGAATGATTAGTAATGCATAAAACCGTTTTCGAATTAGCATAAACAGTTCTATAAGGTCATCCTCCATACAAATAATTTACCAGATTATATTGGCATTGCAACATCAACCAATGTGTAGTTCTAAAATTACTTTTCAAATTTAATTTTAGTACATTAGCGAATGATGCTATACATATATGTATGTGTGTGTATGTATATCTGTAGAAATATATACGTATACAAACTAATCCTAAATTGCTTAAATGAGTATTACATCATTCAGCAAATGCAAAATTAGAATTATTAACATTAATAACGCAAAAACTATTTTCTACGTTTATTAAGAGCAATTTTAATAAACTATTCCAAAAATAAAGGCAACAAGTTTTCATCGAGATAAAATTTCCAAAAATAAAATTAATGGTACTATATAGATGAATTATTCATAAAAATATTTTACATGAAGAACAAATCATAAGTACAGCCAAAAATGGTTTTAATGAGTTGTAGAAGATTTCATGAATTTTGAAGAATAAAACGGCATTTCTAGGTTCATTGACTTTCTTCAAAAAGAAGAAACAAATGAAAATTGAATTTTAGGAAAATATAGTGAACATAGTGAGTAAAAGTGCAACATTTGTCAGTTTCACTTTTACACTTGCATAGTAAGTTTTAGAGTTATATAATAAAAAGTTTTTTATTTAAATAAATACATGTGTAATAATCAATGTTTATGCAATTTAGCTGATGGTGACAAAGTAAATTATTGCAGTGGTTGGAAATGAAACACCCTTTCTATACGCAAAATGCTTAAAATTTACAAGTCTACATAACAAAATTACATAATCTCCTTTTCGTGCTTCTTCTACTTTTCTGTTTCTTCAAAATAATGAAATCATTATCTCAACCAAAAAAAACTTATTATATCCTCAGATTTGAATTAATTATGTTAAGTTTTACCTAAATAACAGGGAATGCGTAGAGTAATTTCACAGTTCCATACATTATAAACAATGCATTAAAAACTTTCACCTGAACAAAGAAATTCATAGCGACAGTTGAAGACAAAATGAAATTAGAAATTGATGAAATGACCCATCGCCCTACTTACTTAAAAACTGCATCTACTGCTTTACTACGTTTCTCATTGAAGACTAGAGTTTCTAAAATTTAAAGCACTTCGTATGAATAAAATTTAAGAACGTATTAATATATTTTTTAAATAGAAAAAGTTGCTCTATTTAACAAATTATTTCATTAATACACTCATTAAAATATTTTTTGGGAATTTTAATTGTGAAATTATGAAAATCTGTAGTCTCAACAAAGAGATTGATATTAGTTTAACCTATTGCCGATTATGCAATTGATGATAGCGTTTTATGTTATATTAAATATCGTGCCCTACATTAATGTGTGCAATCACAGTAATGACAACGTAAATAGACTAAACTGTAATACAATTTCCAATCCATACCCGTTCCGAGATTTCCCACTGACTATATTTAGATGTCGAAGAGTTATTTCTCACTTTTCTTATACGTGCTTTTTAATGCTTCTAGAACGCTTTTATCTTCATTCAGTTCTAGAAACATTAATGAAATTCCATCCAAGCTTATCAATACCAAAGAATATTATCATTGCGCATTGAATTATTCAATGTTTTTTATTTACTATATTTATTAAACTTTAGTTTTATATTGAGATGTTATATATGATAAATAAATAATAATTATGATTTTAAAAGAAAGCCCCACGTTCTGGGCAAACCATACAAGTTATGAGATATTATTTTAAATTAAAAAAAAATAAATGTTTATTTTGATTTCGCTAGCATCAATAAATGAAAATATAACAACCCAAAGCTTTTCTTTTACCCAATAGGCAATTTGATAGAGCATGAGATAGACAAATTATAGATCTTAATAATGCCTGTACCTGGATAAATACAATAAATAATATATAAAATAAATAAAATGAACACTTGCATCCACATCAAATAAAAATAATAAACACGTTTACAAATTAAAAACCATAGATCTTTATTTTATTAACGTTAAATAAATTTATGAAAACAGCAAAAAAACAAGTTCCTTAAAAAGAAATAAACAGGAATATCTTCCTTCAGTTTGCTCAAATGAAACTCGGGTGGTTGTCAACCTGACATGTGGGTTGAAGGCATTCATTTAAACAAACTAGCATCAAATAAATTAAATTCAGCCAAATAAATTATTTACAATTGTTGCCAAAACAACAAACTTTGTTCATAAAGAACCTTTTTGATTTTTGCAAAAGTGATATGAAAAAAAATTAGTTTTATAAATTGTTCCCAATGGGTAACAATTTTTATTACGACCAACCTTGTATATAAGAAAATTTAGTTGTATCGGTAAAGCAGCTTCCATTCAAATTAGTTGATCCAAATAATATTCCATACATAAAATGGTCAATATACAAATCGATGATAATTGTTGATATGTAATTATATAAATTTATCTTAGTTTAAACAATAACCTAACTTATTTTTTTAGAAAATTAAATGTGAGCCGAGCGTGGATTCTTCCAATACGTTTTATCGACTGACATTGTTCTTTTCCGGGGTCCATTTATATTATTTCACAAAACTGTTGAAAAACACAGCGAAATTCCACAAACAACGAAACATCACAATCTGTCATGACGCCACAGAAAATAAACACCTGAACAAAATTAACGCTAAACTTAATTCTAAAAAGAGAGAAAGGTAGCTGGAAAGAGACGAATAAATTGACATAACACACTTGTGGTCTAAATTGAACAATAACAAAGAAAATCAATAAAAACGATCAGCTATCACCGATCTCATAAAAACTAAATTACATTGAAAACCCATCACTCTCCAGCTATCCCTTTACATCAAATATTTACATAATTACCCAAAGTTATCCCAACACATGGAGTTTACGTAAATTCTAACAAATTAACAAAGAAAAACTTAACTTAAAATATAAACCCTTACGTTTTAGACATATAATAACTATTACAACCCATAACCTAAACCAAGGCCCCAGAAGCTATAAGCTTGTGCGGGAGGGAGGGGGCGATTATTATTATTATGTAGGCCCAATGTGCGGCTGCAGCCGACTTACAGATGGAACAGCGCAAATCCCACATTTGTGTCACAGCTAAGGAAAACTGCAGAAAACCTTATCAGATCTGCCGGCGCCGGGAGTCGATTGCGGGCCGCTTGGGTGAAAGTCCGGCACGCCAGACATTACACTACCAAGGCTGTAATGAAACGATGCTTCTGCAAATCCAGTAAACATAACAACATAAATGAATTCAAATATGAATTAATCTTGCCTAGAGTACAGTACTCTAGGGGCCTGCATCCAAACAATACTGCAAAATATTAAAATAAACTCAAAATTTGGAAAAACCAAAGAATATCAGCACACCTGATATCTTCATATCCTTGACTTCAAATTTCCCAAATGTAGGAATTAGTACGTTAATTATAACTTTTAAAACATCAAAGTAATGATTCATTTCAACTATTTCCAGCAAAATATGTAACCGAAACTGATTTAGCCTTATTTGGGAAAGAAAGCTTGTTTTGTGTTACACAACGATAAACCTCAAATCTAATAAGAAGCTAAAACCTTCTAGAAACGTGAATAAACCATTCAAAACATGTAACCTGGGTTACATACAACATGTTCTACTATAAAATAGCATTATTGATTTATATACGTTTTATGATTCAATAATTTTTATAAAAAGTCCTAATAATGACCATGGTATCTGTTTTATACTATTAATTATCCATGTGGCCTAGCATGTATCCTTTAAATTGAATAAAACTAATATCCTAGCATGTCTATCTTTTTATTTTATGCATGAAACAATTATTTTTGTGTTTTCGGAGCCTAATCGTAGCCCTCAAATAGTTTAATGCTTTATTAGTGCTTTATAAATTTCCAATCGATGATTACATGTCATCTCAATATTTTATTCACGATTGATTCTATTCTAAATATCTCTAGTATTAGTCTCGCCTGTTAAAACTGTGTATATGTGTTCGAATAATTGTTAACTCTGATTAAAATTTATTTCGTTAAACTGCTTTAAATTTAAGTAGGTGTTAGTTGTCATTACAAAAGTAAGGTTAGTTATGTCTGTTCACAATGAATGCTATCTTAATCATTTTATACTCATTTATTTTCATAACAGCACCCAGACACGTTATGAATTATAACAGTTCTGTTACTTTCTTGTTGTCATAGCAACTGGCAACGATTCGGTAACATCAACTTACTGTAGTAAATAACAAGTCGGATAACACATAAAAACAGGTCGGTAGCACAAAAAATATATTTAAGCGTGCCTATAATGCAGCCATTATTGCATTTAAGATTCTAACCATTTACGAGCCCTATCTCACTGAATTTCGCACACTCTATTTTTGTTATTTAAAGAACGCCCCGCATTTTTTCTATGATATACGCATAAGCTGTTTCTGGTTGTTAGAGCGAAGTACTGTCTTTGCACTTATACCATGTTAAGTTTCATGAAATTCTATGGAATGGTTTCCTCAAGCCTTCCCTTCAAGGTAAGAGGGATCACCGCCTTATAAAACGTACCATGAAGTAGCTGCAGAAGCAATATCTTATTCTAACAATAAGGAACTGTCACCTTGAAGACCAAAGGAAATTTTGGGAAAAAGATTGTGGAAGGTACCTTGTTTTAAAATATAAAAGATAAATACACAACGAAATCTAACAATAAAGCAACATCACTTACAATATAGGGGGTCAGTACTTTACTCTAGCAATAAGAAATAGCATCTTCGAAAAACCAAAGAAATCCAGAGTAAAAATTGCGGGGCGTCGTTTAACAGAAATAGAAGTGTGAGAACTTCAATGAAGCAGAACTCGTACTTTTAGATAGGACGGAAAAGTACTGCTGCTTTTATCTCTACTTTGCTGGTGGATTTCCTTGGATCTCTACTCTCTATCACTATTTTTGGCCTTAAAGGTAAATGTCTTAATTAAACTATCTGCCTATTACAGTTACTGTTATTGAAGTTTGCTTCTACTTTAAAAAATAAATATGACTATATACACGTGGCCAATTCATCCTAACTGGTTTTCCTATTTTGCAGGACAAATCCATCCCTTAGCAGATTTGTTGTTATAAAGTATCCAAGGCAAAATGATGAGCCCGAACTCTGTGGCTAACCTTAATGTTGATATTCCATAGACTGCGCCCATGTAATGAGCCCATGTTTCAATAGTTGTCACATTCTTTGAAAGAATCATTCACTGTTTTTCTCACTTTGATCTATGTGGGTTGCAATACGCTCATATTAAGCGCAATACTTAAATGACCTAAACGAAATATTGACGTCACACCTAGCGAGACCATGCAACACGGGGCCCTTAAAGCTTGAAAGACCCAAAGAGCTCCAAATCTTACCGACCAAAACATAAGTTATGGTTGCCGGCATTCACCTTAAAGGCGTCTGGTTAGCAAGAAACTTGCTGGTCAGCTCGCGCTGGTCCCGTGATTGAACTGATGCAAGCAGTGTTTGTCCTATTAATCTTACAAAATGCTTGTAATGCATTTGAAGAAGACTAGTATTACTTAGAACAGCGGTTAACAGTCATTGCAGTTGTACGTGGGCGAACTGCAGGAGGCGGAGTGCACTAGTACCAAATATGCGAGCACCTCCGAAACTTCCAAGAATTGTTTCCAAGGCATATTTAGACATCTCTTGGTTAGAAAGGGAATTAATAATCAACGTAAAGTAAACTTTTCGCCGGAATGAAATGAATGTCAGTGTCGGCGGTAAGGAGTTGCCCCACCCCCAAAAAAGAATTTTGGGTCCAGCGTTCTATACCGCAGATTCTATCCCTCTATTTCCGCAAGAAATCAGCGCTATTGAATGAAATTGCAATAAGTGGAATTTACCTATGTTGCATTTGAAAATAATCGAGTTAAAGCATTGTGCACACATAGGCAACCAATTATACAGCACGCTCTTTTGTACTATTTATGTATATTGCATGGTAAATAAATAGCACTATAAATATACTGTAACATATACAAGTTACATACAGACAAGTTACTCGAAATTAAATACTTAAAAGGCCCCATAATTGAAAGCCAATTTATAATACAAAGGTTTAGCAACAACCAAGCCCCACGATTGGAATGGCAAATTGTAACAATTCAGACCAGTAAATAAAGTAAATACTTACGATAGCTTAGTCTGCTTGGGCTTGGCTTAGCGGTTCTATTTCTATTATCATTGAAGAAGAGCGTAGATGAGTTGAAGCACCGTCAGATTGTTTGTTGAGCTATAGAAATGGGCGCCAGCGTAATTGATTAAAATAAATAAGTGATTAATAATAATAATTCTCCACAATAACGGAGTTCTAGTTCTTTAAAATGAATTCGCTTTAATTGCGCTAAAACCGAATTCCTTAACTCCGACATATAAGTATACCACACCACAACGAAAAAACCATAATCTACTAATCCTAAAAAGGAATAATCAAGTTTTAACAAGGGGGTTAATAATCACAACATCATTAACAAAAAGGAAAAATCATGTTAACAACAACCATAACTTCAGATTCCAGGGTTGTTGAATGTTGCAGCTGCGCTTTCCTGCAATTTTACAGAAGAAGAAGATTTTATAGCTCTTTAACAAATGAGAATGCCAGTTACGTAGCCTTTATCATTTTATATTTGGATAGTAGTTTTTGCTAGATTGGAAACCAATTTTCCCAATGACTTCCAAAAGGCCTCTTGATATCAAAAATTCAAATGTATGCTGAAAATTAACTAATTTTGGATATTATAGTTTAGTTTTAATTGAAAACTTCCAATCAAGTAAAAACTACTTACTTCCCAAAAACGAAAACTGAATTCAAACATTTTTGGTCCATCCCTACTATTGCATCTATCAATCCGGGGACGCATAAGAAGCGCCTGTTTTTTGTCTGTCTATCTGTTTGGGGTAATCTCCAAAAGTATTGGGTCGCTTTTGATCGAACTTGGACTAACGAATTCATTAAGATCCGTTTTAGAACTTGTAATAACTCTCAATGCAGATTAGTCCAGTAAACGAAGGCCGAAAAAGAGTGGTTACCCATCAAAAGGTCGGGTAGTTCTAAATTTGTTGTATATATTGGTGTGTTAGTGAAAAATCCAAGTTGTCTCACTCACTCCCCATCCTCTCCATCTTGAAAAAACCGTTGAAAGTTGTCAGTTTTTTTAGTTTTTCGCTAATAACTTCGTTCTGGTGCATCTTAGCTTAAAGAAAGTATAAAAAATACATAAAACTTGTAGCTAATTAATTCTCTACAAGATTGATTATGAAGACTTTTACGCTACAATGAAGTGTAGCGTTTTTTGGGAGCTTCACAGCTCCGTAGATATTCATCGTACAAAACAACTTCACATACTAAATTTGTAGGAAATTTTGTCGTATACAAGTCGGTAAATAACTTTCTTTGCGCTAAGATGCACCAGAACGAAGTTATAGCTATCGGCAAAAAACTAGAACAGTGCCCATTTTCGACGGTTGTTTTCAAGATGGCGGAGGGGGAGCGAGTGGAAAAACTTGGATTTTTCACTAACCCACCAATCTATACAACATATCAAAAATTTAGAACTATCTGAGCTTTTGCAGGGTAAAACCCCTTGATTCACTGAACTGACTGAGCAACAAATGTAAATCTCAGTAGGAGCGCTGTTAAATGTGATGAATGCGAGGCGTAGGCAGGGACGAAGTGGGGAACAACCGCCAGGGTATGTAAAATAAAGATAAATAATTTTCTTATTTTTTTTAATTTCACGCCTACACTACGGGTGAACCAACATCTAAGATCATCTATCCCCCATCTAACATGCAACACGAATACACACATCCATAGTTGAGGTGGCGGAATTTCCAAGTGGGATTCGAACCCACGACCCTTGGAACACGAGTGATGCACTGACACCACTCGTCTACCGCCGACCCAATTTTCTTATTATATCAAAATCAAATTAACTTCAATAACTAACTATAATCATAATAACAGTATTGTTATGGGTTGCAGACTGCAAATGCATAATTAAAAAAAATCGTAATTCGTAAACGGTACAACTTACAGATGTAATTATTTTATTAATTTTAACTAACAGATTAATTCAGTAATTTTGTACTTTGTTTCTCATTCCATTTAGTGCGATATGCGCTAATAATCGCGTAACGTATTGAACCCCCTAAAATATTCGCATTAAAACTGTTCTACCTGCTCACTTCAAGAAATTGCTTATATTTATCATAACAAAAAAAGACTGTGCAACAGTGTAACAGAAATATTTACATTGGACATAAATGTTTGTATTGCAAAAAATGAGGTAAGTATACTCGGGACGCTGAACAGATATAGTAATTAAAACCGCCTACAACTACCCCCTCTTTTTAACAAAACCTTTCTATTGGTAGCATTCAAATATACCGCTCAAATTGAAAGGCATGTTTACTTGTACCAAAAAGATATCAATTCGTTTACTGTCAAACTGTCTTACTCACGAACTTTTAATAACATTTTTATTAAATTAATAAAACTGCAATTTTTTTAAAATGTATGGTTATTATTTATACTAGCATCTCTCGAAGTGACATTATTTATAATGAATTAACAATTCATATGCAAAAATGTTTTATTGTAAATGTCACTTTCACATAAAACCAATCAGAACAATCTGTGCTGCCTTGATTTTTTTGTACTATATCTATTCGGCGGCCCCAGTATAGTAAAATATTTTTTACGAAAACAAATGCACAGAATTCAGACAATGCTAAAAAACTCACCTGAATCTGTCCAGATTAAAAAAATCTAACATATTTGGGGACATCTTGACGTCTAGGAAAAATGCTAAATAATAAATAAACGTCTAATAAAAAAATGTTTATTTCTTATTAACAGTAAGGGGGTCCAAACTAGGAAAAATATGGTTATATTTAAAAAATTTCTTGTTTTTCTATAAATTAAGTTTTTTAGATTAGCTATCAATCAATTTAATCGTTGCGATAGTTAGTAGAAATTATTAATTTTAATTTTTTTATTTTGTTTGGAGTCAAAAGAAATACTGAAAACGTCAATATTTTAACCCTTCTTTATTATAACCTTTTATTTCATTAAAAACATAATTCAATTACTACCATATCACATTTTTATTATCTTCATAAATATTCCCCTTGGGGACCTTCAGTGTATTCATATCATCCCATATAAAATCAACATTTTTGTTTCATGTGCTTCTTTCTGGCTGTACCGGAAACACTTCAGACCGATTTACATAAGCAACTGGTATGTTAAGGTTCGGTCATCAACATCGCTATCTATTCATTTAAAATATATATCGGTGTCTTTGTTTAAATTAATAAGATGTCTATTATAACGACTCTGTCGGAGTTGACGTGGTTTAGACATAAAAGAAACTAGTGTGAGTAGGTGTTATATTTTGTTAAAAGGTATCATACCATATTTGAAGTTGCTTTTCAAGCTGTTGATTCACCGTATATAATTAACGGAACCGTACAGTTTCAAACAAAAATTGACTATAAATATGTATAAAATATAGCAAGAGATTTTATTCGATGAACGTTTACGATTTAAAATATTTTTAAAAAGTATAAAAATTGCAGTTTTACTTTCACCATTCAACTCATTAAAATTCACCACAGGCAAATTGCATTTAACTGCCTTTTGTTAAATGTTCAAATTGCTTGTTATACATAACGTTCTGTTTCCATTATCTTGATTCTAGTTAAAATTGTCGTAAGAACATTAATAATAACAATAATTGTTGTTATTATTAACCGGTTTTAAAGTATATATATATATACACTTATACAGATACGGCATAATTTAAATGTACTTATAAGTAAATGCAAAATGTAGAAATCTAAAGGTTTACTTAAGGGTATTTCCTGGTGTCTGTGATTTATAGGGCGATTACAAAATCGTAGAATGTATAAAAGTCCATGTTTTGCTTATAAATTATAATGATATAACGCGTTAAACATTATGTAAAGTGTTTACCTTGATTTGGATGCACATTTACCGCCATATGCAGTTTAATATCGCAAAACAATGAAATTTGTGATAAACGTAATAAATAACGTATATAATATTTGTCTTTAATAATGGCATTTCATGTAAAGACAACATTTGACGAATGCTGGTATTTGGCTAGATCAGTGATGGCGAAATAGGCACCCAAGTAGTGATATTACATGAAAATTA
Source organism: Agrypnus murinus (assembly GCA_929113105.1). NCBI lineage: Eukaryota > Metazoa > Arthropoda > Insecta > Coleoptera > Elateridae > Agrypnus > Agrypnus murinus. Next base: position 77,774,917 of record OV816028.1, on the reverse strand, counting down.
CGTAAATTTCGCTTGCCACAAATTACTTGCTCAGAATCTCAAGAAAATAAAAGGTTGTAATTTTCGTGTGCCATACAGTTGAAATGTCCGTCTTTTTTGCATGCTTCTTACATACCAAAGTGATTTACGAAGACGATCAGAAAAGGATGTATTTATTATATGCTACTTATTACGTGAAATTTCTAAATTTTGGAATTAAAAGCAGTACACAGGAAAATGCACTGTACCTCTGTCCTTGAAGATCTAGGTATAGATTCCATTTTCAAATAAATAATGTGCAAATACCAGTTCAAATTTATCTATTTGCAATACATTTACGTATTTACAATACTGAAATATTAATTTAAAGAGTATTGTAAGTGTGTAGTCAAAAAGAAAACGTGTTCTTTATTTCCACTTATTGTTAGTACAAAACAAAGTAAAATATACCAAACAATAAAATGCACATAGACATAACCTCCTGCATGACAAAAAACATTATCCAAAACATATTACACTTAAATGCATCATTTCACTCAGGAGCCGCACCGAAACACTTCGCCTTCGCGTCCGAACACACAAGAACACTAATTTAAAAAAAAAATAATTAAGATAATTAATTAACTTATAATAACATCTTAATATAGATAATAATCAATAAACACAGGCAACAAACGTGTAACAATCGTAACAGTAAATAGATAGATGTTCTAGTTCCGAATTGTTACTGTTTATATTATAGTTGATTACCTACACAAAAACCATGACCTGGAGCACTAGAATTAATCAAATTTTAAATTGATCATATTTCTGAATTCGTTGTAAATGCCTTATAAATTTCTTGCCTCTTTCCATCGCTTTGAAAATGAGACTAAACGTTTTGTCGGTGGTACTATCTGTTGGGAATTTATAAATTAAATATGTTGTTCAATTATTCATCAAAAGCATGTAAAGATTATGGTAATGACGAAGACGTGAAAAGGATGTATTTTTAACGTGCTAATTTCAACGTGTCAAAGATATACCGCGGGACCCGTAATTATACATGCCATTGAGCATCGCTTTGGAATGTTAATTGTGGCATAGAAAAAGAATTAGAGGCACGTAATTTTCATATGAATTTCTATTCCAGCGCTACTTGGATACATAAGTATTATAGTGTCTTAGTATTATAGTATCTTAGCTATTTCAATAGACGTTTTTTCATTTTTAAAGTAAAATATATCAAGAAGAATTAATAATAGACTTATACGAGGCTCTGTATTCCCCAACCGAACGTGTAGTGCTGTACTTCATTAAAACGCTAATGAACTAATGAATTCGTTACATAACTGAGGTATGTAATGAATTCATTACATAACTCAATAAAAGAATTTGTGATCGTCTTTGTCAAAAAGTTGCTTATGCAGGTATAAACTGTTTAGGGGACCCCATTGTATTATAAACGTTGCAAGGTTGCCACGTTTCTTAACTGAGTAAAACAAATTTCTAAATGTAAAAAGAACCCGATTTTACTCGTAAACGATTGATGATACGAAAAAATGATATTAAGGTTTTTTGTTATGCTAGATGAGATGCATCTTCTGCCAAGCCCCAAAATTAAACCACTACTATTAACGCGGCAAAATGATGTTAAAGTTTCCAACTTTATTATTTTTTTAAATGGTACTTTCTAGAACAAAGTTGTACAAGACTTTTTTGTTTCTTTTGATCGACCCTTAAAATTAACGCATATTAACTCTTTACAGTCTGTATAGGTATGTAGCATGAAAAACCAACAACTATAAAATAACATTACAACCAGAATTTACCATTTGACTTGTTCTTTTTGTAAATTGGTATACATTGGCACACATTTGGAAATTTCGGCATAAGATACAATACACAAGAACTATGCACAGTTTCAAAAGGAACACCTAAAAAGGTCTAATTACACATCTTTTAGAACAGAATCATACAATGACAACCCAGAATTAGCATCAAGTTCTTATACTTTTGTAAAAATATTATTTCATAATATTATTTCATGATTATGGAGTTTAACGAGTAAGGTTGGAAATAATAAACTCTATTAAAATGAAGCTGTTTTTAACTTTACATTATGCTTGTTTGTTTTTGAGAAAAATAGGTGACAGAACATCCTTACTAGCATACTATGTATGTTTAATAGATTTTATTTGTTAAATATATTTTAAATGTTTTAAGTATGTTTCTTTAATATAAAAAATATATATTTATTAAATCTTTATTTTACATCAAATCATTTGCATTTGAATCTTTTTTATATATTAGAAAATTAATAGTTAAAGGTATATATTTGATAAACATTTAATATATAAATAAAACTTAACATATAATTTAGCATGATTAGAAATATTTATTAAATGTTTCATTTTAAGCAAAAAAATCTACATTTATTTCTTCAGGTTTTATAAATATTTAACATACATTTTAACATTTACATACATTACACAGCTCATCAATGCTTAACTTAAAATGTAAAATAATGTAAAGCGTGAGTTGCAGCGTGAAAACTTCTGAAAACTTATTTTATTTTTTAAATGTTTTTTAAATGTCTTTAAACCATTTTTTATTATGAAAATATATTTTTAAATGGGAGACTCTCAAACAGGTAATGCCAGTAAGTAGATTTGGATAGTTTCAGCAAGAAGAGAATTTGTTACAAAAATGGCTGTGTTTATATATAATTTTGGAGAAACAAATGAATGTGATACAATTTTTGCATAAAACAAAAGAAAGTTTGACAAATCAATTTAACATAACCAAATTAGTGTTTATAAATTTTAATTAACATAAAAACTAATTAGATAATCTTATAGATCAGAAAATCACAATCTAATGGTATATTACACTTATGTTTTCTTTACACAAGCAACCCTCTTTTGAATGTCGATGACATCTCTATCTATCTTTGCAAATTTAAACATTATACCCTAATAAACATTATTTGTATATTTTTAGGCATCAACACTATGAAAATTCAATTAATGACAATGTTACAATTAATTTCACTGTATGATCCTAAACTGCAACATCATTATATGTTGTTTAACAGGCATCATAAGTAAAAAGCAGCCCCTACATTTAAGATAGTTACAATTATGTGGTAGTGAAGCAACTTTACAATCCTTCACCACAATTATTTAACCAAGGACTGTAAGATTTTGCAATACAAGAAACGTATGCAACTGAAGAATCTCATTAACATAATACCACATTTTCTTACCATTAAATGCTCAGGTAAGGTAGTAAATACTTGCCTCCCTATTACCTGGTCTATTTTAGGTTAAGTTTTATATTAATTTTGGCGTAAGCTTAATTTAAATGCAAAATTATATAAGCATCTCTCACAACGTTAATGAACAAGGAAAATTAACTAAATTATATGGAAAAAGTGTTAATTAATCATATTCAACTTTATAAAAGACAAATAACGCAAACATTATTATTTAGAAATTGAGATTATGCAACCAATATAACATGTTGCTTTAAAATTTCATAAATAAGCTTATTTAAAACTATACAGTGAGTGAATTCCTTTTTTCATGTTTCAAATATCATGACAATATGTAGAATACGAACATATTATGTTCGAAACAACAATGTTGTAGTTTTATAGACAATAAAGCAAAGAAAAATATTTTTTCTATTTTTTTAGTTTTTTTAATAGAGATGTTACTCGTATATCAGATTATACATTATACTAAAGATGCATAAAACAAAATTATAAGTTCAACATTCAATAAAACTATCCACGAGGACTCAGGCATACCACTAGTTGACAACGTAATACTGAAGTTTACCAGAAGATATTTAAATAATTTAAAACAAACAATATAATACAAAATAATTTTGCATTATAAAAATAAAATTAAGTGGGATAAATAGTACATTACATAAAATGACGCTATATAAAAACACACTATTATAATGAGATGTGTGTAATTCACAAGCAGCACCCTAGGACATGTTTCAAACTGTTTGGTTCTCTTCAGCTAGGGGTAGCTGCTTGTGAATAACACACACCCATTCTCGGCTTGTATATATTGCCGGAATTAACATTAATACCAAGAGAAAACACTTACGACATCTATAGAGTAATATGCCGCATTAAGCGGCGTTCTCTAATCGTAAAATGGAATGGATCCTCACTAACCAATCAAAATGTAAAACATACAATATAATACAAAATAATTTGCATTATAAAAATAAAATTAAGTGGGATAAATATTACAATACATAAAATGACGCTATATAAATATGCGGCATATTACTCTTTAGATGTCGTAAGTGTTTTCTCTTGGTATTAATGTTAATTCCGGCAATATATATATATATATATATATATATATATATATATATATATATATATATATATATATATATATATATATATATATATATATATATATATAAGCCGAGAATGGGTGTGTGTTATTCACAAGTAGCTACCCCTAGCTGAAGAGAACCAAACAGTTCGAAACATGTCCTAGGGTGCTGCTTGTGGATTACACACATCTCATTATAATTGAATCGGTCAATGCAGAAACTGAATATGTCCACTTATTGTGTAAATTGAGTTATACATGAATTCACCATAATTCAAGGGTGCCCGATCGAATGGTGCAAAAATATAACATGTCCTGCTTTTCTATAATGTAGAAAAGCAATGGTATAGTACTGTAATGATATTCACATAAAATCAGTCATTACATCCATATTACCTCAAGAAGGCATTGTATGCTAAGTGATTGCCATGACAACAGTAATCAACAACAAAAGTATAAATAAATATCTCATAGAAGTAAACATGTCTTTTATTGTCTTCTACAAGAGATAACATATAAGTAGTGTACAAGACCACACACAAGCAACCTGTATTACCACACTAATCTTCAAAACACTACAGTACAGAAACTGAAGAAACATAGGACGTGTTCAATCTCTGTAGCGGTATGTCTTGTATATCTAGGATGCGCTGAAGTAAAAACAGCTTAGCTGATATCAAATAAAGCCATCGTCGCGTCGTTTTGACATATGCAAGTGATATTTTGTTGAGGGAAGTTCTCTATGCAAAAATGTCTAAATCATCTAGTAACAGTGTTTACGAAGAAGAAAGTAAAACTGAACAACCTAGGAAACAGTTGAAGGTATTTCCCACTGACTCTACAACCTCTCCAAAACTGAAAGATTTATGAAGTACATTGAGAAAGAACTTGACGAATTTTACCAGCAATTTTATCCTAAAATGGCCTATGAAAGAGAAAGAGGAAGACAGCAGTGAAAGCAGACAATGTTTAAAAATATTTTTATTTGTATTTAGGATTTTCAGATTTCTTTTGTTAATATTAAGTTCAGTTGTTCTTTTGTCACAAACAGTGCCGGACTTAGGCCTCTCGGCACCCTCGGGCAGAGTCCTTCAGAGCGTCCTTATTAACTTTAAAAAGTAACTGTAATTGAATGATTTTAATGATTTCACCAACTTCGGCGTCCCACACAGCCTAGCGCCCTCGTGCGGCGCCCGACCTCGCACCCCGTCAAAGGTCGAGCACTGGTCACAAAATAGTTTCTTGCGTATTCTTTGCATTTTATTTGCAAATCAATGCAGAAACTGAACATGTCCACGTCTTATATGCATTTTTATCTCTTAGAATACAAACCTTTAAGTAAATTGAACCATGCGATTTTACCTAACAGATACCCTTCTTTCATATCCCAAAAAGTCACGAAAGTCCATAAAAGCAACATTGAGTAATTCAGTTTTTCTTGTTTTTCTCAAAACAAGGTGGTTGGGACATATTCAGTTTCTGCTTTGGCCGATTCAATTATTTTTGAGTGTAGTCATTGGATTACTTCTCCACTCGTTGTTCCACTTCCATCATATTTTCTTATTGCTTTCTGGGGCAGATTGGAAATCTAGCAGACAAATTTAAAAAAACATCTTTATAATAATAATTCTGAAACATTTTTCTAAATAAGAAAGAAATCTGTCGTTTTCTACCTCGACGCGAGCTTACGTGTGGGCATCAAAAAAATCACGAAATTTTCGGATATTTTTCAGTTTTTGGCTTATAACTCCAAAACCTTTAAATTCGGTCTAGTGGCATGGCCGAACTCGACCGATTTTCGTTTTTCGACCGTTGATCTCGATCATACCACTGGACCTCAAAGTGGAATTCAAAGTGGTTCTCATTCGACGCAGAATTTAATGTTATTTAATTCTTATAAGAATAAAGTTGTCAGTAGGAAGTACCGTTTTGGAGTTAAAAGCGAAAACCTGAAAAAAGTCTGAAAATTTCATGGTTTTCTGATGCCATCACGTAAACTCGTGTCGAGGGAGCGTGCAAACCTAGGATAGTTATATTTAACGTCAAATGAAGCGATCAAAACGATCTCCTGCTTTTTAACATTTATTTCCACCAACGGCCCCCATAGGGTCTAATTTTACTGGTCTACTGCAATGCAACCGAATTTAGGTGTCAACGGTCATCGGTCATCTCAGTCTCAGTAGGGATTAGGGTTGCCAACTGACATTTTTTCGGAAGGACAGTCCTTCTTTCTAAGAGTGTGTCTTTACTTATTATAGGAAAGGACGGGTTTTGTCCTTATTTAAAACAATCGACGAAAATTATTCAATATTTTAATTAAAATTTTATTTTAATCACTAAAATTAGCTTTCGAGAATCAATAATTGTAAATTTCAAATTAACCGCCAACATCGTTCGTGCAAAATCAAGCAAATTTGGAAAGAGCTGTATTGTTAGGTAAAGGGCCGGTATTATAAAACTTTTTACTTCCTAGATAAAATTTACTTTGAGAGTAAATTAATTTATTCTGTCAATTTGCATTTAGTGCATTATTGTTAATGACCAGCCAATTTCGAAAATCTAATAAACTTCAACTAACACATAACCTAACAATTAATCTACGACTTATTAATTGAGCGGTGTTAGTTATTAATGGTCAAGCCGCAGTTGAAGTTTTACATGATGAGACTGATTGACCATCCATTATACTATAACGAGCTTGTTCGGGGTATGTATCCTATACTCCGAGTGGTCATTATAGCTGACGCCACTGCGCCGTGGAAAGTTCTAGCGAAGAAAAAAAACCTGACTGAAAGAAGGAAAAACAGAAAGCTGGTTTTAGCTTTCTTTTTATATTAAATAGCGTACTTAATTTCAAGGTTCGTACCTAAGAGAATTAATTGTTCCTGAATTGGTGAATTTGCTTGATCAAGGTCCAAAGAACCGGTCTTGTTCGCTGGTTCAGGCTATATGGCAGCGCTAAGGAGAACCTCTCGAACTAAGCCCCCACCGCACATTATTTCTGGAGAGGGATAGATTCAGATAAACTGAGATCTTTAAGGTATACCAGAAATTGCATGCGTAATTGAATTAATATTAATTGCTGATTAATTAATATTAATCAATAATAAGTGAACGTACTGTAAGTAGTAATTGTAAAACGTCATCAAAAAGTAATTAATAATAAAAACAAACAAACAAAAAAGGATGATAAATTCATTAAAGAAGCAAAAGACATGAACAGACAGTATGGCCAACTAGAAAGCGGTCTGGACTTACGATTACAAAACCTGAGTTCTATTACCAGTTCCAGTATTTTTTTTAAATAAAATTTCATAAACAATTTTTTATGATTATAATATTTACTAAAAGGAATAACTGACAAATAAATATTAATCTGGTATGTATAATCATTTAATTTAATTTTTATAGTTTAAACGGCTATAAAATTAAAGGATAATTTTATGTAAATTGTTCTTTTTTATAAACATTTTAATTATAACAAATATTTATTAATGAAATAAATTAAATATTTGATTAAAAAAAACCCGAACTGAGAATAGACCCGGGGTTGTCTAATCGTAAATATAGCCCCCCTTTCAGACGGTCATGCTGTCTGTTCATGTCGTTTTCTTCTTTAATGAATGTCACATATCATACTTTTGCATTTGTTTCTTTAATGAATTGTTTATTTTATAATATTTATAAAAAATAATAATTGCATAAAATTATTCGTTAATTTTATAGTCATTGTTTAAACTATGTATATTTATATTAAATAAAAATAAAACTAAATGATTATGCATATCATATTAGTATTTAAATGTGAGTTATTTCTTTTATAAACATTATAATTCTAAAAAAAATGTTTATTTATGAAATATATTAAATATTCTATAAAAAAATTACCCAAACTGGGAATAAATCGGGGGTTTTAAAATCGTAAATCCAGCGCGCCTTCCAGTCGGTCATGCTGTCTGTACGCAAAATGCGTGTCTTAATGGCTTCATTAGGACACGCAAATATAAAAAATTACTTTTATAATATTTACAATAACTAACAAGCCTCGATGTAGCGCAATTCTATAAATAACAATAATTTGGAAAACATTGGTTTCTATAATAACTATCCCTTGAGTTTATATTAATCTCGTGTATATATGCGGAGAGAACCACTTCGCGAGCATTCAAGAGAGCCCTTAACGCCATTGGCCGGTTTACTACATTGACGTTTCAAATAGCATTGGAGAATATTTATTATTGTAAATGATTATAATAGCGTTTCTAGAAATTCTTGACTGTCCTTACTTCCTACTTTGAAAAGTTGGCAATCCTAAAGGGATTCCTAGGTGTCAAACATCGTATTGATGCTAAGCAGATGGTTTAACTTCCTTATTTAAGGAAGACGACTAGGAAAGTATTAAAACTGCTATTTCTTACCTATAGATCAATAATTATTGGAGTTAATTAGTTTAGCAAATTGAACAGTAATTGTTTAGTTTGAGTGCAGTTATTCAGTATTGTCGGTTCCTACGATATACAGGGTGTCTCAGAAATAACGAACAATAACGCAGAGGGTTAAAAAGCGTCCGAGGTAGAATCTAAAACTAAAGAAAAAAAACTCTACCTTCAAAAATTTTTTTTTGTAAATTTGTTAAAAATTGTTTGCAATACTTTTTGCTAATACGGTCCTGTTATATTTTGCATCAATTTGATAATAAATAATAAGTCATCCAGCATTGGGATAGTCAAAACATTGTAAAGCGATATGTGTAGAGTTAAGCAAAAATTCGGAGAAGTCGATTTAAAAACACGTATATTGGTCAAGGTTACGTCTTTATAAACACCATGACATATCACCGTAATAAGCGTTTTGTTATAAACTGCATAGTTGCAAAAAAGTCCCAAACGTTTGATGATAGTTCATCAAACTAATAATTTTTATTATCAAGAGTTTATTTGAAGGTGTTTTCCGTTTTAAATAAAATAGATTAATGGTAAAAAATTGCTCTTATTTAATAAATTGCGACCCTTGTAGTTTTTTGAGTAAACCACAATCGGGCCGCAAATTCAACCTGGCGGCGCCCTAATTATGAAAATGTTCTTTTTAAAAGTTGAATTTATCTTCTGTTTATTTTCGAATGTTATTACAGAACGTAAAAATATATTTATGTTTTGTATCCTTTTTTTAAATTGCGTTTTGTTTATTTTACATAGATCAAATTTCACTATGTGTATTTTTGCGGAATGTTTAGTCCAAAATTTTATTTACAAGCACAGAATACGAAAGAAAGAATTGCTATAAATAAGGAAAGTCTGCGAAAGGGGATGTTTATAACAAAGAGAGTTTTTGATTATTGACTTACGTTCATTGAGAAATTTCGAGCCCAAGATCATTTTTGTAAAATTTTATTTCAGTTTTAATGAAAAGGTTTTCTATTAGTTTTAAATATTAATGCTTTAGATTCTAGTAAAATGTATTAGCATCGCAGATTAGAAGAACTAGTAATGTAATTTTCTTATTAAAGCCCAACACTTTTTATGTTTTTTAAATTACGTTCAACGCCGCCACACATAAAGAATTCCCTTTAACTTATTGAAATATGATATCAGATGCTCTCTTTAAAAATGAGATGTTTTAAGCTGTTATTAGACCTTGAATTTATTTTAAAATAAACAAACTGCATCATGAGCGAAACGGAACGTGTCTTATTTACGAGTTTCTTCAAGTTCAATTCATTCGGGTATTTTGCGGCATTGACAAAATTGTGCTGTATTGACAAATGCTGTAAAGTTCAACAAACTACAGTCCTCTGCATTATGCGACACCAGGAGATTGTGGAGCAGAACGTGCAGGACCGGACTCAAAACTTGAACCTTAAATAACTCTGAAAGTAAATATTTTAGAAAAAAAAGTTATGGGAAAAACTTTCTCTACACATCATCAACTATCTCGTATTCACGTATTGTCCGTTATTTTTGAGACATGCTGTATGTGCTTGATGGGCTTCAACAGAGTTAATTCGATCTAGAATTTCTAGGTTTCCTTATCATTCGATAACTTTTCTAGCTATCACTGTTTTATTTTGTATGCCCCATATTGTAAAATTAAGGAAAAAAGTATCGACAATTTGCTTATATTCCCCTTAACCTTACCCAGATTCGAATTGTGGAATAGGTATATTTTCAGTTTTCAAGATTTTTAGTCTGGGTTTTTCAGAATTTAAATAGAATCCGTTACTATATAGGAAGACACACTGGAAAAGTGTACAATTGATCTTGTATTTCCAATTAAAGAAATCTCAATGTTACATAAAACCACACGGTGTCATTATAGATTTCTTCTGAAGATTTTTTCACACTATTCTCACATTACCGATAGGTATGTTATTGCGTAACAATACCGTTCTTAAATATAATAAAACAATCAAGATTTATAAATGCAATACCGTTTTTGAATATAACTCTCATTAAATAACGGTTTACGGTCTCACACAGGTATAATATAAAATTCAAATGGTATAACTCATACACAAATAACAACACTATTATTGATATGATAAAAAAACATATTTGTACATTTCAGTCTGTGATAACCTGTTAACCATTGACCGTAATGTAAAATTAATTTATCTAAATGTATCACAATGAAATGTAGCAGTATATCTCGCATGCTCTGAATGTTGTGTTGACCGCTGAACGATAGCGGGAGGTCACATGCTAATCATGTCACTAGGTCATCTACGTATTCGAGGTGTTCTAGCAAGATTATTTCTAATTTACTGCAAAACGTATTTGCTAATTAATTAATAAAAGTTTCTACAATAAATAAATATTTTTTGTTGGACTTTTCAGTTTTGTCACGTCTAATTCAAAATTATTAAGACGTATAAAGTAAATCTTAAAAGAGCCTTCGCTACTTGCAACTTTCTAGTAGAAAAAGATATCCTCTATTTTTATACACGTCTCTGTGTGATCTAAACGCAAAATTCTGTAGTTCCTTTCCATTAGTAAACCAAGACATTTCCTGCTTTAGTAAAAATCAGTTGTGGTTTTTAGGTCATTTACCTACTAGTACTATAATAATGACTTTTCCTTGCAGACATGTGAAAGATAAATTTCTTATTGGTGGAGAAACTATTTCATTATTTCAGAAAATCAATTATTATTATTATTAGACGGGCACTGAATTATTATTTATTCAACTGTGTGTTTGTGAGATTTTCATATCTTGGAATGTGTTTGAGAAGAAAAAAGTAATTTATATCCACAGTTATACCGAGTCGTTATTACCTATTAAAGCCATTAGTATAGACCGTTATCTTTGTAGTACTATATTGTTGCAGATACTGTTAAACGTTATGTCTTACGGTGCTCCCAATTTTTAATGTTTCTATTTCTTCAACGCGTTACACTTTTGCATTTTACGGAAGAATTAATTACATGAAGCAAGACAAAGTGTTGAAATTGCTTATTTAAAAATATTTAGTATGTGTGAGACAGGAAACTATTTTGTAACCGAATGAACATACCGTACATAGAAATGTACATTTTCTAATGTTTCTTTTTTCTAAACTTAATGATTTTTTAATCCGTTTTTGTAACCAACATCAGATTAAAACAGAATTTAATGCGTTATGAAAATCACGTAGAATATTTAAAAATAGAAAAATTATTTAAAGAGGAAGCGTCTCTATCTCACGATTACCGTTTTAACCTTGATTGTCAAATTATAATAATATAAAGAAGGAAACTATATTAACATCTTCCTTTAAATTATCCTAATAGAATTACACACGTGAGTCAATCAATTATTTTAGAGCCATTGCAAAAAAATAGTGAATCCCTACAATTAACTCAAAAAACGTATATGTAGGTATTTAAAACAATATTAATGCATCTTATTGCTCATATAATCAGCAGAGCTCAATACTGAAGTATGAATTTTCGATGAATTGATTATTTTGACAATGAAGTTGGCGATCAAAAAGTCCACTATGTCACATTATATTGTAACAAATGGGGAAAACCCCCTATTCGCCGCCGTCGAACGTTCGAGACTGCATTACTCATCGACACGACTCATCGACGTGACTCATCAACACCTGCATGATGCAGCGGTGTGAGTCATCGACGCACAAAACAATACACCAACTAGTCTAGTCCAGTATGTTCCAGAGTATGTTCCTTTATATGGAAGATATAAATTGAGGTCGCGGGTAGAAGGAGTTCAGTTAATGTTTAACCGGTGTATTGAATTGTACTCTGTGTAAATTAGTAATCGGATGTTAGTGAATAAATAAATGTTAATAATTGTTGTAATAATACATAAATACTTCTTATATAAATAGCCTACTTTAAGTTTGTAAATATCTAGCATTTAAATAGTTCATTAAATAGTTTATAATTATAGTGTTTTTAATTAAGTGTATGTAAATAATATCTCTCTTATGAACACACGAATTAAACAGCGTTTTTTGTTATTATTTTAAAAAAACGTTACAATATTAATAATTCGTTAAAAAAATTGTACATCGGTATAAGTTTCTTTTCTAAAACAGTATTATCCTTGTTTATTATTACATAGTTCAAATGATGTATGCCATGTATTATAGGAATGTTTTTATTTTGGACAGAGTTTAGTTTATTGGTTCGACTACGTCACAACTAGGCCTACTGCGTCATACTTTCCAACGTGACTTAGTGGACAATCAACAGAAAATTATAAATAAAGCAATAACTTAATACGCTTATTTGTTGGGAGATGATTATTTTGGTATAATTTTAATTCATTAGTATCCTAAAACCTATATTAGATAGAAATTATTATTATTTATCAAAATATTTACGGGTCATTCCATGCGAAATCGATCACTAAAATGGGTCGATCTCACGGATTTAAATCAAAATCAATTATGAGGTAGCAATCAACTAAAGAACATAACTTTCATTCATCAATTTGCTAGATAACGTAGAAATTCGAAAATATTTAAGCTGCAAAAATAATCCAAACTGCTTGCACGTTTTTAAAGAAATATAAATATCTCAAAAAGTATTTATCCTAGAACAAATATTTTTTTATATATTGCTCAAAAGAAGACGGGTTTTTTGGACGGCTTAGTAATTTTTGTTACCAAACGTATTTTTATTTTTTTCTAAACGAAATATTGTAAAAATGCAGAAAAATCGGTGTGATCGGCTGGCCGTGAACTATGCTGCACCGGCTGCCTGTAACGTAGTCTTTAAAAACTTGTCCTGCCAAAACTATTAAAACGCCCAGCTTGCCATTTTGCATTTAAATGCAGAAATGTTCAAAGAAGCTGTACGAATTTTTTCAGATTTTTAAAAATGTGACCACACCGATTTTTCTGCATTTTTAAAATATTTCGTTTAGAAGAAATAATAATACGTTTGGTAACAACAAATTATTAGGTCTTCCAAAAAGCCCGTGTTTTTGTGAGCAATATATAAAAACATATTTGTTCTAGGATAAATAGTTTTCGGAATATTTATATTTCTTTAAAGACGTGCAAGCAGTTATGATAATTTTTTCAGTTTGAATATTTCCGAAGTTCTACGTAATCCAGCAAATTGATCAATGAAAATTATGTTCTTTAGTTGATTGCTACCTCATAATTGATTTTCTTTGAAATCCATTAGATCGGCCCATTTTAGTGATCGATTTCGCATGGAATGACCCTTTCATGACCTAGCAGACATTCAGTTAACACACTCACTCGTCAATGCATCTGTTATTTCATTGATAACTCAAACTTTTGATTTTTACTGCCAAAATTATATCGTGAATCCGCGTGAATCAAAACACTAATTATGCATCTTCCAACATGTTTCTTAGTTTCGCATTTGGTTGCTTTACCTTTTCATTAGGATGGCACAACTTAAATTTTGTGACACAGTGGAAAAATATAGGCACAATATTTAGTGAAATATAATCAAATTAAAAGATTAATTCAAAATTTCACAAGTTTTGTTATTATCTTAACCTGACAATATTGTATCGACATTAAATGTCATTATCAAAGGTAGATAAGATTGATAAACAAACACGTTGCTAAGGATAAATACATACAGAAAATAGGTAACTAGATACAATACATACAAAAACTAAATATGTAACACTTCTAATAAAAGAGAATTACTAAGCTCAGTTTGTTCATTCATTAAAGGTACTGTGCGTTTATGTTTGTATATTTCAAAAGCTTCTAAAATGTCTAATTTGTGTTTGTTGTTGCAAAAATGTAAGAATTTAATGTTGTTTTGAGGTGTCATTGGGTGGTTCTGTTCCAAAATGTGTTTGGCATAATTCGATTTTTCTGGATCTTTAACTCTATAAGAGTGTTCTTTGTATCTTATGTCGAAATTTCTAAGTGTTTGTCCAATATAAACCGAGTTACAAAAAGAACAATTCAAACGGTAAATGCCGGATTTCATGATATCTTGTGTTTTGTCTTTAGCATTCAATAAAAATGAAAAAGTGTTGGTGTTAGTTTTATAGGTTATTTTGTAACTGGTGGTTTTTCGTATTATAGTTGCAATTTGTTCTGGTATCTTGCCAAAGTATGGTATTGATATGTAGTTTGTGTCTTGTATTTGAGTGTCAATTGGAAATATTCTTTTGATAGCTAACCTATAATCTTTTTGTTGAATTAAAGTGTCAATCATGTTATGGTTATAATGGTTTGCATGTGCTAATTATTTGATGATTGAGATTTCTTTATCAAAATGTGATCGTTTCATTGGAGTAATTAAAGCTCGGTGTACTAAAGATACATAAGCCGCTAGTTTATGCATTTTATGATATATTTTAATTGCAAATAAAATGAAATTGGGATAAAATATTATTTAGATATTTGGTGGATCATAAGAACAACAAGAGTGCATGTAGGTAATTTATTTATTTATTGACTTGTTGTTGGGCCATTCCATGTAAACTCATCGAGGTAGTGAAACTGCACCATTTTTGATTTTGATGAAAATGAGGTAGCTTGTTACCCTAACCTTTAGATGAAAGAAAATATATTTTTTAAATTTTTACTGGCAACTATTTGATAATGGCAGCCATAATCTAGTGGAACTTAATTAATAATTGCCATATAAATGTCCATTATGTGCATTTATATGTTAATTTTATATTTTTACAAGAATAATTGATATCAAACTTTGGTATTAACATCTAAACTGATATTGAGGATATTTTAAAGAGTTAATTGATCTTTTGTTGTTGTTGTAAATATTGTCATGTTTTTAACATACCATCAGAAAATTTAAGCAACTGCATTTACATCCATGTTTTTGGGTTGCCTTAACTTGTAAGGGGATTTCAGAGTTATTATTTTTTATTAGAAAAATAAATATGTTTCAGTTGTGTTTAAGAAACACTCTATGACACACTAAGTAGAAAAAAGATAAATTTTAAAGTGATTTTTCTTTTAATTGTAGGAATTTTTCTTGTGAAATGGTACACAGATATCTATTATTTTACCTGCTGTTTTTGTTGTGAAAGAATTAAAGATTTTCTTCAAATCCAACGGTTTGGAATAGTTTTATGTTAAATTTGTAGTTTTCAATGTTGAGAAGTCTTTGAACTTAAATATTTTATTGTAATTTTGTCAGGCAAGTTCTTAGTCCCAATTGAGGCATAAATGCCAATGTAAGGATCATTTAGTGTAGAAGATCTGGGCATTTAAAAAGGAAATATTGATGCGATTAATAATTGTATTCTGGAAGTATGAAAATTAGCTATTACCTAATTAATAGTTGGGTACCAAAGTTTTATGTAATAATTGCTCTATAGGATTTAGGGATAAAGTTTATAACAAGAAAAGTGTTTTTAAACATTTACTTCAAATTTTAATAATGTTTCTGTGTAGGGGAAAATTAGGCTGGTTGCCATTCAATCCTAAGCTTGTGTTTACATTTTAGTATAAATGTTTTAAATCCTTAAAGAGAGGAAATCTTATTATCCATTTATAATATTTATTTAAACAATTAGTTTAATTTTTAATAACAATATGGTTATGTAATTTTAGTAACAAAACTTTTCAATTGTTTCACACTAAAGATTTTTAGTTGGAACCAGAAAATAACCAACTTATTCAATTATTTCCAAAAAGGTATAAATTGAGATCGAAATCTGGTGACACTCTCGAAAGAATTCAGTTGTACAGATTAGGCGTTTACATGGAGAGCAAAAACTAGAAAATTTCGAGATTATGTTGTATTATGATACGTCAAAGTCAACCTCTTGTCAGAAATTGAAGGTTATGTTTAATAATCAAAAATTATAATACAAAATATTTACATTATTAAAAATTCAAAGTGGGGAAATTATTTTACAAAATAAGTCAAAGTGTGACAATATTAAACCCACAAATATAAATGAGATGTGTATAATTCACAGGATTTCTCTCGGACACTCTAGGACAGCTGTTTCGATCTTTTTAGATCTCATCAGCTAGAGATAGTCTCCTGTGAATTATACACACATCATCCAGGCTTATATACATAGCCGGAAATAACATTAATACCGAGAAAATTTGTGGGTTTAATATTGTCACACTTTGACTTATTTTGTAAAATAATTTCCCCACTTTGAATTTTTAATAATGCAAATATTTTGTATTATATTTTTTGATTTTTAAACTCGGATGGAGGACAAACCATTCATATTTATTGTTGTTTGGTAGAGAACACCACTTAATGTGGTATATGACTCTACATATGTCGCAACATTCATTTCTCGGTATTAATGTTATTTCCGGCTATGT
The DNA here is from genome assembly GCA_929113105.1 of Agrypnus murinus. Lineage (NCBI taxonomy): Eukaryota > Metazoa > Arthropoda > Insecta > Coleoptera > Elateridae > Agrypnus > Agrypnus murinus. The sequence continues at coordinate 77,757,823 of OV816028.1, read as the reverse complement.
ATATAAGCCTCGATGATGTGTGTATAATTCACAGGAGACGATCTCTAGCTGATGAAATCTAAAAAGATCGAAACAGCTGTCCTAGAGTGTCTCCTGTGAATTATACACATCTCATTGATATTTGTGGGTTTAATATTGTCACACTTTGACTTAGTTATGTTTAATGTTACGTCAAGTTTTCTTTTAATTTAAGTAGTGCAATTAATAATGAACCATTTTAGATTAAATAAATAAGCAGTGCCGTGAAGTTAATCAGTGATTGAATTTTCTTTTGTAGAAAATTTTTTTTTTATGATAAAGATGGACTTTTGTCATTGAAATTGGGATGGAATTTGGAAAATTATTTATGAATAAATTTAAATAAATTTACCTTATGCCTGAAATACAGATGGTATTAATAATTTCAACTTTATTTAATTAACACCAAATCTTTTTAATGATGAGAGGTGAAATTTTGTGGCATCTCGACTATTTTTATTCTGAATCTTATGAAAACAGGAAATTTTGCAAATTACTACTAATTCAAATCGGTAATGTTATAAGGCGCCAATATTTTGAATTTAATGTAAGGCAATAACTTAGTTTTTAAAGTAGTGATAGAAATATTAATTAACAAGACAAAGGAAATTATACTGTCTTATAATTCATTTTTCTTTCATTCTTTATATGGTATCCAATTTTCTTTTTTGTTTATTTAATTTTAAGTGTTTTGTTTTTCAATTTTAATTTAGTTTGTTTTCTTCTTTTTTATGTGGTGTTAAATGAATTTTTTCATTTGAATATTTTTAAGAGTAACCTTGGGTTTATTTATTTTGTTTATGTGTGGTTAGTTAACAACCTTTTATAGATCTAATTTAGTTAGTGTCCTATTGAAGCGACCCGTCTGAGAAGTCTCATTTATCTATGGAGCTTACTTTTCAAGTTCACTTATAGCCGAAGCATTTTTCTTTGATGGTAAAGGTAAGTGGTTTATATTTTGTGTATGTTTTCACTGTACTTTTGCCAGAGTCTGTTTTATGTGGTATTAATTCTAAACAATTATATCTCAAATTTAAATATTATCACTTTTCAATCATCATCAATTTATTTGAGACTTTCCCAATTATTTATTTATTAGACCCGTTAAAACATCATATTAATATGTATGATTTTTTCATAACGAAATGGTAATTACGCAGTTTCATCGTAAAGCAAACGAAAATGAGTTGTTGTTGTTAATTACATATTATAACAGGTGAAACCTCTGTTTAAGCCTTAAGTGCCATAATATGCATTCCTTAAGTATACGAAGATATGGAAGAGACAACTTAAAATAATCTCTAAGTCACACAATATGTAGAACTTCAGTTCTAGCAGAACCTGTGGAAAAGATACAGTTTTACAACTATTTATTTGTAACTGTTATATTTTCCAATAATTTTCCAAAATAATACTCTGATTTAAGTAATTCTTTAACTTTTCGATTCTAAACTTTTGGCTACATTCTTCAACTTAAAGAAAGGACTAAAAATAACCGAATTAGCCCAAGTTCCCAACACAGATACCCTAATACCCACAAAGACTAGCTATTACAAAAATCTCAACATTTTATTTGTTTCCCTACTGTTTTATTTGTTTTAGTTTTTTAATTTTTATTTTTTTTTTGTCAACTTTGAAGTTATTTTTTTAAATAAGCAGGGTTTAAAAAAAAGATAATTTGGTATGTACTTATTATTTATATTATATGCACTTATACACTTATTATAATGCACTTTTTTATGACCTTGAATAATGAATCCTCAATTGGTTTCGTTCATGAAAATTCACGGTTTTGATAAAATGAGATTTTATCCAATTGTATGCTTACCTCTCTTTGATTTTATGATGGTTTGGTTAAATGGAAATCCCTAATCACCTCGAAACATCAATTTGACGTTTTGTCACAGATTATACTTTACAGATGCCAAGCACGCCTGTTCCCGCCAATCCAAATCTCTATGAGGCTGCGTGAATCCGCCATTGTTTTAGGGGTATTTTAATCAACCTCACTTCCATAGGCACCCGGAAGGGGGGGCAAGGAGGGGCACTTGCCCATCCCCCTGGAAATTTGAATTTTATTGAAAATTTTGTATAATATGCCGTTTTTTCTAGGCTTGCCCCCCATAGCATGTCATTTATTCTAGGCTTGCCCCCCCTAGCATGCCGCTCATTCTAGGCTTACCCCCCCTGGACAAATTTCTGCAGGCGCCTATGCTCACTTCTCTGCTTGTTTATATTTTGCACGTGTGTTTTTGTTGCGTTCGGATATTTTGAATTATTTTGTTAGTACTTTATATATTTTTGCATTAGTTTTTGTTTTGACGTTGATATTATGGACATAATGTTACCTTTCTGCACTTACCGATTGATTTGTACAATACAGTATCCACATAAGAATAATTTATTATAATGTAAATAACAAGTTTTCGATTTTGGTAAATTGTTTATTTTATTTATAGCTTATTATTTTTTATTTTATAGACCTTAATATGTTAATTCTTAAAAATTGTTTAATAAAACCCACTTAAAAGAATTCCATCTTCGATTTAGTATTCTGCCTGTATACAATTTAGTAATAAGTTCTTACCGCAGTATTTGCCATGTATACTGTTTTACAATTCCTATTAGTTATTATACCCAAGCAGCATTTTTAGTCACCGCTACGTACCAGCAACCACCGGTGGCACTATAAAGTTTTTGCCGTTAGTCACAAGAACGTAATTGCTACGGTATTGTTACGTACCTGGAACCAAAATGGGGAACAATTCTCGGGTAGCAGATTCGTTGCAGTAACCTCTCCGGAACTTGCCCAGCTACCTTTAGACTACGTAGCGGGAACGTGGCGGCGTAGTAATTGCTACTTTCGTGGAACTTTTTTTCTCTTTGACACATCGTGTCGCGTGTTGCTCTCTCTTACTCTTGCAACTTAACAAATATTCTTTCACTTTCTCTACTAAGGCTGCGGTCGTGTCACAAAATGGATTACTATTTTATTTGTAATACGTACATAATACATAAAGAGATGAAATGTTTTGTTATTTTGTCAATCTAGCATACCAAAATTATAAACCATCGCAACTTTTCTGTTAAATGCGATGATGATAGATCCAAAAATAACAACGCGCCTTCAATCAATATATTCAACAAATATATTTTTTAATAAAAAATGTCTTGAATAAAATATGACAAAAATACTTATAAATTGGTAAACATGATCTAGAAACCATTTTATTTTATTCCTAAGGCACAATTTGGCATCGGTTTGCTATCTTTATTGAGAATTATAGTAAAACACTTTTTAACAATTGCAACAAATTGCAAATTGATTAACAGCCTTCAACATTTTACAAGTAAATATGGAGTAGTTTTGAAAAAGTCACCTTAAAGTAGTATTAACTATAAAATGTGTGTCTAAAGTTTGTGTCACGCTATAAACAGTAACGGGAACTAAACAAATTCTACTTCTAGGTTGTTGTTACCACAAAGTATAAAATAAGATAAAAAATTCTGGAACTTTACTCTGGAAGAGACTCTTACTATAAAACGACGTCAACGTTTCCGTAGCCACTTTCTAGCTCCTAATGTCACTGCAAAATTCCCATTGGAACTTAACCTCAAATTTAAACGTCAATTGTAAACAAACAACCAATATTTTTATACTGATTGCTACTTAATAACAATTATTATTTAATGATGGCTTATTTTAAAGTTGTAGCGACAAAAGGAAAAGGGGAATATATTTCACCCTTGTTTACTACATGATGGTTTAGCAGTGATCTCATCCCTATTTTTTTATATTTTGTATTGTAAACAGTTGATTTTGCTTCCACTGATTTCACTTAACTGCTGTTTAAATTTTCTATAAAAGGTGGACGTATATTTTAAATTCTTCTTTTTTCTTATTGCATTTGCCTTTGACATATTTATTAAAAACTTGCAAAACTACTACCATTGCAAAAACACAATTAACCTCCAAATTCCAAACTAACCTACAGGGGATATACCTCTTTAGATGTTACTGTCACTTCATTGTAATTTCTTAATAGTAACTGGAACTTTCTAGTAATTCTGATGCAAAATAAGTAGTGAAAATTACTTTCAAGTGATTCTCCTGGGTAGCATAAACGTAAGTTTTACTTTCAATACTACTGTATAGTTCAGTTTCTTTAAAGGTTAAGCAATGGTTTCAGACCGGTGACAACTTTCGGAACTTTCGGTGCTACTTTAAAGTTTTAAAAACTTTAAAGTAGCTTCGGGCAAGTTACTGCTACAATCATAATATCACTTGAAGTTGCAACAACATTAAAGTAATTATACTAAGTAGCAATACCGTTCCACATACTTTAAAAAGCTACTTAGAAGTAATGGAACTACATAGTTCTAATACATAGTAGAAGTAACTACATAATTACTAAAATATTCCAAATTGAAGTAATTAAACCTATAAAGTCATAAATTTAGTTGTAGTTACGTAACAGCTACTCAATCAAAGTTACCGTTACGATCTCAGTTACCGTTACTTAGATGCTGCTTGGGATATGCCCAACGTTTTTGCAAAATTTTCAATTCATGTGCTTCACTAAAGGATTTCATTTACATACTTCTAAAGCAACAGATCACTTTATTTCTCAAGTAATTTCATAATACCTCATGCTATTATACTTTTAATACTATTTATTATAATTTATCAATAAAAATAAACAATTATTGTAAACAGTTTTATTCTGAATTTTACCCAACATTTTCCCGTAATTTGAAATTCCCGCGTAATACCACCTATTAAATGGCGCAAGGTAATGAAGTTTAGCTACTAAGATCAAAGGGACCGCCAAAGCCTTCGCATCCGTAAAGGTTAATCTGTGGTTTGGCTCTTAACATAACCCCAAAATGTAGATAACACAATTGTAATGACTAGGTTTTTGTTTTGGTTTCGTTTTTAATGTTTGAAAATTATAATTAACTTTTAGTACTTTTAGGTAATGTGGCTTATCACTTGCAGCTTTACAAACAAATCTACTAAGGAATTATGGTGAATTCTTTTAACCTTAATTAAACTGATCTTCAAATTACCTCACTCTTTCTCTTCTCTAGAAGAGCGCTAGCTATGCTTTTATATATACTTTTTTGTTTGTCAGAAACTTTGTATCTTGATTCACTTCATGTCTAATTTTTCTCAGAATTTTTAATCATATATTTTCTGAGAAATTCAAGATCAAAGATTTCAGGGGCCCAATATAATTATTTTTTTCATATTAAAGTATGCCATGCAACCCATCATTTTAAAGCTCAAATGATGGACTTTAAAACACAGATTTCTTTCTCACATTTCTATCAAAAGTTATAAAGGAAAACGTGCCAACATACTCAAAATCACTCATTTTTGTACACTTTAGAAGGGCACAACTCAAGAACCACTTGAGTTAAAAATATAATGTTTTAGATTTTTACTCTACTTACTTACTCTTTGATCTTTAGGAGTATAGCAGTTGTGCCAAATTTGAAAAAAATCAAAGAGGGTGATGGTCAAAACTTCCAAAAAATTGGATCACTTGATGTGGAATTAGTACTCTTAAATACATTTCTTAAAGAATACATAAATTAATAAAATTGTATTTAGCTTTCGTCAAATTTTTAGGTGCAATGTAAAGATAAACGTTTAGCACAGGGCCATCCACGCTAAATCATCACAAAAAAATAAATTTTTCAACCCGACCATGTCAGATTTTTGTGAAATTTGGTAGAATGGTAGAGGACATAAAGTAAATTACGTATGTAAAGTTCTTAGAGCCCTCAGTGATACACGGTATTTATACAGCAGGGTTGCAAAATGATAAAAATTACGCTTACAAGGTGAACAAAAACAATTCATAACTTTACTCTTAATTATTACAGAACTTTTATCTTAGGCTTGTTTTGAAACTAGTAGAGCATAGTTTTCATAAAAAATTCATTTATAATAAAATTTGACTGTTTCATTACAAGGTCACATGATGCGACCTTTGACCTTGAATATCTAAGAAAGTATACTTTTGATTTTTTTAGTAATACAGTATGTTATACAGTTAGATGTAGTCTATCTTTGAGGTAAGTTTCATTTTGGGAAGCCTTTGGGAACAGGAGTCGAAAAATTGTTGTTTATGGTAGTTAAATACTTTTACACAAAATATGCATCTGACATCCTACCAAATCTCACGAAAATCTGAGATGCTCGGGGTGTGAGCTGTGATGATTTGGCACGGAATGACGCCACAGTGAACGCATTTTTTTAGCGCAGGACTCGTATTCTATAGATAGTAAACTTTGGTAATTCTTTTGACATCGACCTATCTGTTCTTGATTTTAGGAATAAGGAGTATTAACATTGAACAGACGAAAAAATGTTCCAATTCTGGCTAGAGATACTAAACAAGATCTCCAAAGAAAGAGGCCTTTATTATTCAATAGAAACATTCAGCCAAGTTAATATTTTCCGAAATTCTCCCAATTTCAGTATTGTATATTTAGTGTATACCTATACGGGGTCTAAAGCGGATTCAGCGTACATAGCGCCACACGACTGCGCTACACGAGTCCGGTCCGCCGTGGATTGTAACAAATATCTCGCTTCCAACGCCTTCGAGCACGTGCTATGTACAGTGTTTAGCAAATGTCTTGTCCCGAGTAAAGGCATTGCTATTTTAAGAATCGAAATACCCCTTATATACTGTGTACGAAATGGATTTAATTAGATAGAGATGATCATTCTCTATCTAATTCGATCTATTTCGTACACAGTATATAAGGGGTATTTCGGTTCTTAAAGCATCAGTGCCTTTACTTGGGACAAAACATTTGCTAAAGACTGTACGTAGAAGCGATTTCAGACCCGGTATTCCTATTGTTATTTTTAGAAATGTAATTGTTTTGATCTCTTTACTTTAACTGTAGCAGACTGATTTTTAAATATTTATTAAAGACAGCCATTAACTGATTTTTATTTATAAATACTATATTAAAAAAGAAACAAAGAACAATTTTTATTTCTATTTATTCGGAAAATTCCAATAATAAAGGAACTTGATATTTAATTAACAGCAGTGAGTAATCGTTTTCCACCTCCACTATTCGACACAGATTATTGCTTGAATGATAATAATAAAATAATAATGAATACACTAAACAATGAGAAAAGAAAAACAGGATCACATCATACATATATACAATATACAATTATGTATATTTATACATAGTCCACGCACCTGTGTGAACCACATTAAACCACAGCGGTCATTTTATTGTGTTTTTCTATATGCACAACAATAATAATTTTCTCCTCATAGTTAACGGATTATTTCTAATAATGAAAATGTTTTACATTCGAAAGTGTTGCGGATTAACATCACCAGTTTGCCTTGAATGAACTCACGGCTTAGTTATGCAGACGGACAGAGAACCGACATTTTCAGGGTTCGGTGGACAATACACCATTGGCAGAATTTAAATTTTATAACAGGTATAATAAAACAGTAGCTAACTTGAACCGAGACAACTTTTTGACATTCCATAATAAGAAGAGGATTTCCATTCAGAAAAAAATAATGAAATGAATAGAAGGTGTTGATAGAAATTTTATGGCACAATCGCATTGAAGATTGAAGTTTTACTACTTAATTTGTAAAAAAAACTTGAAAACAGCCTTGTAGTAAATTTATACTAATTATTTACTCTTGTTTATTGAGTGTTTATAGTTTTCATTATTATCAATTAGCAACCATTGATCTGCATCTGATACCATAAAATAATTCAAATTATTTTATATACGGCATAACTATGTTCTTACAACAGCAGTTAAATCAGATTAGCCAAACATTATTTCGTTTGCCTTTGGCAAAGCAATCAATTCATAATACACAGTTCATCGCACGATTAATTTACGTTGCGATAATTTAACGCTGCGGTAATTTATCGCAAGACAATTCAACGCACATTAATATACAGCGTGTCAATTCTCAATCTAAAAATTCGGTAAGTAAATAATAAACACTTGCCACATGTCCTTATTTGAAATGGACAACCTTTATTGTGTATGAATCACTCTGTCCTTTTTTTGATATTGCTATGTCCTTGTTTGGGAAATAAATATTTACCTATACAGGGTGTCTCAAAAATAACGAACAATAACGCAGAGGGTTAAAAAGCGTCCGAGGTAGAATCTAAAACTAAAGAAAAAAAAACTCTACCTTAAAAAATTCTTTTTTGTAAATTTGTTAAAAATTGTTTGCAATACTTTTTGCTAATACGGTCCTGTTATATTTTGCATCAATTTGATAATAAATAATAAGTCATCCAGCATTGGGATAGTCAAAACATTGTAAAGCGATATGTGTAGAGTTAAGCAAAAATTCGGAGAAGTCGATTTAAAAACACGTATATTGGTAAAGGTTACGTCTTTATAAACACCATGACATATCACCCTAATAAGCGTTTTTGTTGTAAACTGCATAGTTGCAAAAAAGTCCCAAACGTTTGATTATAGTTCATCAAACTAATAATTTTTATTATCAAGAGTTTATTTGAAGGTGTTTTCCGTTTTAAATAAAATAGATTAATGGTAAAAATTGCTCTTATTTAATAAATTGCGACCCTTGTAGTTTTTTGAGTAAACCACAATCGGGCCGCAAATTCAACCTGGCGGCTCCCTAATTATGAAAGTGTTCTTTTTAAAAGATTCATTTATCTTCTGTTTATTTTCGAATGTTATTACAGAACGTAAAAATATATTTATGTTTTGTATCCTTTTTTTAAATTGCGTTTTGTTTATTTTACATAGATCAAATTTCACTATGTGTATTTTTGCGGAATGTTTAGTCCAAAATTTTATTTACAAGCACAGAATACGAAAGAAAGAATTGCTATAAATAAGGAAAGTCTGCGAAAGGGGATGTTTATAACAAAGAGAGTTTTTGATTATTGACTTACGTTCATTGAGAAATTTCGAGCCCAAGATCATTTTTGTAAAATTTTATTTCAGTTTTAATGAAAAGGTTTACTATTAGTTTTAAATATTAATGCTTCAGATTCTAGTAAAATGTATTAGCATCGCATTTTTTAAATTACGTTCAACGCCGCCACACACAACTTTAACTTATTTAACTTATTGAAATATGATATCAGATGCTCTCTTTAAAGTAAGATGTTTTAAGCTGTTATTAGACCTTGAATTTATTTTAAAATAAACAAACCATAACATGGCAAAACGGAACGTGTCTTATTTACGAGTGTTTTCAAGATCAACTCATTTGGGTATTTTGCGGCATTGACAAAATTGTGCTGTATTGACAAATGCTGTAAAGTTCAACAAACTACAGTCCTCAGCATTATGCGACATCAGGAGATTGTGGAGCAGAACGTGCAGGACCGGACTCAAAACTTGAACCTTAAATAACTCTGAAAGTAAATATTTTAGAAAAAAAAGTTATGGGAAAAACTTTCTCTACACATCATCAACTATCTCGTATTCACGTATTGTCCGTTATTTTTGAGACATGCTGTATAGTTATTTATACATTTCGGCCACTGCACTCTAATATTACCAAAACTAAGTTGAAGATAAATTTTAGGGACTTCTTTGAGGCTATATAAGTTTGAGGGTGAAAAGGTGGTTTTTAATTTTTTTTTAATTCCGTCGTTCAGCGGCCCTAAATAATCTTAGCCTACAATTCCGTCGAAAATTCGATTCATTTACGCAAGTACCGTGGAACATTGTTCTAAAAACTAATAAATCCGTCGAAAGGCGGATTTTATCGGCTAAAATACCGTTCTCAGCTGTTATTTCAAAATAATTCTGTATTAAGCAGTGACGGATTTATACTTCTGCCGTCTAGGGGCTGCCGGCAACTTGCCGCCCCCACTTCTTCCCATCTTCTCCTTGTCCACAGCAGTCAGCAATGATCTCCCATTAAAGATCCAACTCTCTCATCGCTCTTTAAAAAAAGTTGCAATTCTTTAACATATGTAAACTTGTTTTTTTTTGGTAACTGTGTATTTAATGTGATCATTCTAATTTATTTCAATAGAGTAACTGGTGAAAATGAAATGTTGCATTGACCCAATAACACACACTTGCCTAATTGCATGCCAAGTCAATATACTTCAAGTCCCAGATTTTGGTCAAATTCTTTTCTTGAAGAGATACATATAAAATGAAATTAAATTATTTTTTCCAGATTTTTAGAATAAAAATTGCCGAAGTAAAAGTTTCTGAAAATTTCGATTTTTTGCAAATTCTGCTATTCGATACTCTACATCATCTAACTAAAATTGTCATAACCTCCTTATTTTTGTTATCTGACTCATCCGAGTATCAGTTTAAAGCTATTTTTGGCTCTTTCAGAGTATATCAAGAAACGTGCAGATCTTACACAGTAGAAAAATAGCAGCCTTTAAATACAAAATATCCTTTTTATTTTTTAACCATACACGTATTCGCTAAGATGATTCTATAAAAAATGTTTCAAAGGTGTGATAGTTCTAGCACAGGAGCAATGTTAAAGTTTGTAAAAACACCAAGTTTTGCTTTAGGAGCCTGCAACTTTTCTAATATACTTTAAAAGGTCCAAAAACTGGCTTTGCTTTGACACCTCCTGGGTGAACCAGATAATTCAAGAAATAAGCGATGACAATTTCAGTGAGATGATGCAGTGTCAGATAACAGAATGTGCAAAAAAATCAAAATGTAAAAACTATTTCGGCCATCTTTCATCCATAAAATCTGAAAAATTAATTAATTCTTTCATATGTATCTAAGAAAAAGATTTGAACAAAAACTGAGATCTTGAAGCACGGCCATGTTTTAAAATTAGGTGTTTTGGCATGAAATTAGCCGCTTGATGGTTTAATCTAATTTTGATTTAATATTAAATCAAGATTCTGAGAGTTTTAAAAGTTCTTTTAAAAAACTTACTCAATTAAAATATAGTATAGTATAATAGTTAATATTTAATTTATCCATTAAGCGGATAAGTATTCCATAATTAATTGATTTGAATATTGGCGCGTCTGCTGAATAGCTAGTCAGGTATCTAACGCGCGCATCAGTTTGTAGCAGATCTGTATGAGCCTATTTTTCGGGCATGGAGGTAGTTAGGTACTTTTGGCATCTGCATCTTGCATTTCCCTCCCATAGACTTTTAGTCATTTCTTGTAATTTCATACAACGCCATTCAAATATGTTATTTTTATTTTTAAATTTATTAACATTTTTATTTTTTTTTGTATTTATTGTTGTCACATGTGTATTTGGTATTTTTCCGAAAATTTGTCGCCCCTGGGTTTTGCCTCCCTAGGCTATAAACCACTATAGCCCCCCCCAAATCCGCCACTGGTATTAAGTAAATCAGTTTTGCTTACAAGTTTAAAGTGAACGTGCACTATCATGTTAAAAGTGGGTTGATACCTAGCAGTGAATTTCTTCGATACCTACACTGTTAGAAAATTTTGTAATAAAATTGTTGAAGTTTTTATCAGATATAAAATAATTGTGGATTTACAGTAAAAATATAGTAAACAATTATATTTTATTTGAGCTGTGTGGTTGTCAGATATTTTTAATGCATTCAGATGTTTTTAAATCTTGTTTCAAAACATCTCTTGATTTACCTTATAGTATTTACTTTCTCGCTTTCTTTAAGTTCGTTTTGACTTCGTATTTCAGTTTCGTACAAAAACAATGACAATATGTAATAAGTATAACGATAATATCAATCTTTTTTATAACATTGTAAAACTGAAAACGTATCCATAGATTAACTGAAATCCCTAATTTATCATGTAATATCTTACAGCTCTCGCTTGTGATAATAGAAACCTTTCTAAAAATCGTTTTCTTTCAAACCCCCCCCCCCCGCTCTTTCTAAACATTGGCATTGCCCCCACCTACAAAATGTTATATGGGCGCCTCTGTAATGATACCCTTCAATTCTTTTTAAGAATTTGGTATATCTTTACAATTATATTGCAAAACAAAATGTGTATGCTTCCGCAAAAGAGAAGCAAAAACAAGTGTGGCCACCAAACATAAAACTTCAAGACCCTTAGAAGCAGATTTAAAATATCAGCTAAAGTACACATGTATCCAAGGCGGTAAGGAATTTAAGACACATTCAAAAGGAAAGAGAAAGTACATCATACTTCTTATTTATTTATTTTTGGACAAAGAATCGGTGTGGCTGAGCATCTCTCGTACCTGTTGCCACCAATTACTATGATCATTTAGCCGACCCTAGTAGAATCTTGCCCAATCTGGGAGAATTCCACCTCAAGCGTGTATTTTATTGTAACAAACATCGCATTGATACGGGGTCTACAGTTTTGTTTTCTATCCAATAAGAACGCATGTTTTAATTTTTCTCCGTTATGAAAAATTACCAGCTCGGTCCGAGATCGAACCTGCGACCCTTGGATTATCAAGCAAACATACAAACCATTAACGCATTGAAGCTGGTTACTTCTTATTTGTTTGGGTGACTGTTGCAAATAAAACTATCTAGTAAAAGAATTCTTCGTTGAATAATTAGTAAGAACGTTTAGCACACTGACTAATATTGGCCAAATTTAAAAAAATGAATTCGTTTTAGGCTGCTTCAAGTTCTCGGATTCCAAAAATTCCACCTATTACGATAACGATTACTTAAAAACTGGTATCTATATATTTAAAACGCAAGGCTTATTTTTGTTCCAGTTCGTTTGAGAATTTCACCGGGACGATCTAAGCGATTTTTTTTAAATTGATGCTTTCGCTGTGTAGATCAGTCAACACTATTTAATTTTTGTATTTTTTTAATGTTTATATTTTTTATTATTATTTTATTATTTTTTTACAAATATAAAATGTTTAATTTGAGACGGGCGAATCGGACATTCACTAGGGATGCCCTCTCACTTTGTACGGTGGTGAGTTTCGTAACTACTCCCGCTTATAAATATAAAAGAGTGATGCAGCAGGCCCAGCAGGCCACTTCAATCATTAATAAGCGGTTAATGTTTAAAGAATTGTTAGGTTATGTAGACAAAGCCCGCATAGTTGAAAATTATGGACAACAGACGAATTATTACACAACTAATAGCTGATGGCAATTGCTTATTCAGAGCAGCTTCATATTGTTTGTATAAAACGCAGGGAATTTGTCAACACTATGTTTACGTCATGTTTTTGAAATATGTACTAATAGACGTTTTCAAGAATGTTTTAAACTAGATCGATTTTTGATTTTATTCTTATCATTTCGTAAGGTAGAATTTCCGTATGTGTATGTAGTAGAATAAAATGGCGGGGAGGGGTAAGCCAGAGAGGAATATATGTCGGAATAGAGGATGGTAAGCTGGGAGAGAGTATGCTAGGCTTAATAATTTTCAACTGTTTATTTTTGGTTGCGTTATTTAGTTATTTAAATAATCACTCACGAAAATCCAAAGTATTGTAATCACACATCGAAGGTTGTATATAGGGAAGTCCTTCAATGCTTTTGACCGTCATGACTGGACGAGGTTTCTCTAGTAATTTTTTAATCTTTAAAAGCCAATTCTGTCAATCGCAAAAACAAAGTTTCTGCGATAACAAGCTCTCAAATGATAACTTTTTTGTGAAATGAGACACCAAAGAAAACACGCAAGTGATACTAAGGGAAGATCTAACAAAATCTACTACATAATTGTTTGGATTGTTCACTGAAGTCAGATAAAATTATTTATTTACTGCCATCCCAGTATAGCTTCAAAATTAACTTTTGGAAGAATAAGGAACGAAACGATTATACAAAATGTTATTGATGAAAAAGCATTGAAAAAGTTTTTGATCTATTATGCAATCATGTCCTTAAATTCGTTTTTTGCATTGCATTAAATGCATCATATAAGAATAATATCAAATAGTTGCCAAATCCAGGTCAAGTATTTATAATAAAATTGAAGGCGGTTTGCAAAACTAGTTTATCATTTAGATTGTAAATAAGTCAGTTGCTTGAGTGTTGGTAATACCAAAGATCATATTATCTTTGATATAGGCTGCTTATATTAATGCACATACTGGATACTAGACGTAAAATAGTTATTTGTATGTCAAGGCCCGAAAGAACAACTTTGCTGGACGAGTCTGAAGATTGCGGGATGAGGGAGCGCAGCGACCGAATCTTGCAACAGGCGAGGCCAGCAAAGTTGTGTTTCGGCCGAGGCGTACACAAAATTTTTTCGTCGACCAATTTGAGGTTTCTTTTCCTGACACCATTTCAGAAATAAGTCATAGTGTTGTTCGTATCTTTGTTTTGATTTCTCGGGGAGAGAATTTAACAACGCATAATTTGCTTGTTCCTGCAGATCTGGCGGAGTATTAGAAATATTGCTGTCACTGTCTTCGTCCATAATATTTAACTTCGCAAATAGGTATTCAAATTATTAACAATAACCAGCACCAATGTGACCAAGTTAACGACAATTTGAAGGTTATGTAACATAATTTGACAGATTAATATTAAAATGATACAGCATTAATCAAGCAACTTACAATTTACAGCTATATATCAAGTTGCCTATATCACCCTGCATGAACCGAAAGTGTTTTTTCAGTACAGAACTGTCATTTTCGGTTCATGCTCCAGCAAAGCGTCGTTTTCGGTATTTAAATTAGTACCGAATAGACAACTTTCAGATATGGTCGACGAAAAATTTAATTTTTAAATAAAATAATCCCCTTTATGTTCGGTCGGGCGAATATGACCTATTTAGCGGCCTGTTTTTTTAGATCGTAAATTGCTAAATTAGAGCATTCCCTTGTACTACCCTTGTTTACGGCGTCTCCATACAATAATAGTTATTTATGTACCAAGGGCGTTAGAATGATGATAATGCAAGGAGGGCGACGATGTTCCAGCCCGAGGGCCTGAAGGGCCCGAGGGTTGGAAGTCGCCCTATGGGCATTATCATCTAGTAACGCTCGTGGTGCATACAAAATTTTATGTTTCACAAGATTATGTAGAATTAGTTTTAATTTATCTAATAATAATAATAAAATTATGATAAACGCGTAAAAATAGTAACCTTGGTGTTGCTAAGATTCGTTTCTCTATTTGTTTTGAAACAGTTGAAAGTAGCGTCGACTTCATACATGCGTTTTGTTCGGTGACGATGATGGATCAAAAGTTTGATGTTCCGGAAGGTATTTTGAAAAAACCGAAAAGGGCCACTGAAAACTTATTGCCAACAAAATCTAGAGTAAATTATGAAAAAGAATTTCAAATTTTTGTTAACTGCAAGTTGAAAAGTGGAATTAAAATGGTAAACGAGACGGTGATGTTGGCCTACTTTCAGGAATTGGTATGTTATTATCGTGTTTTACTAATTAATGACTTCCCTACAATATGTTTGTTTATTTTGTTCCTTCGTTGCAGGCTGACAAATATAGTCGCAACTCGTTGTGGACAAAATATTCCATATTAAAGTCGACTTTAATTGTTAATGACAACGTTGACATTTCTCACTATAGTCGCTTGATTTCATTTCTGAAACAAAAGTCAAAAGGATATATTCCAAAAAAGTCTAGGGTTTTGACAGGAGATCAGGTTTTGACGTTTATAAAGGATGCGCCTAATGAAACATATCTTCTACATAAGGTAAAAGGCTAACATTTATTTATGTTGCGTGTTGTTACGTAAATGCATAATTACAGGTAGTTTTGGTTATGGGTGTTTTTGGTGCTTTGAGAAGGGATGAGATGGTTAAGATGACTATCGACGATATATGGAAGATTGTAAAAAATTCGCAAAAGTTTCGTGTTGTTTCGTTTTCAGGGACGTTTTATAGTTGTCAGTCAGTTCCATGTTAGAAAAGATGCTACCAAGTAATGTTGTATATGTTTTTTATGTTGTAATAATAATTACTTATGTACTATGTAAAAATAAAGTTTTTGTACCGCCGTCCAATTTTATTTTAATTGTAATTGTAACATAGCAGATCTCAAAATAGTCCAAAAACTAAGCAGGGCAAAAATTAGGAATTTTTATTATGTTTATCGGATGGTAACAACCATGTAACAACTTCTACTAAATTTGCAAAAGTCAAACAGATAAATGACAATTTAAATTCAAATGTTTTTTGTTGTTATTTATTACCATCATAAAAACAAAAAAGCCCTAATAGCACTAATGTCATCTAAAATAAAGGTTAATTTTAGCTAAGAAATTTTTGTCGGCAATTAAGTCGGCACAAAAGAATTCGTGGATCACGCGCCCAGAAACTACGCGCAAATACTCGTTATTTGTTGTGTTGCAACATACTCGTACGCAGTTTCTGATCTAATGATCCAAATTACTATTGAAGGTAACGCCGGCTCCGATTGTAAAGTAAACCATGAGCGGGCGTTATGAATTGTAACGCCCGCTTATAATGCCCTGGTTGTTATGGAGTTGTTTACGTAGTTCGTATCACAGGTATAAACAGCAAATAATATGCAAGTGAAACATAAAAGTAATTATAGACTACTGCACCTACACTGGCTTGCAAAAAAATCGCATACACTTTAAAAATCAAGTAACCGAGTTTTTTAGTAGTTTTTGCTATGTAAACGTGACCTTTCTGACTTTTGACATTACTTTTTTGACGCATAAATCTGTCATTAGAGAAATAAAAGAAAATAATTTTAACTGATTGACACTGACGATTTAAAAATTAAGACCGACTTAATACAATCAAAAATAGGTGTACGCGAATTTTTTGCAAGCCAGTGTACCTTACCTAAGTTTTACACTTTTCAAATTATTTTTATTTTAAATTAAATATTAATTTAAACTTAGACCGGACATAAACTAACGTATGCATTTCGGGCTTAATTAGTGTTTTATAGCCCCTTTATCGTCTTAGCGCCTTCAACTTTCGCCTCAGGCGCTAACTGACTCTGCGGACTCTAAGACACTCAATTAAGCCCTTATTACATAGTATACTATTATTACCAATTTCATTTTATGTCATTTTTTACGTTATCTACACTTCTAAATGTCAAATTGACTAAAAGTCATATTAACAAAAACAATGGCATTTTCTCAGTCATGATCAGAAGTTATTTCAATATTTATTTCTAAGTCCCCTATCTTAAAAATGAGACTTTTTACATTATATTGACAAATGAGAAATGAAATAAAATATTTGTTTCATAGTATAATAAAATAAACATAATTTATACTCAAACATACACAAATAGCTAACTAATAGTAGGAGTAGTCCTTAAATTACGTAAACATATTTAGAAGGAATTTGGTAACCACCCTCCCCCTTGTAACGCCTCGTAACGCTACTGTGAACCCCTTTCGATAATTACGTCACGCTACTATCACGCCCCCCTAAGTAATTTTAAAAAGCATGTGTAAGAGGATGGTCTGAAAAGTTTCCGACCTTAACGTGAAGATGGCAGCACTCGTCAAAAAAGGTAGGGAATGTAGTTGTGCATCTTTTGACAGGTACTCACCAAAATTTCAGTCATTTTGGACGCGCAGTTGTTATTTGACAATCTTTTGAGTGAGTCGATGTGAATGTTTTTGTGAAAAGGGAAAAAATCGAGTATCGAGCTGTCATTAAATATTTGTTTTTGAAAGGCAATACGCGTACGCAAATTAAAGACGAATTAGACTCTGTGTATGGGGACTCTGCGCCATCATTTACCACAGTGGAATTTTGGGCAGCTGAATCTAAACGTGGCCCTACCAGCTTGGGAGACGATGAACGTTCGGGACGTCCAAAAACTGCAACCACTGATTTAGGCATGAGAAAGCTGTCCGCGCGTTGGGTGCCGCGTTTGCTCACGTTAGACCAAAACCGTGTTCGAATGAACATTTCCAACGCTCTGTTGGCGCAGTTTAGGCGCAATAAAGCAGAGTTTTGGCGCCGATTAATTACTGCAGATGAAACTTGGATACACCATTATACGCCCGAAACAAAAGTACAGTCAAAACAGTGGACTGCGAAGGGGGAATCGGCTCCAAAAAAAGCAAGAACTGTTATGTCGGCTGGGAAAGTGATGGCGACTGTTTTTTGGGATAGTCATGGAGTTATCTTATTCGATTATCTTCAAACAGGAAAAACCATTACAGGAGCATACTACGCATCATTACTTGACAAGCCGAAGGCAGAAATTACGGAAAAACGGCCGCATTTGCAGAAAAAGAAAATCCTGTTTCACCAAGACAAAGCGCCGTCTCACACCTCCACGGTTGCCATGGCGAAAATCCACGAATTACGGTTTGAACTGCTTGACCATCCTCCTTACTCACCAGATCTAGCCCCAAGCGACTTCTTTTTGTTTCCTCATGTAAAGATTGCGCTCGGAGGACAGAGATTTTCGTCAAATGAGGAGGCAATCACCTTCGTGAACAATTATTTTGCAGAGAAAAACGCCGAGTACTATTTGGACGGGTTAAAGAGATGGGAGCATCGCTGGGAGAAGTGTGTAGACTTACAAGGAGACTATGTAGAAAAATAAAAATAAATTTAAAGAAAAAATGTCTTGTATCTTTGTTAGGTCGGAAACTTTTCAGACCACTCTCGTACTCTGAAATTTTATGATGTCGACGAATATGAACGTCTCGAATATCTCGAAATTTGAAATATTATTTTATGAAATGATGAAGTAACCTTTATTTTATCACGTAGAAAAATACTTAATCTGTTAAAATAATATTCATATTATAGTTTTAAATCAATATTCAATTTAAGAATTAAATCTTTTTTTTTGAAAAAAGTTTTTTTGTACGACCATGCTATTTTGGATTGTTTACCATACTTGGTTTTAGAACAGTAGGTTATATTTACTGGTTGCTAAGCAAAAACGCGTCGGTAAGTAATTACTTACCGTTCAGTTCTGTCAAAAACAGAACGGTAAGTAAATTATGTAATTTATAAAATAAATGCATGATCTTTAGATGTCTCTTTCGCGAGAAATCATTTATTTTCTAAATAATTGGACTATTTAAAAAAATGTATGTTGTTTATTTAAATTTGCTCAGGCCTCTTCAATATCCCAATTATATTCGTTTTCAGATTCACTCATTCTCACGAGTTTGACAAAATCGTGACATTCAAAAATAATAGTAATTACAAACGTATCCATGGTAACGACAAAACCTACTTAATGTTTGGTGGATATACAGGGCAAAAATAAATTATCTTAAATCTATTTTTTCGGGGATATTTCCTTAGTTAATACCTTTGTATTCATAATGGTCGTACAAAAAACAGTATAAGCATCTCAAACAGTAAGGAGTTTACCGATCTCCTCCAATATTGGCGACTTCGCTTCGCTCAGTCGCCAAACATTGTCGTCGATCGGTAAACTGTCCTTACTGTTCTTGATACTTAATATACTATAAGAGTTGCGTAACGCTAAGCTTAATACTCCCCAACCCCTTGTAACACTGCGTAACGCTATCAAAGACCACTCCCTCTACGCTTCGAGCGTTATTGCTAGTAATTATCCCATATCCAGCCCCCTACCGTACACGATTATTTTAAACAGTAACACTTTATCAGAGATATTCTATTAAATTTAAAACACTGATTTCAGTGTTTTAACAGATCGCTAAAGGGTTTTCGTTGGAAAAACGTCACAAAAACAGGTAAAAATTATAAAATCTTCTTTTCATATGCCACAAACAACACCATTTTTACGCCAGTTTCAAGTAAATACAGCCAACTTTTTTACTAACTGTAACCTAACATCATAAGATTCTAACCTCAAAAAAGCGACTTAACGTTGTTTTTTATTAATTACAAGCAAGCGCCACGATCTTTTTTCAAATTATTGTTCTCTGAGTTATTCCTTACAACCTTGTATCATTGGTTTATCTGCGCTCAGTGTGAAGGGGACGATCAAATAATTAATCAGTTATCAATTATAATTATAAGTAAATCTGAAAAATAATGATTTTTGAATATTTTTAGAAATCTCATTAAGTGTCAAAAATTATTGGAAATATTTTACATGATATTTTTTAATATTTGGGATAGTAGAAAAAATGTGTATAGGCATGCTAAAACATGCTTTGTTTGCAAACTTTCCCACTCACATCGTAATTTTTTTTTAATTTTAAGTTTAGCTTGAGTAGAGAAGTGACCAATTGGTGATGGTCTTTCCATTGAACTACTTAGTCTTCTTCTTCTGTCGGCACTATGTCTCTATGCCATTGTCTCTTCTGACAGGTGTTTTCGTGACTAAACAGGTTAACGTGGTAACTATTTGTAAATCTTGTTATTTCATCTGTGATAAATGGAATTTCCAAGTCGCGATGAAGAGTGAAGTTGGTTACGTACCAAGGAGCATCTACAATCCTCCATAATGCTTTTGATTGGAAACAATGAAGTAGTTTGGTGTTAGTTGGCTTAGTACAGCCCCAAATTTGGATGCCGTACATCCAGATTTGTTTCAAAATTACCTTCTAGATTAATAGTTTGTTCTCAGTGGAAAGTTTGGATTTTCTACCCAACAACCAATACATCTGCTTGAGTTTTAAGTTTATTTCTTTTTTTTCGCTTTGATGTGTGCCTTCCATGTTAGTTTCTTATCTAAGTGTAGTCCCAAGTATTTGTCCTCAGTCTTAATTGGAATTAGGGAGTTGTTTAATATAACTTCTGGACATTCGCTATGTTTTAGTGTGAAAGTGATTTGTTTCGACTTGTTTTCATTGACTGTTATTCTCCACTTTGATAACCAACTTTGTACATACTTTGCTTTGGTTTAGTGAGATGCATGGAGTGAGTTCATTCATGTAACTCATATCATTTCACTTCATTTTTTTTCTATCAAAATGGGGATGGAGGCATTGTACTATAGTAAGTGATCTACTTTCTAATAAGAATTGTTGATAATTGAATCAATACAATTTTCCAGCATGTTGTATGTACGCGAGTCTAGTATCTCTACTAAATAGTAGCGATAGCAATATGCTACCCCTCTAAGGTATATCTCAAAAGTCAAACCTAACAGAAATCCTTATAATTGAGGGTAAGATGTTCAGAGAACAATCTGCCAGGGATAAATTACTTGCAGGATCGGGGGGCTAGCCCACGCAGCTTCAAGTGTTTGTACGAATAGATCCCACGCCGCTGTAGGTACTCATAGTTCTCAGCGATTATACAATTTATGTGGAACAAACGCATACCGAACTAAAATATGGCGGCCGGCCCTTATCAAAGTTTATTGTTTAATCATTGATTTATGTATATATGTATATATTTTTTCATTACTCATTATAAACTATCGTGTTTTTGCTGATTTTTTTCGTATTTGTTGTTAGCTGAGTTTTCATAACTGTTTTCGTTTACAATATTATATTTAAAACAATAATAAAATAAGCAACTTACTGCTTTTGTTAGCCCTGATAAGTCCATTTATGTACTTTATTAACTACAAAATATGTTAATCAGTAACATCATTAACAGCGCGTAATAATTAGTTTAAATTGACTGAGCCTAAACAGTTTAACTCCAAGAATTGATTTTTGAGTAGTGAATTTCTCAAAGATGGCTACTTGCCAATAGTAGGTAGATGTTGACGTGAGAATGACGTCTTTTTTCATGTTTTACGGCAGACGCGTTTATTTCCTCTATTTCTGTTGTGGTCTCTATTATATGCTATCATTCCAGGGCATCCGCAATATTTCTTAAAATTTTATTTTGAAATGTTTGAATTAAGCTTACATTTTTTTGCACATCTCCATAGCTGGAACCCATATGTCCAAATGTGTTTTAATATTTGTTTGTATAAAATTATTGTTGTTGTGTATCGATAGTTTAGGTTTTCTTCCAATAAGCCATCTTCTTTTATTTAATGTCCAGTTTTTTTCGTTTCGTTTTTATGTTTTCCTTCCATTTCAGTTTTGTATCAAGATTCATTCCCAGGCAGGTAATTGCTACACGAAATGTGATTGTTGTTAATTGTTATTAAGTTATGTTTATACTTATTTCATTAGTGAAGTCAACATGAATGGTTTTTGCCTTCATTTATTCTAATTCACCACCGTCTACTTAGTCTATGTGTTTATTTTGTTACTGCTATTTGTAGTTTTCTGTGCGATCTTCGATTTGCTGTGTGATCCGCGAATGTTGCTAGCAAAGTATTTTCAGTTTTTGATGTATCATAGATGTAAATCAGTTAGATGATTTGCCCCAATACGCTACCCTGCAGCATGCCAACCTTTATTTTTTCATAAATGAGAACTTGTTTTCACCCTAAACATCTTTTCAGTTATGTAGTATTTTAGTAAATTCGCAAATTATTTTGGAAAGCATGTCCCTAGTTTATGTATTAATCCCTCATGCCGCACTTTATCAAATGCTTGCACTACTACGTCTCAAGACAGCGTTGAGCAGATCTTATTTTCATCATATTATATATTTTCTATGATATCCATGATCCTATGCACTCGATCTACCGTTGAATGGTTTTCTCTGACCCCAAATTAGTTTTTTGTTTCGATTATGAGTTTTAATCTTTGCGACAGCAGCGTAATTGTCCTTTCAATCCTTTTTTGTAGTTACCAACAAAGAGTAGTCTATCATTTTATCGTCTGTCAGCTTTTTTAGATAGCTATTGATAGAGTCATTCTTAAACTGCTGCATTTCTCCCTTTAATCGTTGTGCAAGATTAGTTAGTCTGTTCTTATCATCTGTTGTTCTTGTCGCAAGAGCGTTTGCAATTCTCTTGGTGCTCTTCTTTTTTCTACAACTAGATCTGTTATTTCCCTCGGATAATTGTTACCAAGGTTTAACTTAATTTAATTTCAGGTATATTTTTCCAGCCAGCTAGACTTTCTTGAGGACCTTCCCAGTTAATGTATTTATTTACCAGCGTTGTACTAGATTTTTTTAAATTATCTTTTCACTTAATTAACCGGAGAATGATCTGAGCTTAAATCAAACCTTTCATCTATGCATAGATAATTTTCTGGAACCTTTTTGGCTATAAAGAGATCAAGCAAATCTAGTATTCTGTTTACATGTGTAAGTCAGTGAGTAGGATTTCCGTTAATATTTTTTTTGTAGGTTTGAAAAATAATTTAGGAGCTTGGTAAATAACCTTCTTACCTTTAAAAAGAATTGTTTGAAATATTGTTATGGTAAAATCTTTTCCACAAAACTGGTATGAGACTCTTTTCAGGGTGGGCCGCTTTGCTATTTTTATCAACATTGTTATGATCGTAATGAACAAAAATAATAAGCAACAAATAATACAATACACAAATAAAATGTATACAAAATAAAGAATACAATGTTTTATTTATTAAATCTAAAATTAACAAGAAAAAATAAAATAAATGATACGCGATACCAATTAAATTCTTTTAATGGGCTCAGAAAGACTGATTGTAATGATTAAAATTGATTATTGAAATGGAATCAATAAAATAATAATCAGTCTTTCTGCTTCCTTAACTTTACACAAAGAATTATAATTTTTACTCAAGAAAAGTAAAAATAAAAAAAAATATTATAATGATAATTTTTTTATTTTTATATAAATTGAAGTTGTTTAATTTTTTCTATGGTAAATGTTTTGACTACAAGTCAATTTTTTTATTTCTCATCAGAATCGGTATCTAAATTAATTAAATTATTAAATTGTTATTTAAAAACTTCCATCTCGAACTTCGTATTTCTTGATGAATTCATTATAGTAATTTCTCCATCTCTAATTCAAATAGTTTGTTATTGTTTATAGACATAACTTTTATTTATATTATCCCTTGAAACTTTATCGTGTCATTTATTATAACCTTACTTTGTTTTACTTTTGACGTTTACTTATAACCTCACTTTACTTTGCAATATAACCCTACAATTTTTAAATTTTTGAAACAGAGGAACAGCTTGTCCCTCTAATAGAATAATCTACTTATTGGTTTTCTGGGAGCTCTGTCTTATATAGTTTTTAACAAAAACAAAATAATCTCCTATTAAAACAAAATAATTTTGATTTTTAAAATTAACATAACCAAGTTCTGATTTTAAAATTCTTAATAAAGTACAAAACAATTGATTTTGAATTTTAACATCCCTTTTTGAATGTCAATGAAAAGTCTCAATTCAGATTATACGAATTAAATTAATTTACTTTTAACACATTTGCACACTGTTCTTTATCATTAAACACCTTAATTATGCGTTTAGTTAATTCATTTGAATAGTTTTAGTTGCATTTAAACTTGATCTGCAACCCAAATTACATAAATCTGTGTAGCGATGGAAAACCGCAGGTCTACAAATATGTTTTCTAGTAATTTTAACAAAAAAGCTCAATCTTTTCACTAAAATCTCTTTAGATCCTGTAGTAAAGATGAAATTACACCAAATTCCAGCAACACATCCTGTCACAAAATTATAAAATTAAAAATAAATCAATAAATCCATCTTCACTGATAACGTTATAATAAAATTCAACAGCTAACAACATTCTTCCAAGTAAGTCGGTTTACGTATGCATACACCTTAAATACAACCTGTTTTAACTATTCTAGATAAAAGTCCAATACCGAACCAGAGTACAAACGAATACATTTCTACTTTGAGAAATACAAGTACGAAGTACCAATCGTACCACTACTGAATAAAAAGTATCTTTTGCAAAGAAAATATGAATGCTGCAGTATCCTTTTAAATGGATTGGTGTGCATGTTACATTTAATTGTTTAATTTAATTCAACTTAAGAATCCCCTTTTCAAAATTTATTTTATAAATTGAGGTTATGTAATTTTATAAATCGGAGACCTGATTTATGTATCATATTTGCCTAGTAAATTTAAGTAAACGCATCATATCTCCTAAAGAGCACCTAAATATCATGACAATAAGTATTTGTAGAATAAGAGGACACTCAGTCAGGTTTGTTCTATCATGTCCCCCAGCGGAACAGGAGGAGCGCGCCAGTATTCGCTATTTTGCTCACGCATGAAAACTCAATTTCTAAGCGGAATGTACCAAATTTACCAAAATACATATAGTATTTATCAAATAGTGGATGGATTATAACATTCCTACTGGACAGTACGGTATCATTTAAGGCTGATTCTCACTATACGGCAGATTACCAACAGTCACCGAACCGAAAAAACATTGTACTGTACATTTTATATGGTCGCGACGGTCCGGATCTGTGATGGTTGATGTGAATACCTTCATATAAAATGTACAGTACAATGTTTTGTCGGTCCGGTGACTGTTGGTAGCCTGCCGTATAGTGAGAATCAGCCTTTAGGTGACGCGTCAAAGAAGGTAATGGCCTATAAACGGCCTATATGTGAAAATAAATACATTTTGTTGTTAATAAATTAGAGGACAGGAAATTATGCATTTTGTAAGCAACTCAATTGAATTTATGAGTATGAGTACATAATATTTGTGCTTTCAACTTGAAAACACTGTATGAAGGTCATTTGTGTATTCTTGGCAAGAATTCGATAAAAGTTCATCGTTTTGAAACTAGTATCCTCAATTCTAGTATATGCTATCCAACTTATTTAAACGTGAGCCAGACTGGATTTCTAATCTCTATTTCAAGGTTCAAATTCTTGAAATAATTTGTATTCATTCTTTCTTGGGCTGGCGAAAATGTATCAATGTGTTCATGTCGTATACATGAGACAGTTCTACGCTATTGGCCAACTGCATGTGATATTGATTTAACTGGATTATGATAATGATAAGAATATTTATTAAATAGATCTAATGGTATATATTGTTTGTACTTAATAAGTGCTCTTGCTATTTCTTAAAAATCTAAGTAAGGTTACCTTACTAGTTAAAGTCTAAAGTAAACTTATTACATACTAATAAATATGCATTTTGAACGATTTGTTTTGCCCAATCTGTTGAATAATTTAGTTTATTTTGATTACAAACAACATAAAAAGTATTAATAATGTAAGGTCAGTAGATTTTCCAGCTGACATGAGTCAGAGTATAGTGTTAGGTTAGGTTAGGGTAGGGTAGTTCTCCAATGCACGTTTTCATTGGTTTGATGGTTTCAAGGAAATTTTACACTGACTAGTTTTAAAATGTTTAAATAATTTTCTTACATTAAAGTTGTTATTCATTCTCTTAATATTCTTTGAAACCTTAATAGTGTTGTATTAATGTACATCACCGTTATACTTATAAGTAGGTATAGCAAAATATAATATTTAAACGTAGGACGATATGTAATGAAATGCCAAGTACAA
The DNA here is from genome assembly GCA_929113105.1 of Agrypnus murinus. Lineage (NCBI taxonomy): Eukaryota > Metazoa > Arthropoda > Insecta > Coleoptera > Elateridae > Agrypnus > Agrypnus murinus. The sequence goes on along the minus strand of OV816028.1, from coordinate 77,731,576 downwards.
ATTATGACAAGTTAAGAAGGAGACATTAGACTCTCAAGTTTTATTCTGTGCAAACCTTGTCCTCTTTTGTTATTTGGGAAACTTCATTTTATATAAGCTCTCTTATTATTATTGCTTAATGTTTGTATATACACATCAGGGTCAAGCAGCAAATTTTAAAGCAATTCGTTCTTGTTGAATGATTTGAATTACGTTTAAACGGTTTCTTGTGTTTCTTGTTGGGTTATTTTGATTCAAATCTTCAGTTCTTCATGTCTTCTTTAAATCTACAAAGCGATTTCTTATTTAGGTACAAAATAACTCCATACTGACTCCATACATATTTATTTAGGACTAAATATTTAAATAAATATTCAACTACCAAAGATTCATCTACATACACAATATTTAAATATGAAACCTTAAATAATTATTGTGGAAGTAAATATTATATTCTGTCTCTTTTTGTTGCCAAAGAAGCAAGGTGTTCATCGAAGTATTAATTTTGTTTTATATTCAATTGCGCACATAAATTACCTTGAAAATAACAATTTCTTAGGTAGTACTTGTTATAAAAATCTGGACTTGTTTTTAATTCTTATAATCATTCGCTTAAAACTGTGTACTAAGATACAAAAAATCTTTTAGCACTGATGATGGGCGTTAAAAAGTTAATTGAGATTCATTTTTTGCTGTCATTGTCACACGGTTTTTTAATAAGATACCTACACCTTTATATCTTGAAACAATACAGCACTGATAACTGATTAATGAGCATCCAACATATGAATATCAGGTAATATTATATTATGGTAATATTATATATGTAATAAAAACATAAGTGTTATATACCAATAGATTGGGAATCTTTTTATCTATAAGTTTATCTTCATTAGTATTTTTAAATTAAAACTTATAAACAATAATTTGGTTATGGTAAATTGACTTGTGAAACTTTTTTTTTCATACAAAAATTGTATGAAATCACATTGAAAATTACATTCTTTATAACAAACTCTCTTCTAATTTCATCCTTCAAAAAGTGCATATCGGTTGTACAATAAAAAAATAAATTTAAAGTTATGTGTTAAATTAAAAAAATGTAAACAAAGCAAATGTCAAAATTTTGAAATTATTGTTATGTTTGTGAAACGTCAAAGCGTTTAAAGTTTTAAAAAAGTTCAGTAAATCTAAGTGCTTTAAATTAATCAAGTGTCAGTTTATTTTGCGATGGAAATTTTATATTTTGATACAAAGAAAAAATTGTCAATTTTTTTATGACTGGATTTTAAAATGGATGTGGACTCTAATTATAAAACTAACTTACTTACCACTATTACACAAATAAACGGATTTGGAATTTAACTTACTAAAGTCCTTTATATGGAAATATTCGTAAGGGGTCCATGACATACTTTTTTTGATTTCATTGTCGAGACGAGTGAAAGCAGACAGAAGATATTTGGAAATTTATAACAATACAGTTGGCAAGCGTGTGGAGGCAAATATGTAAGAAAACATTTAAATATATAATATATAAACGTGAGTTTCTTTTTAATAACATCTAGTTTTGTTTGTAGTAAGTAAGATAATATGATGATGCCAAAAGTATTAATCCCCAAATAAAGCATATTAAACTATTTTGTAATTAATATAAAGAAAATCTAGGAATCTATTTAAATTTTCTTTTTTTTTCATTTTTTGGTTATTTGTTAAAATTATAAAATAAATTTGTGTGGTTATTGTTGAACGATTGCTTTGTATATATGTTTTATATTACTGTGTTTCTAGATAAATTATAATTTAGTGTCCTCTTGAAGCGACGCGCCTTAGTATATCAGTTAAAATGAGAAAAATGTTAATCAATTGCTAACCTTGTGATTAGGCATTTAAAAAAAATAAAGTGTGCAAATAAAATATAAGTAAATTACACCACTCCTTATCAACACTCAGTCTTACGAATATGAAACCGTGACAAAAATGTCTCATTATAATTATTAATGTAGTTTAAACAATTGAGATTTAGGTTTCTTAGTAAAATTTTGTCCTAGTGTGTTTCAACTCTCAAGGTTGACTGTGATCTTTCATTATTAGCACGCACTTGGCGCATACATTGTAACCAGTTAATACTATCTAGCAATTTGGTTTAACGAATCTTATTTGAACCTAAGTCTAATAGGCTTAAATCTAGGCAAGTCTTAACGGTCTGATCAACGTACACCCATTGGCGCACTTTTGTCGCAGCGAGTGCCCCATTATGTTTTGACCCTTGATAAACCTATATAACTTTTAAACTAATAATTGAGATAATGAAATGCGGTGTTTTCCTGGAAAAGTTTTTTCTGGATATCCGTCTTTTGTCCCACTTCCGGTTTAACCGGAAATGTTACAGCATATTTCCGGGTATAAGGCAACTTTCGGATTTCAAATAAAACATCCTATATATTTTTTTATAATTAGAAGCCAGTTGCTACCATACTCTACCAGTGCCATACTTGCCATGGTTATTATGCAGGATGATGGTTTTCTAAGTTCTTAAAATGCTACTAGAAAAAGATATGCTATCAACATTATCCCCAAAGAGTTAAGTGGAAGCTATGAAAACTTTGTAAAGCGTATATACTATAAATGTATTCAAGTTGATGGACGGCATTTTGAACATCTTTTATAACTAACTATGTTTAGCGATTTGATTATTTCCTAAATGTTTAATGTTTAAAAGGTATCCTGTTACCCTTTATTAGATCGCGTTTTATATGTACAGGGTGGCCTACGCAAGATGATCCTGTACCTTATCTTGGAAACTGTAAGAGTTACGAAAAAATGTTAAATACCAAAGTTGGTTGGTGTGAAACAAATTTTAATTTTATAATAGTTTTGTATATACAGGGTGATTTATATTTCTGGGGCTACTGTCAACTTTTTTATTTTCAATGGAACACCCTACATATTACATACAGGGTGTCCCATTTGAAAAAGTGAGATTTCCCTGTTCAAAGATTTGTTTTTTGGTATGCCTTTGGTTTATACCTTTGGTATATCATATTGAACACCCTGTATACTATTTAGTAATAAATTTACGCAGAAAAGCTGATTTAGATATATATATATATATATATATATATATATATATATATATATATATATATATATATATATATATATATTGCTGTAATATTGGCTAATTAAAAATAAAAATTATTTTTAAAAAAAATTATAATATATTTTGAAACTGTGAATAATTGCCGTTCGATCGTAGATAATTACTTTATAATTAAATTGATTTTTTAAAATGACTGTGAACTTTGGAAATGCTTCTCAACTTCCCTCTTTTATAAATTCTAATATGATTTGAAATTACCTTTTAATAGATTTAATAATGCAATGGTTATATAAAATTAATGTTACGTTAGTTCTTGATTAACTCAAGTTTACGTAAGAGAGTTGGGCGCCAGTTAAATAACTTAAATTAACAGAATTATATTTAATAAAGACTCATCTCAGGGTGAATGTGGTTTCTTGTGGTATAAAAAATATACAAATTGAAATTTGAAATCACTTTTAAAATTGAAATCTTAATTAATTCTAACTATTACTAAATTGTTCAAATCACTTTACTACACTTTACAAACGATAGTCTTTTCTTCAGCAAATGCCAATACAAAAAGGAAATAACTTCCTACCTTTTTATAATACTTCTTTTTTCCTTCTTTTAGTATAGATATCCTCTTTCCCAAACCATAGGCAGAGTAGATCACTTTATGTTGACCCAGGGCTGGTTTCCAATTCAGGGTTGACTTTCTTCCTTTTGCATGGATTTTCCATATAATCTCATCCACACACTTGACTTTGGAACTCACTTTTGTGTATTAACTGCGGGTTCAATTTCCCTTTTTCGTAGAATACTTATAGTTGTTTTTGTGTTTAATTAAATAAAACACCCGTTTATGGTTTTAACGTTGATTTATTATCTTGCCTAACTTTAGCAAGTAATTTATCTTAAAGGTGGTTCTTTATAATCATATACACTTTTACAATTTATACTTATTACACCTTCGCCGTATTGAAATCACCAACTAACTTAACTTGTCTACTTAATTCTAGACTATTTAAATTTTTACAATATTATCAGCCACGAATTTACTTTGTCGCTTGATATACTATAACATCTTTACTCTTTCGTCGTTTAACAGTAAGTGTCTTTTATCTTACACTACTTTACACCGTCGCTTTCTATCAGTAAGTGTCCTAAAACTATGATTTTCTAAGCTTATATACTATAGACTATTTACATAATTATATTACACAATTTGACGTCACCTTATCGAACTAATACAAACTGTACACTCATATAATACATAATAGCAGATTAATATTCTTAAAAAAGTGACACATCTATTACAGATTAATTACCCAATACTTTTACGCAATAATAACGATCTATTTACATTAACAAAAACCTTAAAGAATCACATAACCCGTCGATATACACATTTGAAATTATACATAATGGAATTACATCATAACAAAAACTTTCGAACAACTGGATGTTACGTATACTTAAGTAATCGGTGAGTAAGCTATTTGATAATAAATAAAGGAACATGTATTATTTAAGCTTATTAAAAAGTATACACATTGGTTGTGTAATCAATGACACACCATAAAATACCTCAAATTTATTTTTAACTGGAAAAGTTGATAAAAATATTTCAAAAGTGTTAGTATTTAACAAAGATTTTATATTTTCACAAAATTTTCAAAATTTTCCAAAATTTTGAAACTACCATCCACAGCATTTATCCCCTCCTGTTTCAAATAAAATTGAAAAATGCAATTTTACTTTTAAACACAATATAAGTTAAAACAACTATAATAACAATATAAGTTATACAAATAATTAATTTTATATTTTTAAACACCAAAAATCTTTTTGTATATTAATCTTTTATCCCAATAAACTTGTCCTATTCTAAATCTGCTAACTAAACTATCTACAATATATACAACAATAATTATATCTCATCAATCCTCATCTCCATCCTATTCATTTAATTATTTCATAATTCTTTTGCTTTATATCGACATAATCATTAAATGTCCTAATTCATTTTGTTAATAAATCTACTCTTAATAAATTCACTAATGTTTTCCTCATCAATAACATATTTCAATCATAATTTTCATTTTATCTAACCACAATCCTACTTTTGTTTTCATTTTTAATAAAACATTGACACTAATCATAATCAAATTAATCACTATTCACCTTATAAACTTATATCTTCTTATTATTCATTAATCTTTATAATTTTATTTTAATATCATTTCCTAATCCCCATTTTCCCCTATAAACATTTCATAAACATTTTTCATCTATATTTTAATTTTCAATTTATTCATACACTTTCCCTCTTTCATTTTTAATAACATAATACATAAGTCCTAATTGAGTATAAAGTTCCATAAGCCTGTTTATTATATAAAGTCAAATCAGTTATTAAGTCTGAATCATTTTACATTACGTCATATCTGGGTTTCTTGTCACAAATTGGTTATGTAAATTCTAATTACAATAATATTCTACAAAGATCTTTATTTCTTTCTTCTGCTTTTATAGTTCTTTAGATGAAAATTACTAATTGGTAATATTTGTCTTTTCCAGGGTTTATTTACAATCCTCATATCTTTCCCCTTTCCTCTATTAAACTTTTTATTTTTCTTTTCAATTTTTAAATTACTAATCATGATTTTATTACGTTTGTTTTTCTTTTCTTTGTATTTCAACTTTACTTTCTTATTCTTACATTTTTTTCCTATAACAACCTTTTTGTTACATTTTCTATTATAATCTACCTTTCCTAATTCCCTTAAATTTTTCACGTTATTTTTGTTTGTTAATTTCACTTCTATATTATTAATATGTTTAACTACAACATCCTCCTTCTTAGATTTTTTTCTACATTCTAATTTGTCAATCACTATTTTCTCCTTTAAAATTTCCTTATTGGTATTATTTACTACATCTATCTTTCCTAATTTTATTGAATTTATAACTAGTTTTTTATCTTTTGATTCTGTACCACCAACCTTAGAAAAATGAAAATATTCTTGTGGTTCTACCTGATTGTGTTGAGTAGTGGTACAAGCAATTAAAAATTTTCTTCATCGTGTTGCGATTCCTTTTCTTTAAAACTTACAAATTTTTCCTTTGTAGGACTATATAAATGACTAGGCATGTTACGTGATACCTCACGCTCCGTATTATATTTACTACAATTACCCTCCTTACTATTCCTACCGTATCTATCATCCCTTCCGTGCTCCTGCTTTATTTTATCATGTTTCTCAAATTTTCTATACTCATCCCGTTCATCAAATCTATTATCACTAACTGGATTTCTAACATTTCCCCGATAATTATCCCTATTTCTATATGAAAAACTAGAGTTAGACTGTGTAAAATTCACATTTCTCAGACCAGGCCTCGTTGATTCCCTTTTAAGACTATCTAATACGTCAAAATTTTTTAGTATTTGTAAAAATCGCTCAAAATCTTTTACATCATCAGTGTATACTTTCTCCAAAATAGGCCTATCAAAATGTTTAGCTAATTGTTTACTTACTACCGCCTCTTCTATCGGATTGTCTAATTGGTTAATCATAAACATTTTATTCAAGGCATAATTTTCTCTTGTAGTCCCTTGAAGAGGGTTAAATCTTCCAAATGTTAAATTCTCTACGACTTTTTCTTGTTCTGATAAACCCCAATATTGCGCCAAAAATAACCTTTCGAAATCTTCAAAATTAAGTATTTTGTTTTCATTTATTGAAAACCATTTTTCTGCTTCTCCTTTCATCAGTCCACGAATAATTGATAATTCGTAATCAAAATTATATGATTGTTTAAGACTTATCTTCACATTACCCAAATAAGATTTAGTATTCTTTATAAAGGTCTTGGGATGCATTCTCTTATCCCCATAAAATTTGGTAATATTTTGTTCACTCAAAGATGGTAACAAAATAGGTGCGAATGAAGGTTGTCCTAAACTTGATTCAGTATGGATACTTTTTAATTCATTAACCTGAACAGTAATTTGTTTTAAATCCTCTTCTATACATTCGGATCTTTGAATGCAATTTCCTTGAACTTCGCCTATCTTATTTTTAAAATATACTAGATGCGTATCTTGAATTCCTTTAACTTTAGTTATCTCTTGTAAAACGGATTCATGTTTTTGTTCTAATTCTATAAACTTTTTTTCATTGTCTACTTTTAGCGCTTCTATCTCTTTCTTAATCGTCTCAGTATTATCTTTTAGTTCTTGTTTTATTGTCTCCGATACAATTTTTATTTCTTCTTTCATTTCTTTATCACGTTTCTCTTGATCTTTGGATTGTTTGTCTAATTTGGTTTTCATGTCTTCAGACTGTTTGTCAAATTTTGTATTCAGTTCTTCTTTGTCTTGTTCCCTTTCTTTTGATTGTTTATCGAATCTAGCATCGAATTTAGCATTCATATCCTGCATAAGTGCTATAAGTTGTGATAGTTCAGATTGCGCTGGCTTGCCTTCTTCGCCGTTCCCCTCCATTACTGAACTGGTTAAAGCTTTCTGCTTCTCAGACACAACTAATTCTTTATCTGTATTCTTCTTTTTTAATACTAAATTACTTTCCGCGGCAGAATATATATTTTTAACTGACGTCATACATTAACCACTAAAAATCTTTTCTATTTCTTTTAATTATGCTATTATAATCTAAACAAGCTAATATAATCCTAACAAGCTAACTATTACTATAAGCAAAATAACCTACAAAAACTAAATAATATCAAAAGTCAAATAATCTATTAAAAGCTACTATAAGCCTACTATTTTTCAAAAGATTATATAAACCACAAAAGGTTATATGTACCACAAATGGTATATGTACCACAAAAGCCCCACGTTGCCGGTCGCCATATATAAATGCTGTAATATTGGCTAATTAAAAATAAAAATTATTTTTAAAAAAAATTATAATATATTTTGAAACTGTGAATAATTGCCGTTCGATCGTAGATAATTACTTTATAATTAAATTGATTTTTTAAAATGACTGTGAACTTTGGAAATGCTTCTCAACTTCCCTCTTTTATAAATTCTAATATGATTTGAAATTACCTTTTAATAGATTTAATAATGCAATGGTTATATAAAATTAATGTTACGTTAGTTCTTGATTAACTCAAGTTTACGTAAGAGAGTTGGGCGCCAGTTAAATAACTTAAATTAACAGAATTATATTTAATAAAGACTCATCTCAGGGTGAATGTGGTTTCTTGTGGTATAAAAAATATACAAATTGAAATTTGAAATCACTTTTAAAATTGAAATCTTAATTAATTCTAACTATTACTAAATTGTTCAAATCACTTTACTACACTTTACAAACGATAGTCTTTTCTTCAGCAAATGCCAATACAAAAAGGAAATAACTTCCTACCGTTTTATAATACTTCTTTTTTCCTTCTTTTAGTATAGATATCCTCTTTCCCAAACCATAGGCAGAGTAGATCACTTTATGTTGACCCAGGGCTGGTTTCCAATTCAGGGTTGACTTTCTTCCTTTTGCATGGATTTTCCATATAATCTCATCCACACACTTGACTTTGGAACTCACTTTTGTGTATTAACTGCGGGTTCAATTTCCCTTTTTCGTAGAATACTTATAGTTGTTTTTGTGTTTAATTAAATAAAACACCCGTTTATGGTTTTAACGTTGATTTATTATCTTGCCTAACTTTAGCAAGTAATTTATCTTAAAGGTGGTTCTTTATAATCATATACACTTTTACAATTTATACTTATTACACCTTCGCCGTATTGAAATCACCAACTAACTTAACTTGTCTACTTAATTCTAGACTATTTAAATTTTTACAATATTATCAGCCACGAATTTACTTTGTCGCTTGATATACTATAACATCTTTACTCTTTCGTCGTTTAACAGTAAGTGTCTTTTATCTTACACTACTTTATACCGTCGCTTTCTATCAGTAAGTGTCCTAAAACTATGATTTTCTAAGCTTATATACTATAGACTATTTACATAATTATATTACACAATTTGACGTCACCTTATCGAACTAATACAAACTGTACACTCATATAATACATAATAGCAGATTAATATTCTTAAAAAAGTGACACATCTATTACAGATTAATTACCCAATACTTTTACGCAATAATAACGATCTATTTACATTAACAAAAACCTTAAAGAATCACATAACCCGTCGATATACACATTTGAAATTATACATAATGGAATTACATCATAACAAAAACTTTCGAACAACTGGATGTTACGTATACTTAAGTAATCGGTGAGTAAGCTATTTGATAATAAATAAAGGAACATGTATTATTTAAGCTTATTAAAAAGTATACACATTGGTTGTGTAATCAATGACACACCATAAAATACCTCAAATTTATTTTTAACTGGAAAAGTTGATAAAAATATTTCAAAAGTGTTAGTATTTAACAAAGATTTTATATTTTCACAAAATTTTCAAAATTTTCCAAAATTTTGAAACTACCATCCACAGCAATAAATATATATATAAGCGTCGTGTAGTATTATAATCGTTTAAATGTAACTTGCACTATGTAAATTTATTTTTTGAAAAACTTGGATTTTTAAAAAAATAACAGAATAACTGAATTTGCTCAGAAACTATGCAGAGTTTTGATATATAGATTAGGCAAACATACTTAAAATAAAGTGCAGAATCAAAAACAGTAAAAATATACAGGGTGTTCCATTAAAAATAAAAAAGTTGATAGTAGCTATAGCAATATGAATCAGGGTGATTCATATTGTATATACAGGGTGTATATACAAAACTATTATAAAATTAAAATTTGTTTTACACCAACCAACTTTGGTATTTAACATTTGTTCGTAACTCTTACAGTTTCCAAGATAAGGTACAAGATCGTCTTGCGTGGGCCACTTGAAATTGAAATTGAAATGCGTGGGCCACAACATCTTGAATATTAGCAATTGAAGTAGCATATAACCTGTCAATAAACTGTGAAAAATATGCAGAGCGCTCCATAGTACTAAGTCACAAACTTACCCTATCCCCGAAAACTCGGTAAGCCATTTTCGATTAAATCGAAGGTGGGCAAAAAACGGATACTCAGAAAAAGACTTTAAACGGCAGGAGAACACGGCATTTCATTATCTCAATTAGTTTAAAAGTTATATGGGTTTATAAAGGGTCAAGATTTAATGGGGCATCCGCCATATCAAACATAGACTCAATAACAATCCCTTGTGTATACCAACAATACCAACACCAATATACAATGTGTTCTATATACAATTAAAACAATGCCAAAATAATAAAGACATATACGACATAGGATTCTTCGTAAAGTCAGAAATTACATTAGAAGCTACACATGTTAAAAGTGAAGTAAATGCTTCACTTGTCAAAAACTCGCTTTAAAGATTATTGCCATAGAACGCCTGGATCTTAATAATCACCTTCACTAGTAATCGCTTACAGCTCTATCAAATAACTACTAAAGTTTTCAATAAGAACTATGTGCTTTATAGCAAGTGCTTGACAAAAACGAGCAAAAATATATTAGTAAAATATAAAAATATAATATTCATGTTTTACATTAAATCCAGGGTGGAAACTCTGCTAACTGAGGTACCGGGCGACCTCAGTTGGTGGAGTTTCCAACCGGAAAGCGGAAGGTCCTAAGTTCGATTCCCAGTCGGGACGATGATCATTTTTCTATATGGATTTTGCATTCAAAAATGTGATTTAATGTAAAACATTAATTTAAAAAAAATAATGAACCTTGACTTTAAAATTATAAAAATTAATTCCCTTTTATATAGGATTATTTAAATTAAATCTAGGTTAGCTTTAACAGTTGATGCGTTGCTAACGAAATTCCAGTCCATCAAGTAAACTGGATAAAGCAATTATATATCTTGTACCCTTTGTAATATCTTTGCAAATATCTAATTTGTATAGAAAAATTAATCATCTTACTGGAAGTCACACGGTAGCTCAGTTGGTAGAGTTTCCACCCGGAAAGCGAAAGGTCCTGGTTTCGATTCCCATCGGGGTGATAATTTCTCAGTTTGGATTTGCATTCAAAATGTGATTTTACACTAAATCACATTTTGAATGCAAATCCAAACAACATATTGTCGTGATATTTTGACATACTTTACAAAATAAGGAATTCACCCACTCAATAGTTTTAAGTGAACTTAGATATGAAATTTCATAGCGACACGTTAGATAGGTTGCCTAACATCACTTTCTAAATCATAATTTTGAAAAATTTATCTTTTAAGAAGCTAGAAATGATTAATTACAATTACTTTGCACACTAATACACTATAGTCAGATAAAAGATATTTGTAAAACTGATTTTCCATAGAATTTAGTTAATTTTCCTTGATTCATTCATTAACGATGTGAGAGACGATGACCTGATATTTAAATTAAGTTTCGACCAACGTTAATGCACAAAATTTAATCTAAAACAGACAAGGTGTGTTGTAATAGGGAGGTATGCAAGTATTTACTACCATACCTGAGCTTTTAATAAGAAAAAAATGTGTTTCCATGTTAATGAGTTTATTTACTGGCTAAAGCTTTTCCGATTTAAAAATTTTACAGCTGTTGGTTAGATAATTTTAGAATTATGTAAATAATGTTTGTTAGTATACAAGGTTTAAATTTGTTAAGATACGAAGGTATGGAATGGTATTTTTATGTAAATAAGTTAATAATAGTTAATATTAAGTTGTGTTAAAAGTAAGTTCCATCAACATTCAATGGAGACCTTAGTTTGTTATGAAAACCTAAGTATTATATATATCATTAGAAAGGGAATTTGATAATCTATAATTTATCTAATTAGTTTTAGGATTAATTAAAATTTATAAACAATAATTTGGTTGTTAAAAATAAAATGTCAGTGTTCTTTTCTTTTAATGAAAATTAAGTGTAGAGTTTAATTGCTTACCAGAAAACTATAAAAACCCGGCCATTTTTGTATTAAACTCTCTTTCAATTTACATCTTTAGAAAAGTACAGTTGATTGAAGAGCAATGAAATAATTTTAAGATTGTGTTTTAAGTTAAAAAACATTTAAACAAAACATATGTCAAATTTTGAGGTTATTGTATTTGTGAAACGTCAATGTGTTCAAAGTTTTAAGGAAGATTATAAAATGCAAGTGATTTTAATAATAAGAAGTGCTTTAATTTATTCAAGTTACAATTTATTTTGCTATAGTTTTTTTTAATTTTTGATAATAAAAATATAACTATCAAATTTTCTTTATGACTGGATAAATGGATGTGGACTCTATAAAACTAATTTACTTGTCACGATAGACAAATAGTTGGATTTAGAATACAACTTATTAAAGCCATTTTTATGAAAATATTTGAAAGAGGTCAATGACATAGTTTCTTATACTAGGAAATGTATCACCAGTTAGCAAGCTAGTGGCGCCAAAGATTACAGACTTCTTCAACAGTAGTTAATTATAGTAAAAAATATGTTGATGCCAGAGGTATTAATCCCCAAATAAAGAGAATTAGACTATTTTGGGATTGATATTAAATAGAATCTTGGTATCCAAGTTTAATTTTTTTTTATTTCCTTATTTTGTTCTTTGTTAAATTTATTAAATAAATTTGTGTTGTATTGATAAAATATTGCAAAATTTTAATTGAAAAGAAGATGGTGCATCTTCCCCATACACTGCAACCATTCTTTCATGAATTGCTTTTGGACCATTGCTTTCTTTTGTCAGGAACTTTATTACGCTGCGATGTTCAACCTTAATTTCACTAATTTTATCAACAAATAGACCGTCTCAAATCTCTATAAACGGCACAAACTAAACACAACTTAGCACGTGTACTTCTAACAGTGACAGGAATTTTTTAATAATTTGTTTAACATCGTCACTGTTTTGTTTCATGGCTAGGTAGATAACATAAAAATACGCCCTCGTAGTACTTATTTTTTACAATAAATAAAAATTTTATAATTTTTATAATTCAAATCAATTATGTATTAAAAATTATAAATTATAGATATCGCTATAAATGTCAAAGGAGATCAAATATCCAGGAAAGTAACAAAAAAAACCTGACCGAATTTAGCACCTGCAATTTATTCTAATTTTTCCATAATTTTCTTTTACCACAATTTGCGGCTACTTTCCAGGGCAATGATAACCGGATGGGTAAACTGTTTTATTAATCATTTACCATGACGAATTGTGACTAATTTTCTAAATGCCAATGATGTGTCACAACCAGCATATTTAATGCATGCATAAGTACATTACATACTATATACATACATAGCCATGTTACTATGTGTCTACTTATTATCTATTAAATCGCTTAGTGAGTCTAGGATGGATTAAATAAAATTGATGCATTTTTCAATGTCTATGTATCTTTAAATGTAATTAAACGAAATAATAACAGTTGTATTTATTTGGTATCCACTTAAAAATGTTTATATTGCGTAAAAGCGTCTGTTGACTTATAATAAAGAGAATAATAAAAATATAATTAATTGAAAATTAAAAGCAATTATCTAAACGGTATTATACAGATAATTTGTTTCCGTTTTGATCAAATTCAATGCGATTAGATAATCAACAATCAAGACTGAAAAACAAATAAGAAGTTTTTGTTAATGGCAGTAATTATCGTGTAATAAAAAACTAAATGATGCTAGTTTGTATATACTAAAAACAATTAAGTATATCTTCTTTAACGCAAAGTTAATTAGTTTCTTTTGGTGGAAGCAATTTCAACTAATTTTCATTCATTAAATTTATTATTGCAAGATGTACCGAAAAATAGCTCTCAAAATTTAAACTTATTACCATTTAATAGTTATTTATGGTACAAGTGAGTTAAGTAAGATATTATCCACGAACGAAAAATTTACCCTCGAGGGCCGGCAGGCCCGAGAGGGTTAATTTTTATGAGTGGATAATATCCTTAACTCACGCGTGCCATACAAAATTTTATCCAACACCTCTTTATTTAAGTTTAAACATCGAATTTGCAATGTATAGTTAGTCTGTAGTTTTGACGGTAATACTCTAGCACGATGACTGGATTTTAATAATATTAAGTAACGTAAGCTGGTGATTGGTTGTTATCTTTGAAGGAGTGAGTTTTTTAAAAATAACCCACGTTGCTAGGGGCAACGTAGGTTATAATGTTACATAAGAGTAAACAATCACTTTCCTTATTTAAAATGACCATAGTAAACATGGTATTTATATAGAGGTGTGGGATAAATAAACTTTTTTTTTCTTAATCTTCTCAAAAAAAAGAAAATGCCTTATCTAACAATAGTTGACTCTTAACACATTAAATGCACCCCTCTGGTTGCATACTACACAATTCGATCATTTCCACTAGACTAATACACGAGTGATTATTCTGCGCAGACAGAGAAAGATATTATAGTTACTACAGCAGTGATGCCAGATGGGCACTTGATTTTCCTCCGTCCGGTCAGCTATTCCTCACTACACGCCGGCCGGAAAATGTATGTCGTGTGTGGATATTGTTTATCTGGTTACACCTCCATCTATTTTATTAAGTAAAATGATTTTAAACAAGTGCAGTATTTATCTTACATTTGAATAGCAGTAGAAAAGTTTTAATATCAAGTAAGAACTAATTTGCATAATAAAAATGTAAATATACATACGAGTATAAGCACAACTAGGTCTTTGAGAATTTGTTTGTAACTGTGTTACCCCTCCCCCCATCTTCACCAATGCGCTGAATAATCACTCGTATATTTGCTGGTAGTAAAAGCTCATTACAAAAACTTAATAAGCCAATTAAAAAAATTAGCGTGAAAAGTCTCATCACATCAAATAACTCCCAGATGATTCCATAAAAATATTAACATACATATTATGTGAGGTAGACTTTCAAAATGCCCAAAATATATTGATTTTCTATTTCTATTCCAAAATGCGTTTTGTCCGATTTATACAATTTTCAAGAATTGAGAAACTGTCGGTAAATATTTTTATACCGAAATTAACAAATATTCGTCATTAAACTTTGCACAATTTCTAAAATTGTTAGACATTTGCGACTAAACGACGTGGAAAAGTGTGCACAAAACGCTCGTAGTTGATATGTTCGACATATAGGTTTATTTTGTTTATAAAACTTTTTATTTAATATTATTAAAGCAAGCATGCAGTGATATTGAAGCTAAAAATCAAGTAACGTTTAATCGCTAGGTGTGCAAAATGTTTATTTTCGGTAAGTCGGTAAAACGCGAACGGCCATATTGCTTTTACAGTGACATGTCTGAAACTCGTTAAATTTGTTATTGTATGTTATAAATTAATATTAAATTGTACTGTATCCTAAAATAATGGTTAAGTAACTATTTATAATTGTATATAAAATATATTTAAAACTCTTAAAACAAACGGCATAAAAATATCACGAATATTTATCAACAATATTTTCATTACAATGTATAGTCAACAAAATTTTTCTGAATACACCAACTATTTTTATACGACGCCATTCTTTGTGTACAATAAACGTTCCAACTTTTTCGCAAACACGCATGGTATGACCGTAAATGTGAAGAAGATTTGTGTTATATTTTCTTGCCCGTATAAAATGAGATGAAAGTGCACACCAAAATATTATTTGCAAATTTATTGTAAAGATTTTGTTGAAAATTTTCAGTAAAGTTTGGGTTAAAAATTTCGCATAAATCCCCGTATGTCTAAAACAGCTCTAATTCTTAAAAATCAGCAATTTCAAATTTGTCTGAACACGCCAAGACCTAACAGGACATAAGTCATTTTGTTTGACCATGGTGCTGATTGAAGCTGCTTGATTAAAGTGCTTTTGTTTAAAAATGTATAGAATAATATACATTTTATGGAACATAGAATAATAAACATCATTTTAAATTCATATATATATTTTTAGTTCCAAAGGGTCATGGATTCGAGACCCACTTGAGTTATCAGGATTTTTCTAAATTGGATTTTTCTAAAGTTCGGCCACCTCAACTATGGGTATTACATGTTAGATATGTTACATATGACCTAAGCTTTTGGTTCTCTCGTAGTGTATGCTTTAAATAAAAAAATAAATTACCTCATTTCTTTTTTCTCTGCTTGTTTGTCTTATTAGTCGCCCTCTTTCTACCACCACCACGTGTTCACCTTATATAACTACTTGTACTAATACTGAAACAACAATAATTAATACGCAATAGTTATTAAATCAAATTAGTAGCATTAAACCGAAATATTACTCAGGTGGGGTAAAAATTACTTAAGAGGCTCCGTTATGTGAACATCGCCTAATTCACTTTCATACCTCAAGAAAAATATAGTATCTATGAAAACAGGTGAGCATAAACGAAAAGGAGTTCGATTTCTTTACAGTAAAAATCAGCATCTATGCAGCATATCATCATCATATCGGTAACTACCCAATTTCTACAATACATTTATTTACCGAACAGGATCTTTTTGAATTCTAAATAAAACATTTCGAAATTACAAAATTTTAAATTTATCAAAAAAAGTCATTTGTTCTAATACAGTTCTGGGTATTTATGTGCCTTTGTGCAAGATCCTTTGATTAAATAGATGGTTTTGAAAAATAGATCATTTGATACATGATTGATCATTAAGTTACGAACCGAAATGGCTGTCACACGCGGGAATTCCAGATTATTTAGAACGTGTAGCTCGTGGTCACACCGAAATCTATGAGAATTTGAAATATTTTTTAAGTTCAAATTATGTAGATATGTAATACCAAGAAAAGTGTATGTATTATGTGATTTTAACTTAATTTTCGAAAAAGAGAAAAATTAAAATAAGCTCAAGAAGAAGATCGAAAAATGTGATTGCAAACTAGAAAATATGTTCAATCAAAAATATAAATGTTGAAGACAAAACCCGGTTTTGATCCCCAGAACCGGCGGGAAAATCTTCTCCTCGACATATAAAGGCTCAATACACTTATCTGTGCTGTCGGCGGGTACGTTAAGCAGTCGGTCACGATAACCACGCTAACATCTATCTGTGGTTCTCGTTTATATGATTGATAGAAAAACATTACGGAAACATTAAACGAAAAAAATTAACGGACGCTGAAAATTGGCGTTATCTTTCATTTAAACCGCCATATATTTCAAGATGGCGGCTCGAGCACACCTTTTCCAACTCGGGCTCATCAATTTCTTAAATAGTACCTATGTATTTGCCAACATCTATGCCAATTTTCAGTCTCCTATTAATTTTTTCCGCTATTTGCTTAATTTTGATCTAATTTTACTATACTTTTAACCATTGATTTTTTCATAGTTAATGTCTGCCAATGAGTCATATACCGAATGATATATAATATGACGCATTTTGAGTGTCTCCCATTGGATATGTTTACAGGAAGTTTGGAATCTAATCTATTAATTTTTACAATTTGCACATCACATGAAAATATTTTTAAAATGTTTAATTTTAAAAATTGGAATATATTATAATAAGTTAATGTCTGGTTTATACAGTCACTAACTACTAAACACTAACGACTAAGACTTAACAACTAAGAATTAAAAGATGGTGT
Source organism: Agrypnus murinus (assembly GCA_929113105.1). Classification (NCBI taxonomy): domain Eukaryota; kingdom Metazoa; phylum Arthropoda; class Insecta; order Coleoptera; family Elateridae; genus Agrypnus; species Agrypnus murinus. The sequence continues at coordinate 77,713,886 of OV816028.1, read as the reverse complement.
TTACTCAGATAATAGGTTTATACAACTCTCATTAACTACGAATTAAATTAATTTTAATTTTTCTGATTATTTCATTCTACTTCGTTTTTGACCAATCGCAAAGCTTTATTTTTTGGATTACAGCGATAATTCGATAATTTTTTATTGTCCTTTTCGACTGTTTCTATCTTCGTGACAACGCTGAAAACTAGTGTCACATGTGTCCCATTTTTTACTTTCATATCAAATACTAATCTTTATGTTAATGAGTAGATGCTTAAATAAACAACTGTATCATGAAATAATCTTACCGAATTACATGCTCGTGCTTCTGAAATTATCTGTTGTAATACTCAAGTTGATTAAAACGCAACACTCGTGTCATTTTTTGACAAATTTCCCTCCGTTGCACGTCGGGAAATTAAAACGTCAAAAAATGACACTCGTGGTTGCTAATCAACGTTCGTATTACAAATCGATAATTTCGAAGCACTCGTGTAATTACAAGTGATTATTTCATTCTACTTCGTTTTTGACCAATCGCAAGGCTTTATTTTTTGGATTACAGCGATAATTCGATAATTTTTTATTGTCCTTTTCGACTGTTTTTATCTTCGTGACAACGCTGAAAACTAGTGTCACATGTGTCCCATTTTTTACTTTCATGTCAAATACTAATCTTTATGTTAATAAGTAGATGCTTAAATAAACAACTGTATCATGAAATAATCTTACCGAATTACATGCTCGTGCTTCTGAAATTATCTGTTGTAATACTCAAGTTGATTAAAACGCAACACTCGTGTCATTTTTTGACAAATTTCCCTCCGTTGCACGTCGGGAAATTAAAACGTCAAAAAATGACACTCGTGGTTGCTAATCAACGTTCGTATTACAAATCGATAATTTCGAAGCACTCGTGTAATTACAAGTGATTATTATTTAATGACAGTCGCAAGTGCACATGCCTGCTGGGAATCGAAACAAGTTAGCCACTACATTATCATCAAGTTGCCCCCGAAAAATTCAAATTTTATGGCGGTATTTCGAACGCATGGCAGTAGGCACGCGTGTAAATATTAACTTATAATCGTTGTAAAAACCGATCTAATTTTCTTAATTATCAAATGATAATTCTTAATGATTAGTTTTAAGTTATTAGTGACTGTATAAACCAGACATAAGGTGTGAAAACTGTGTCAATTATAGAGAACGGTAATGTATAGGTTTTCTATGCATTTTCTATGCATTTGCATGTTTTTTCTGCTTATAGCAAACATATGCAGAGTTATATTTCTACATATTTAAGCCACATATGAATCACATATGTCAATTTGAAAGGGCATATAAATGCATATTTAGGTGTTTTCTATAAATGCATGCATATTTTAGCATTTTTGAACGAGTGTGCATATTTTAACACTTTTTGAGCGTTTTACATAATTTAATTATAAAATTTCTAATATTTTTTAAATAATTTTAGCATTTTAGACAACCAACCAAAGGCGGCTTACTTGAGTCTAGGGGAAACCCATAATTTAAGCTTATTGTTAAATACTAGGCTTTAAAATATTTTACTGCTTTAACCATCTGTGTACTTGTTAATATTTTCTAAGAAAAAGTTTCAACTAAAATTTAAATACTTACATCCTGTGTTATTGTGATAAATAGGTATTAGGAAATTCCAAAGACCCTTTGACAACTTCCTGTTCATAGAAAAATTTGCCTGTACTTTTGTTTACTAATCTTGTAATATTTCAATTAAGACAGTTCAGAAATTGCAAATTGCATTTCAGTATGAAATTTTAGAGTGTAAAGATGGGTAAAGTGTCTGTTACACTTCGAAGTTATGTTAAGAAATTCAGTGTTCTTACAACTGACGATAAGGTGTTGTATTGTACAGTGTGCGACGATAAAGTGACTGCAACGAAACGCTTTCAAATTACACAACCTCTGAACACGGTTCGACATCAAAAGTGTGTTGCCCTGAAATCAAAAAAACAAACATTGTTACCGGGGTACCTTAATAATTCGCGCGGTGAGTCCAGCAAATCGATCGAATTTAATAAAAAACTATGTAGTGCATTAGTGGCTGCAGATATCTCGTTAAGTAAAATTAATCACCTAGCATTTCGTAATTTTCTGGAAGAAATTTCAAAAATGGCAATACCCGACGAGTCTACACTCAGGAAAAATTATTTACCTCGTTTATACGAAGAGACCACAAAATCAATTAGAAAACATGTAGCGAATAACTACATATGGGTTTCCATTGACGAATCTACTGACACTACTGGAAGGTGCGTAGAAACTTCATTTCCTTCGTTTTGTTAGTAAAATTTAACTAATTAAAGACAGCAGAGCAATTTACGGATGTTTTATTTTCTATTTTGTTAGTTACATATTTAATCACAACAATATTTTTGCTTGATTAAAATATAATTTTTTTTAAATAACTGTTTTGCGCTAATTGTTTGTAACCGACTAATTATGTAGTTCGATAAAATAAAAATCAAATTTTTGTTTTCAGATACGTGGCTAACGTTATAATTGGCGTTTTAAATTCGGACAACAATCCCAAATCCTATCTATTAGCAATGGACGTTTTCAAGAGCACCAATCATTGTTCTGTGGCAAAATTGTTTAATGATTCGATGACTATTTTGTGGCCGGACGGCATACAGTACAACAAAGTACTCCTGTTCGTCACCGACGCGACACCGTACATGATCAAGGCTGGAGCAGGCTTACAAGTTCTGTTCGAAAAAATGATCCACTTAACTTGTCTTGCCCATGCAATGCATAGAGTTGCGGAAAAAGTGCGGGAAGTATATCCTAACGTAAACTCTATAATTTCAGATGTAAAAAAAATTGTTTGTAAAGCTCCACATCGCATACAAATATTTAGGGAAACTGCTCAAGAAGTGCCTCTCCCACCTGAGCCTGTAATAACAAGGTGGGGTACCTGGCTTTCTGCAGCAGAATATTATGCAACTTATTTTGATATTATTAAAGCATTTGTAAATAAACTTAATAAACACGATGCACTATGCATACAAAGAGCACAGGATGCTTTTAATACTAAGGAGGTGAGGGCAGAATTATTGTTTGTTTTGACAAATTTTGTGCGTTTAGCTAAAGTAATTCAGAAATTAGAAAGTCAGGGAAATTCATTAGATGAATCTCTTGAGCATGTAAAATTGTTAGGTGTTTCTTTGAATAAAGTAAAAGGGCCAAAGGGTTTGACTATAAAACAAAAATTTAAATCCGTTATAGACAAAAATCCTGGTTTTCACTTAATTAAAAGCATAAACGATGCATTATCTGGCCAAGACATTTTAGACGAGCTAAAACATTATTCGCTTGTAGAATTAAACAATTTTAAGTATGCCCCAATTACGTCTTGCGATGTGGAACGGAGTTTCTCAAAATATAAAACAATATTTAGGGATAATAGGCATATGTTTACTTTTGAAAATTCAAAAATGTATTTACGTCATTGTGAACTGTAACGCTCTATGTTTAGAAAATATAATTAATTAAATTATTGCATAGGATGTCTAATTAAAATAATTTCTGTAAATAAAATGTAAATAACGCTAAACAGGTGTTTTTTTTAATAATGAAAGTACATATATTTATTAAAAATTTCTAATAAACGCATATTACATGATTTTTAAGTGCATATTTCGCGTTTTTATAGTGCATAAGTGCATGCATACTTCATCATTTTTAAGTGCATACAAATCCTATACCTAGTAATGTACTGGCTACATATTCTATTGCTCTATTTCATGGGAGTTTTTTAACTTGGGGCGGTAGAGTAAGTTTAAAGCTAAATAAAACTAAATAGTGGTTCTAAAGAATTCGTATATGCATTTAAGTTTACCCTATCATTGAAAATCTATCCATCCAGTGATTTAAATTCACTAGGGGGTCTGAAAAAGATTAACTACTTTGTTACACGTAACTGTCTTTTTTTATCATTTACCTGCTGTTACCTCAAAAAGAGATAACTACAGGCGTGAAGAGTTGTGCTGAAAACTTATTTAATAAAAAAACTTTGAACATCAGCTTTTACAGAATGCTTTTCTATTATACAGTCTTTCAATATTTAATTAGTTTATAGAAATTCATTAAATCATTGAATTACTTCAATTTAACTTAATAAACTTAATAAACAAATATTGAAGAGGCACTATTAACCTGACTGTTATTTAGAAATAAAAAATATAAAACACTACTTTTGCATACCGGATGGGGCAATAGTGTGGGGTCCGATAGCTCCTAAACGGTAACAGCTAGAAAAATCGTTCTAATACGGATGTAAACAGTCGATAAAGGCGCATCTAGAGAAATTATTTTCGAATATACAGGGTGTTGCAGAAAAGTATGGCACGCTTAAGATAATTTTTTCTTAAATAGAATGACACAAATATTTTTGCATATTTAACACTTCACTTGGCAGGTTTATTCATATCTAAAATTTTAGCGCCATCTAATGACCGGTTTAGAAGTTATAAATTTTTTTTCAAAAAAATTGAGTTTTACATTATCCCACTTAACGGTTTACCGCTTTCACGGCCGCAACTGTGAAGACGAATTTAAGTAGGGATTTTGTTGCAGGGGCTTGTAGGGTGCTCTTCTTTAAAAGAAAATGGACGCACCATGTACAGGGTGTTCAAAATTAATTTTTAAATTTAGAGAATTTCAAAGCTAAAATTCACAACTTTTTCAAATGGAACACCCTGTATATTTTGTACCTTTGCGATGCAGAATTGAATAACGAACATTTTTTGTATGTATGTCCCTATAGCTATCTGTAACTACTTTTGATTTATTGAGAAAAAACTGCAGAAGTACACAATTAAAAACAATTATTTATTTAGTTGTCAAGTGTGTTGGTTGTTTTTGTTCAACAAAACGTTAAAGCATCTAGCAATTGTTGTGCACGTATGCAAAACGTGCCTTTCTCGCAGTTATCGACCATCAGTGTTTAGTTCTAGTAGGTGTTTTAGTTTTTCAAAATGAATTTTAGTAATGAAGATCTTGTAGGCATGACTTTTGTTTTGGGCGAGTCGGAAAGAAATTGTTTGCTGGCCCGCAGAATTTACCACCAACGGTATCCTGAACTAAGGCTCCTTAAAGTTCACAGCTTTCAAAACCTGCTCGATAGATTTTTGAGGACCGGCAATGTACAGTATGAAAAAAGTGAACGAATTAACATAGTTTTGTACGAAGAAAATGAGTTATCTGTTGTGCTGGCAACGATTGAGAATCCCCCTGTTAGTCAGAGATATGTAGGAATAAGTAGACGTTCTGTTGGTCGAATCTTAAAGAAAAATAAGTTTTATGCATATTCCATTCAAATGCACCGGGAATTAACTGATGACGATTTTCTAAAACGTTTACAGTTTTGTAATTGGGCCATAGGTAAAATGCAAGACGATGCTACATTCTTCAACAATGTTTTGTTCACTAATGAGGCAATCTTTCATAAAAATGGATTTGTTAACAGGCACAATTTCCATTATTATGCTACAGAAAATCCCCACTTTTTCAGACAACTTGATAACCAGCACAGATGGTCCATAAACGTTTGGGGGGGAATTTTTCAAGAACATGTAATAGAGCCATATTTTTTTGATGGTACATTAACTGGAGCTATTTATCTTCATTTTTTGGACAACTATCTGCCACAATTATTGGCGAACCTTCCTCAAAGGATCCGAAATGGGATGTGGCTTCAGCAAGACGGTGCTCCACCGCATTATTTACATGCAGTAAGAGACCACCTAAATAATATCTACCCACATCAGTGGATTGGAAGGAATGGATCCACTAAATGGCCTGCGAAATCTCCTGATCTTACAAAAATGGATTTCTTTTTATGGAGATATGTGAAAGAAATTGTTTATACAGAGACACCAACCACAATCCAAAATATGAAGGATAGAATAATATGAAATAAATAAAGATTATTAAAAGTTTCACAGTTTTATTAAAATATACCTGACAATATTGTTTCGACAGCTATGCTGTCATTATCAAAGGTAATATAATTATAAACAAACACGTCGCTAAGGTAGATACAAAATAGGTAACTAGATAAAATAATAATAATAATAAAAATTAATAATAAAAATCATAATTAAACATCTAATACTTCCAGTAACGGAGAATTACTGAGCTCAAGTTGTTCATTCATTAAAGGTACCCTGAGTTTGTGTTTGTATATCTCAAAGGCTTCTAAAATGTCTAATTTGCGTTTGTTATTACAAAAATGTAGGAATTTAATATTATTTTGAGGAGTCATTGTGTGATTTTGTTCTAAAAGGTGTTTGGCGTAATTCGATTTTTCAGGATGTTTATTTTTGTAATGACGTACGTGTTCTTTATATCTTATGTCAAAATTTCGAAGTGTTTGTCCAATATATACCGAACTACAAAAAGAACAATTTAAACGGTAAATGCCCGATTTCATGATAATATCTGTTCTGTCTTTAGCATTAAATAAAAATGAAAAAGTGTTAGTGTTGGTTTTAAATGTTATTTTATAATTGTTGGTTTTTCTTAGTATATGTGCAATTTTTTCTGATATTTTGCCAAAATATGGTATAGATATGTAATTTGTGTCTTCTGTTTGATTGTCAATGGGATATATTCTTTTGATAGCTAACTTATAATCTTTTTGTTTAATTAAAGTGTCAATCATGTTCGGATTATAATGATTTGCATGTGCTAGTTGTTTAATGGTTGATATCTCTTTGCTAAAATCTGATTTTGTTAGTGGAATAGTTAAAGCTCTGTGTACTAATGATCTGTATGCTGCTATTTTATGTGTATTGTGGTGACAAGATTCATTTGGTATTGTTATGTCTGTTTGTGTTGGTTTTCTGTATATGGAAAATTCAAAAAGATTGTCTGCGTTAATCTTGATATTTAAGTCTAGAAAGTTTATAGCCCTGTTTTGTTCTGTTTCTAGTGTAAATTTTATATTAGGATGGATATTGTTTATAAGAATTAAAAATTCATTGATAACCTCAAAAGAACTGTCAAAACAAGCTAAAATGTCATCAACATAACGAAACAAGAAGATAATGTGTTTAGAAAGGTTTAATTCAAATAGTCGATCTTCAAACTTGTCCATAAATATGTTATGGACAAGTGTGAAGATCGAATATTTGAATTAAACCTTTCTAAACACATTATCTTCTGGTTTCGTTATGTTGATGACATTTTAGCTTGTTTTGACAGTTCTTTTGAGGTTATCAATGAATTTTTAATTCTTATAAACAATATCCATCCTAATATAAAATTTACACTAGAAACAGAACAAAACAGGGCTATAAACTTTCTAGACTTAAATATCAAGATTAACGCAGACAATCTTTTTGAATTTTCCATATACAGAAAACCAACACAAACAGAAATAACAATACCAAATGAATCTTGTCACCACAATACACATAAAATAGCAGCATACAGATCATTAGTACACAGAGCTTTAACTATTCCACTAACAAAATCAGATTTTAGCAAAGAGATATCAACCATTAAACAACTAGCACATGCAAATCATTATAATCCGAACATGATTGACACTTTAATTAAACAAAAAGATTATAAGTTAGCTATCAAAAGAATATATCCCATTGACAATCAAACAGAAGACACAAATTACATATCTATACCATATTTTGGCAAAATATCAGAAAAAATTGCACATATACTAAGAAAAACCAACAATTATAAAATAACATTTAAAACCAACACTAACACTTTTTCATTTTTATTTAATGCTAAAGACAGAACAGATGATATCATGAAATCGGGCATTTACCGTTTAAATTGTTCTTTTTGTAGTTCGGTATATATTGGACAAACACTTCGAAATTTTGACATAAGATATAAAGAACACGTACGTCATTACAAAAATAAACATCCTGAAAAATCGAATTACGCCAAACACCTTTTAGAACAAAATCACACAATGACTCCTCAAAATAATATTAAATTCCTACATTTTTGTAATAACAAACGCAAATTAGACATTTTAGAAGCCTTTGAGATATACAAACACAAACTCAGGGTACCTTTAATGAATGAACAACTTGAGCTCAGTAATTCTCCGTTACTGGAAGTATTAGATGTTTAATTATGATTTTTATTATTAATTTTTATTATTATTATTATTTTATCTAGTTACCTATTTTGTATCTACCTTAGTGACGTGTTTGTTTATAATTATATTACCTTTGATAATGACAGCATAGCTGTCGAAACAATATTGTCAGGTATATTTTAATAAAACTGTGAAACTTTTAATAATCTTTATTTATTTCATGATTATGGAGTTCCACAAAATAAGGCTAGAAACAATAAACAAGATAGAATAATACATGCTTTTAGAAGTATCACCCCGGCAATGTTAAGAAACGTACAAAGATCGTTTCAAAGACGCATCGAAATGTGTGTCCATGCTAATGGGCAACATATGGAGCATTTGTTATAGTTTTTTTCTTTTGTTTTATTTGAAAAACCTTGATTTTTTAAATAAATAATTTTTTAATTGTGTACTTCTTGCAGTTTTTTCTCAATAAATCAAAAGTGGTTACAGAGAGCTATAGGGACGTACTACATACAAAAAATGTTCGTTATTTAATTCTGCATCACAAAGGTACAAAATATACAGGGTATTCCACTTGAAAAAGTTGTAAATTTTAGCTTTGAAGTTCTCTAAATTTAAAAATTAATTTTGAACGCCCTGTACATGGTAGGTTCATTTTCTTTTAAAGAAGAGCACCCTACAAGCCCCTGCAGCAAAATCCCTACTTAATTTAGTCTTCACAGTTGCGGCCGTGGAAGCGGTAAACTGTTAAGTGGGATAATGTAAAACTCAATTTTTTTGAAAAAGAATTTATAACTTCTAGACCGGTCATTAGATGGCGCTAGAATTTTAGATATGAATAAACCCGCCAATAGAGGTGTTAAATATGCAAGAATATTTGGGGCATTCTATTTAAAAAAAATTATCTTAAGCGTGCCACACTTTTCTGCAACACCCTGTATATTTAAGAATAATTTCTCTAGATGCGCCTCTATCCACTCTTTACATCCATATTAGAACGGTTTTTCTAGCTGTTACCGTTTAGGAGCTATCGGACTTCCCCACACTATTGCCCCACCCGGTATACTAGTGGCAGATTTACAGCCCGTATAACAAACATTGCAACGTCATGCAGTTTGTACGTAACTTAATAGACTTATTATCAGGAATTGTCTTCGACTTTGTCTATCCGAGTAGATTAAACATCTTGTCGATATCGCTGGAATGATCACGAAGAATTATCGCCACACGTAAGTATCAATATATATAGTTATAATACTCTAACGAATGGGAAAACCCCTTAAATAGCTTTTTTGGTATTATTTGAAAAGCACATTACAATATGGACATACTAGATCAAAATTACATCTATACAGGGTGTTTCACTAAAGATTCGTATCCTCTGGACAGGTGACAGTAGTACGCATGCAACAAAAAAGCTTAATATCACTGATGACTATCTGTCATAATAACCGAGAAAAAAATTATGTTTGAAAAGTGGATTGATGGTGGTGGTCTGATACATTGATGCAGCTGATGCTAGGTGATGTCACAGTTTGCTTTGACTATTATTTCCAACAGTTCCTTAAAGTTTTTCAAATGTTTGGAATAAGGATTTTTTGTTCCTACTGACGAGTACCATAACCTGTCCAGAGGATACGAATCTTAGTGAACCTCTGTGTACATAACGATAACTATACAATGATATCTAAAAAAATATTTACTATAGAATCTTTAAAACACGGAGTTTTGGCCGTTTTGGGTATGTTTTAAAATCGTCAAAGCACGTCAAAAACAAATCTTAAAGTAAGACGGGCTCAGTAAAAATTTGATAAAAGTCTAAATTTGGTATTTAACGTTTTTCGTAACTCTTAGCTAATAATTGAATAAATCACGTTATAGACCATGATCATGATTATTAACTCGACTGCATTTGAAGCAATTGAATGAGTTACTAAATCTTTAGCTATACTACATCTAGAAAGAGGTGTTTGAGAATATGTTCTAAATGTAGGTATACTAACCATAACATTTTTCAGAACAGCTCCATTATTAGTAATATAGTTACAAATAATAATAAATGACGCTGAATATTGTTTTGTTTTATTAAAAAAAAATTAAAAATCGCTACAATAGTATGGTGTTTGCAAAAGAAAATTACAAAAAAAGAGCAAAAGCTGTTCCAATCAACTCAAAAGAAACTTCATTTAAAATCTGATTTGTTCTCAATTTACTAATTTATCTTTGATTTAACTTTAATAACAGAGCAACGATATCTATTAAAAGTATGCATTGAAAGAAATCATGCCATCAAACAAAGATTTAAACGGGTGTATGCAATTATTCTTATCGAATATAGTGGGTTTTTATCTCATGTATTAGCATTCATGAGATAATACCTATAGTTCTATTTTTACTTTCAAACAATTGGCTTCGTGATAACTGATAATTTTTAATTTTAGTTAACAATAAAATGAGGATGTGGAATAAGAAACATTCATTTCTGATTTTAAACTTGTTTAACTTTGATATTCGGTCTTTCGAAAAGACTTATTTTTCGTTTTTTAAGGCCAGCTATTGGAAATAATAATAGTAATAGCAATCAATGAGAATTATTTTGTGCTATAGTATTTTTTCTGTAACATTCAGGAATATAGTGCAATCTCTGGGATTGTTCAGAATTCCTTTCAAAGAAAGCGATTAGGTGCAACGAGTTGCATTTATGTGTATAGGAATTTAAAATAGAAAGTCTGGTAAGGTTTACGATCAAGACAAAATGTTCCTTATGCTTTTTAAAATAGAATCCAGTTTTATTTACATCACAACTTACAAGACACTTCACCGAGTGTTGGGCTGCTCAGTACCAAAACACTTGCGGTTATCCAAGTGGTACTCAAAGGTAAAATACATTTATATTTACAAACATTTAAAAATGGAATAATACTTAATTATAATTTTTTTTAATGAATAGGTAAAGATTGTATTTCGCGTTATTTTTCCTTTGTGTTACTTTTGTTATGTGAACCTTTAGGCCATTAACTAATTCCTGATCATTATCTAGTGCTAGAGCATTAATTGGCACAAAAAAATCTATACAACAATTAGAACTATTTACAATCTTCATGATTTGGTAACGACTTCGTTCCTCTCGCTACGGTTGACGAGCCATTCCCTTTAACTAATTTTAGGATTCTGAGTGGTTTATGGGGTCTGGATGTCATTATTTGGTAAGCACAGTACGGAAAGATTTATCAGCAGCCCTTACCTGATGGATTTGCCGTCAAGCAATATAGCATAAATATAAATTATTTCCAAAGTGGTAATTATTAATTTTGATTGATTAATTTCTTCATTGATTTGTATTGTTTCTGAGCTGCTTTACAATGGACTGATATACTGACCCAGTGCTATCTAGGATCATATAGTTCACTTATTTGTTGTTCCATTGAACCTGGAGCTTGATGATCCAATCTGATCTGTATTACCCGCCTTGCCCTTCAAGCACCTAGTTTTTAAAGTGTGTTTAATTGTCTGGGTGAAAATAATATCAGCTAGTCGTGGGTGTTGACAAAGGAAGTCAAGTATTGAGATAACGAAAACAATGTAAAGTGATACCAATGCGCTATGTATTTGATTAGTGGAATCAAGTAATTATTCAGGTTGTAAACAATCAGATTAGAACTCGTAACATAATTTGCTTATAAAGCCGAATGGTTTTTATGCTTTTTAAATGAAACTCACAGCCGCCCACACTAATAAAAATTACGCTTTAATATTAACTTACCTTATTACGAAACCAAATGTTCTTTTTAAAAATCAAATATCTTTATTTTATGTATTAGACCTTCAATTTATTTTAAGATGAACAAACCGCAACATAAGAAAAACGCACAAATTGATAAAATATTTAATGTTCGATAAGTTTTTCCCCGACAATATTTTTTAAATATAATGAAATAAAACAAATTGTTAAATTTAAAAAAATTGGTGGGGGCCCTCGATTGGTGCTAGCCCACAAGTGATAGTTTAATTCCGGTCATTTACTGGTATGTATACTTGCGTTCAGTAAATCAGTTTGGTTGATTAATATCATAGTTAATGTACGTTAATTATTAATAATATATTTATTTGATTATAATAATTATTAATAACTTACCTCTGGTCAACGTCTGAGAAATTCTTGTCAGAAAAACCAGTCTAAAGACCAGCAATGGCCTAGAAAGCTCAGTAGAGCCAATAAATCCCATGGCAGCAGGAACCAAATGTCTTTTACCGTATTCGCCATCTGTCAAAGCAATCGAGGTAGCCTTTACTTTTAAAGTAACAAAATGGGTGCCATATTATTTCAGAAATTATATTCCGTAAACTTGCGGAATAGAAATTGGCATGAAGTTTTAACTCAGAAAAGTGTACTACGAAACGCAGATTTTTTTGATACAATATGGCCGCCCATTTTGCTACTTGGTAAACCAAAGTTTACTTCGGCTGTTTTGCCATCTGTACTGTATACCTCTGCTATCTGCTCATATTTTTACACTATATTTAGTAAGCAATATATTTTTAGACTGATCACTGATCGTAAATAATCGTGTAAAATAAAATTGTATCAATTGGCGCATTATCAATCAGAACTCTACTATTTCAGCTTATAGCAAGCAAACTTACTTTGATTACTTTGCATTAGGGATTGAGACGTATAGCAAACAGACCGCGAACTCACTTTGGAGTTATATTACGTATGCACATGCACATATTGCATTTTGTAATATTAATCAATAATAAGCAATCCTAAGGGACATAATAAGCAACCAATGTTTGTCCCGCGACTGACGGCGTAGATGTTAAATGTGCGCCAATACTAAAATTGGGGAAATACTCTAAAGATTACTTAGAACTACCAATGAGTAACAAAGCGTCTTTAACCTCACTCTTACTAGAGATGTACTTAAAGAGTTGTAATACCCGTTACTACACTTAAAGTAAAACGGGTAAATATAATTTCTCAATTACACGAAACCAGTTTTAGATATTTCGAGTTGCTCAATACCCGTTCTAAGGCTTTATTTCGAACTTTGCCTTGTTACGAGTTCCAATCTCCAACAAGCCATTCACCATCTCCTCTCGGATCTGAGAATCTCCTCTCGGATCTCCAAAGAATACTGCCATGAATACTACCATGTTACGAGTTACAATTAACAAAGACTAAATACTTACCTAATATTTTTCTTGTGGATTAAGTTAGCATAATTTATTTTTAGTTCAAAAAGTTACAACAGTGTATCGTCGCAAAATTAAAATTACTTGATGATCCTAACCCTAATTCTTCTTTCATTCTAGTAAGAATTTCAAGAGCCTTTACCAAGTGATCCCAGCACTCACTAATTATAATTTTAATCAGACTTAAGTTTTACCTTCTATTGCTATCAGTTACCAGTTATTTTAATTAAATTATAATTAAATACTTAAGTAGGCTCTCGTTAACTAATTTAATTTATTTCTAAATTAGTTTAAATTTAAATTTAGTTTAAGCATTGATGTACAAAACCCATTGAAAAGACCTACTGATTGTTAAAGTTTTTTGCAGCTGGAATGTATTAAAAAAGTCTTAATAACAACAACGCTAATAAATTATATCTTTTTTTTAAGAAATGTGGTGGACGTCTTCCTGCCCTATTAAACTTCGTATGTAATTCTGTTTATCACCAGGGGTATCACCACTGTAGTGATCTGACTACACATCAGGAAGGCGTTGAATACACAAACAGGTAGCTAGGCTAACAACAACAACTTCAATAAAATCCATATTCACGCAAAAGGCAAGTTTTTATTTTTCAACAAATTGATCTATAAATATAGTCATGAAATAAATAAAGATTAGTAAAAGTTTCACAGTTTTATTAAAATATAACCTGACAATATTGTTTCGACAGCTACGCTGTCATTATCAAAGGTAATAAAATTATAAACAAACACGTCGCTAAGGTAGATACAAAAATAGGTAACTAGATAAAATAATAATAATAATCAGAATTAAATATCTAATACTTCCAGTAACGGAGAATTACTGAGCTCAAGTTGTTCATTCATTAAAGGTACCCTGAGCTTGTGTTTGTATATCTCAAAGGCTTCTAAAATGTCTAATTTGCGTTTGTTATTACAAAAATGTAGGAATTTAATATTATTTTGAGGAGTCATTGTGTGATTTTGTTCTAAAAGGTGTTTGGCATAATTAGATTTTTCAGGATGTTTATTTTTGTAATGACGTACGTGTTCTTTATATCTTATATCAAAATTTCTAAGTGTTTGTCCAATATATACCGAACTACAAAAAGAACAATTTAAACGGTAAATGCCCGATTTCATATCATGTGTTCTTTCTTTAGCATTAAATAAAAATGAAAAAGTGTTACTGTTGGTTTTAAATGTTATTTTATAATTGCTGGTTTTTCTTAGTATATGTGCAATTTTTTCTGATATTTTGCCAAAATATGGTATAGATATGTAATTTGTGTCTTCTGTTTGATTGTCAATGGGATATATTCTTTTGCTAGCTAACCTATAATCTTTTTGTTTAATTAAAGTGTCAATCATGTTCGGATTGTAATGATTTGCATGTGCTAGTTTTTTAATGGTTGATATCTCTTTGCTAAAATCTGATTTTGTTAGTGGAATAGTTAAAGCTCTGTGTACTAATGATCTGTAGGCTGCTATTTTACGTGTATTATGGTGACAAGATTCATTTGGTATTGTTATGTCTGTTTGTGTTGGTTTTCTGTATATGGAGAATTCATAGATTGTGTGAACCGCCATCTTAGAAAAGATGGCGGTTTAAATGAAAAATAACGAAACAAAATTGATAGGAAGCTGAAGATCGGCATAGATATTGGTGATTACATACTATTTAATAAATTAATGAGTCCCTAGTTGAATAAGGTCGAATAAGGTATGCTAGAGCCGTCATTTTAGAGATGAATGAAACAAAATGAAAATTTTTAAATATCTCGATTTTGGTAAGTTTTACGTAAAAAAATGTAAGAAAGTCTTTTTTTACGTGGAATGTTCCTCACAATCTGGTTTTTGTTTTATTTTGGTTACGACTGCTCTGGAAAAGAAGTAAGTTTAAGAATGTAGGCTGAAAGATCTTGCAACGGTGATGAATTCGACGGTAATTTAATTACACAATACTTACAAGAATCTGCAGTCTGCAGCTGCAGATCTCTACAGTCTTACTGTAACTATACAATATCGATGATAGAACTATATTTTTTATAAATAATCAAAGCACTCTGGATACTCCTAAAAGAGCTTGTATACACAGTATAACCTGTGTGGATTGTTTTATGCAAAGCCCTATAACGCGGAATGTATACCCTGTATTAAACATTGTTCATTTTGGAATTTCTGTTGATCTGTTGATATCAGACTAGCCTCTGGAATTCCATCTAAAGATGAGAAAAAATAGCTCGTCAAATTACCGATAATAATAAATTTAAAAAATTGCATCTTACATTTTTTACATAAAATCTACCAAAATCGAGTTATTTAGAATTTTTCATGATGGCTCCAGCACATCTTATTCAACTTAGGACTCATCAATGTGTTAAAAAGTATGTATTCGCCAACATCTATGCTAATTCTTAGCCTCCTATTAATTTTTTCCGTTATTTGCTTAATATTGATCTAATTTTACTATAGGTACTTCTGACCACAGTCACTTTTCATTGTCATTGTCTGCCTATGAGTCATATACCGTTGGAAAGTACTTAAAATTACCTTTAAAATGATATATAATATGACGCATTTTGAGTGTCTCTCATTGAATATGTTTACATGTTAGTAACATCTGAGCAACATGTGGATATGAAGCCTTCTCACATTACCCGAGATAATGAGAACATGGATAAGCTCAGAGACTGGTTTTATCAACACTCCCCATTTCTCAAAACTGGTTTCATCATTATTGATGATCAGAACTACCAAAACTTTGAAGAGCTGTATATTGGCAACGATTGGGTTCCGCCAAGTCATTCTGCGTTCATACTGTAGCAAATCTAGTCTACAGGCAAAACTAGCCATGTTCGTCGTAAAGCACATCGCTTAGGTGATTTTCTGCGAAAACCGAAGAAAGATCAAGATTTTCCTCGATTCGACAATATATCAGCCCGCGTGGCAAACGCCATGGTAAGCTTGGGTTTCTAATAAGGACCCCAACAAACAAAACTCAAGTTTTGCAAGGTAAAATGTACAGATTGACTGGGCATTAGGGTGGTCCAACAAAACAGCAAAGTCGGAAATCTTATGCTCTCATCCCTTAGGATTATTGTATATCAAAACAAAGTACCCATATTTTTTTATTTTGAAATCGGACGATGTTTAGGCGTGCCTCAAAACCCTTAAAGTTTCACATGTATTTTATACGAAAAAAACACTTTTTTACTACTCTGTTTCTCTTCAGAAATGTTCAGAGAATGACATCAAATGATTTATTTATCAAAATATTTTATATTAAAAAATAGTAATAAATACTTTTTAAAGATTTTTTCCGTGTTTCTTCCATTTATGGGATTTTTTGCGGGTCTGTAAAAAATAGTTCATATAAAAAATTTAACAAATAAATTATTGGATGTTATTCTCTGAACATTTCCGGAGAGAAACAGAGTAATCCGATTGAAAACGTATTTTTTCCCATATAAAATATATGAGAAACTTTAAGGGCTTTGAGGCACCCCTAACCATCGTCCGATTTCAAAATAAGAAAATATGGGTACTTTTTTTCGATATACAATAGTCCTAGGGGGTGAGAGCATAAGATCTCGGACTTTGCTTTTTTGGCGGACCACCCTACTGGGCATTGGATTATAATGACAGATTAAAATAATGAAAAGAAATTCTTGTTATATCATTTTGAACCACTGAAACTTGAAAATTTCCAAAAAAAAAACTTTTTTTCGTGGCTGTTTCAGACTATAACTCAGTCATTTCTTTACCGATTTTCATTTTTTTGTAAAGCTACACTTCTTATCTTCCCAGTAGAGAAAATAATTCCAAAATGTTACAAGAAATGGCTAAGTTCTGGTCATTCGAGTAGCGCAAGGCACCAAAACTGGATGAGGTATATTTAGCGGACTGGGAAAAGAAACTAGAAGTGATGGGAAAACTCTGCAAGTGTTTATTCTTCAATATCAAACCGTTTATATAGGTAGGAGGTCTTGTAAAGTTCAGGTGTAGCAGAGTATTATCTAATTACAGGAGATTAATACCCTAAAACTAGTTCACTCGAAGAAGAAACCTATCAAGATCAACTGCAAACTGATTTGATCAATCAAGATGCGCATATTAATGCACTGTCATGGATGATTTTGGTCTCCAAAGTTTAATAGGTTAATCAGTTGCCTATGTTATTCTCAAATAATTCCTATTAATTCCGACTTTCGCCTCCGTGTATCACGCGTACTGTATAAATAACATGATTTATATAGTCTGATCAAAAGTAAAAGTATTGTAGGTCAGTGTTTTTACAATTTGTATACATAGACCCACATAATGGCTGCAGAATTTAACGATCCTTTCAGATAAAAGAACTGATGCTGATAGGATGTTACTTGCAAAGACTCGGTTGCAGTTGTTTTATTAAAAGACATATTGTTTCACCTTCTAAGAAGTACAAGTACTGTTAATTCTTAATTTAGTAAGCTTTTTGTCTATAGTCTACACTATTCATTCTGTTAGTGATAAAGGTGAACTCTCGTGTTTTTCATGTAAACCACTCGCTTGTTTATTTAATTTGAGAAATTACAGGATATAAAAATTCTGGAGGCGTTCACTATTATTACGTTATTTACTTCTAGGAGTATTTTAAAGTCTGCAAATGTTATTCATTTTCGAATATTTTTAACCTGCAATGTTTACACTGGTTATGTATGCAGTTGGCAACAAAAAGCATGGTCCACTTTCTCTTAATGACGTCACAGAAAGTGTACTTCCGGAAGTCGCTAAACTAGCCAGCTAGATAGAGATAGATAGTTAAAGACAAACTTATATGTACTTGATTACTATTCAGACCTTGCAAAACTAAGTAACAACCGTTATCCGCCTACGGGCCTATTCTAAAGTTTCGCAATAGCTCAGGTATAATGAAGCTGTGTGAGGACGTGAGGTGTAGTCATTCACAGCAGAGAGTTTCTCGAGATAATCCCGAAGGCCATAGATTTTAACTGAAATAACTTCAGTTTGATTTTTATAAAAGGGGTATAATATGTAAGTTAGTCTAGTCACGATTCTGTTAAGCTGGTATTGATATGTTTGTGCGTGATTTTGGCATGATTTCAAAAAGAAACGAGTATCCACTCAAAATATAAAAAATCCATTCAATAAGTCAACACTTACATATTTAGTACATTGTGTTCTCCCACATCTTCCAAAAATACTTTCTCATGTGGTGCAGTCAAGGTAAAATTTAAAAAATGTTCGACCTACCCTTTGGCGATAAAAACCTTACTTTAAAGTGAGAATCAAAAAAGTTGTCCACAATTATATTCTGAACAATACAAAGATCAATAAAAGAATGGGTTTTGGTAAAATTGATTAATATTTTTTTGTTATTTATTATTATTGTTTTATATTTCTAAACTTAATTTAAAAAATAAATATAATAACAATACAGTAAAAAATAGCTTATATCTATGACGTAGTTATTTATTATGTAGCTACATGTTAGAAAAATGTTAATCAGAGTACATAACCTACATAAGTTATTTATTTTTTGTTATTAATTTTCCTGATACGCTTATTATCTTTCCAAGTCATTAATGAAATTTAAAAAACTGACATTAACTTATTATTACTGTTTAAAACGATTCCGTGAATTATAAAAGTATTATTTAGCGTATTACATACAACACAGTTCGTGCCATTTATATACCTACTCGATAGATCTTGTTATAGTTCTTGAATACCTGTTGAAGCCTGTTGTATGACTTACGTGTTTTTTACAAATCCAGCTTCATCCTAATAATTGTATTCTTTATCAAATTAAATAACTTTTTATGTTCTTAGTTTTTCTACAGGGCGTTTCACTGAAGATTCGTATCCTCTGTACATAAAATGCAACAAAAAAAGTTTAATATCGTTAGTGATTATTAGGTATAGGATTTGTATGCACTTAAAAATGCTGAAATATGCATGCACTTATGCACTATAAAAACGTGAGATATGCACTTAAAAATCATGAAATATGCGTTTATTAGAAATTTTTAATAAATATGCACTTTCATTATTTAAAAAAACACCTGTTTAGCGTTATTTACATTTTATTTACAGAAATTATTTTAATTAGACATCCTATGCAATAATTTAATTAATTATATTTTCTAAACATAGAGCGTTACAGTTCAGAATGACGTACATTTATAAATTTTCAAAAGTAAACATATGCCTATTATCCCTAAATATTGTTTTATATTTTGAGAAACTCCGTCCACATCGCAAGACGTAATTGGGGCATACTTAAAATTGTTTAATTCTACAAGCGAATAATGTTTTAGCTCGTCTAAAATGTCTTGGCCAGATCATGCATCGTTTATGCTTTTAATTAAGTGAAAACCAGGATTTTTGTCTATAACGGATTTAAATTTTTGGTTTATAGTCAAACCCTTTGGCCCTTTTACTTTATTCAAAGAAACACCTAACAATTTTACATGCTCAAGAGATTCATCTAATTAATTTCCCTGACTTTCTAATTTCTGAATTACTTTAGCTAAACGCACAAAATTTGTCAAAACAAACAATAATTCTGCCCTCACCTCCTTAGTACTAAAAGCATCCTGTGCGCTTTGTATTCATAGTGCATCGTGTTTATTAAGTTTATTTACAAATGCTTTAATAATATCAAAATAAGTTGCATAATATTCTGCTGCAGAAAACCCAGTACCCCACCTTGTTATTACAGGCTCAGGTGGGAGAGGCACTTCTTGAGCAGTTTCCCTAAATATTTGTATGCGATATGGAGCTTTACAAACAATCTTTTTACATCTGAAATTATAGAGTTTACGTTAGGATATTTTTTCCGCAACTCTATGCATTGCATGGGCAAGACAAGCTAAGTGGATCATTGTTTCGTACAGAACTTGTAAGCCTGCTCCAGCCTTGGTCATGTACGGTGACGAACAGGAGTACTTTGTTGTACTGTATGCCGTCCGGCCACAAAATAGCCATCGAATCATTAAACAATTTTGCCACAGAACAATGATTGGTGCTCTTGAAAACGTCCATTGCTAATAGATAGGATTTGGGATTGTTCTCCGAATTTAAAACGCCAATTATAACGTTAGCCACGTAACTGAAAACAAAAATTTGATTTTTATTTTATCGAACTACATAATTAGTCGGTTACAAACAATTAGCGCAAAACAGTTATTTAAAAAAAATTATATTTTAATCAAGCAAAAATATTGTGATTAAATATATAACTAACAAAATAGAAAATAAAACATCCGTAAATTGCTCTGCTGTCTTTAATTAGTTAAATTTTACAAACAAAACGAAGGAAATGAAGTTTCTACGCACCTTCCCATGGAAACTCATATGTAGTTATTCGCTACATGTTTTCTAATTGATTTTATGGTCTCTTCGTATAAACGAGGTAAATAATTTTTCCTGAGTGTAGACTCGTCGGGTATTGGCATTTTTGAAATTTCTTCCAGAAAATTACGAAATGCTGAGTGATTAATTTTACTTAACGGGATATCTGCAGCCACTAATGCACTACATAGTTTTTTATTAAATTCGATCGACTTGCTGGACTCACCGCGCGAATTATTAAGGTACCCCGGTAACAATGTTTGTTTTTTTGATTTCAGGGCAACATACTTTTGATGTCGAACCGTGTTCAGATGTTGTGTAACTTGAAAGCGTTTCATTGCAGTCACTTTATCGTCGCACACTGTACAATACAACACCTTATCGTCAGTTGTAAGAACACTGAATTCCTTAACATAACTTCGAAGTGTAACAGACACAGACCGTTTTTCTTTACCCATCTTTACACTCTAAAATTTCAAACTGAAATGCAGTTTGCAATTTCTGAACTGTCTTAAATGAAAGATTACAAGATTTGTAAACAAAAGTACAGGCAATTTTTTCTATGAACAGTAAGTTGTCAAAGGGTCTTTGGAATTTCCTAATACCTATTTATCACAATACCGCAGGATGTAAGTATTTAAATTTTAGTTGAAACTTTTTCTTTCTTAGAAAATATTAACAAGTACACAGATGGTTAAGGCAGTAAAATATTTTAAAGCCTAGTATTTAACAATAAGCTTAAATTATGGGTTTCCCCTAGACTCAACTAAGCCGCCCTTGGTTGGTTGTCTAAAATGCTGAAATTATTTAAAAGATATTAGAAATTTCATAATTAAAGCATGACTTAATAATAAACTAGTGAGAATGCGCAGAGCTAGCATTGCCATGACGAACAAAAACAACTGTATACTTAATAAACTAATTTATCTTTAAAAACTAATGTTGACGTAACACATTAGTTGTCATAAAAACTAAGTTCTAAAATTTTTCGTTAAAAAAAAGATTGTTGCTAAAAATGTTTATTTTTCGTAAATCTTTAAAAATACAAAATTCTTCATTTTTCAAAAATTTACCGAAATTTTCGGTGGTCAATTTGACCACTCTCTCGAAGAGATAAAAAAAATGTTTTAACCAAAAGTTTCTTAGAATTTGATGTACTATAAGATTAATAACTACTACTGATGTACTATGTAGATAAGATAAGAGAGAAAGGGACCAGGCGAGGGATTCTGCTATGAGACTTGTTAGAATAAACTTGTATTGTGTGTAGAAGGGAATTTGTTTTAATTTACCCCGTAGAAATCTTAACATCAGAAGTGAGAATGTACCACTAAATATACCACGGCAATAATATGGAGCAATCAATGCCGGATTATGTCCTTTGCCGCCTAAAATTTACGCCCTTAATAAAATAAAGCTTTATTGTTATGATTGCATGTAATTGATTGAATTAGTAAGCATATGGTTTATAACAGGTGTTTTATTTATTTTAAAATTAGTTTATAAACGTACAACACTTAGATTAGCACAAAATAAATACCCAATGACTAGTGTTGGAAAATGCTCGAGCATTTATTTTTTTAGAATATTCCTGGAGCTCAAACTAGAAAAAACGAGAATAAACCCTCAAAAGTGAGCAGGACTGGAGAATATACCTTTAATATGCAAAGATATATCCAAAATAAGGATAATTTCAAAAGTTCTTGAAATATTCTCAAAATGCTGAAAATGCTCGAATGTTCTCCAAATTCCCTCTTCTCATATATAATGCTAAGTAGTTGTAGTTAATTTGAATGTTGAAAGGTAGTGTGTTGAAAAGTAATGTAATAATAGAAAATTGGAAAATACTAAACTTGTTATTATATTTTGATTAGCCGCTGACACGGTCGGCAAAGTATCCACCGCTTGCGGTCGGCGTAGTGTCCACGGTCGGCAGTCTCCAAAACCGTCAGACGGCGTAGTGTCAACGAACGGCGTCTAGTGTCCAGCCACCGCGTGGACAAGTAATACATTTTAACAAGCGTATGTCACTTTTTGTATAAACAAATATAAAAAATTCAAATAAAAAGTTCATAAGTAG